>CAMTDV010000009.1:58141879-58611144 GCA_947069175.1 Scalesia atractyloides
GGGTCCAATTCGTTTCAAGATTTCAAACGGGCCTACGTACCGTGGGTTAAGTTTGCCCCGTTTTCCAAAACGGATTACACCCTTCCAGGATGACACCTTTAGTAGGACGCGATCGCCTACTTGGAATTCGAGCGGTTTGCGTCGTTGATCAACGTAGCTTTTCTGTCGATCTCGTGCCGCCTTCATGCGGTTTCTGATTTGTACAATCTTTTCAGTAGCCTCAAGTATTAACTCTGGGCCTGTGAGTTGACTGTCACCGACTTCTGCCCAGCAGACCGGTGATCTACATTTGCGACCGTATAATGCTTCAAACGGTGCTGCCGAAATACTCGTGTGATAGCTGTTGTTATATGAGAATTCCACTAGAGGCAGGTGAATTTCCCAATTATTTCCGAAGTCCACTACGCATGCCCTAAGCATGTCTTCCAAGGTTTGTATGGTCCTTTCGCTTTGACCATCAGTCTGAGGGTGATAAGCTGTGCTCATATCCAAGCGTGTTCCCAACGCTTTCTGGAGTGACTGCCAGAAGTTTGACGTGAAACGAGCATCTCTATCTGAGATGATTGACGTTGGCACTCCGTTCCGAGAAACTACTTCCTTAATGTAGATGCGTGTCAACTTCTCCATCTTATCTGTTTCTTTAATAGCTAGGAAGTGTGCGGACTTAGTTAAACGATCCACAATCACCCAAATGGTATCGCAACCACCCAAGGTTCGCGGGAGTTTAGTGATGAAATCCATTGAGATCTGATCCCACTTCCACACTGGGATCTCAGGTTGTTGGAGTAGCCCCGATGGCTTTTGATACTCCACCTTGACTTTTGCACAAGTCAAACATTTACTCACGTAGGTGGCTATATCGGCTTTCATGTTGGGCCACCAATACGCAGCTTTAAGGTCTTGATACATCTTATCCGAACCCGGATGGACAGAGTATCGAGATTTGTGAGCTTCATCCATGACTAGCTCTCTAAGGTTTCCGTAGAGAGGTACCCATATGCGATTCATGAAATACCGGGCTCCATTGGGCTTTACCTCCCAATCGCGTTCCATTTTTCCCACTGATTCGGCTTTGATGTTTTCCTCCTTAACTGCTTCTAACTGGGCGTCGCGTATTTGATCGGGTAGCCCCGAATGAATAGTGAGTTGTAGTACTCGTACGCGACGAGGTTTCAAGTGTTCCTTCCTGCTGAGGGCATCGGCTACCACGTTAGCTTTACCCGGGTGATACCGAATGGCACACTCATAATCGTTCAAGAGTTCGACCCAGCGACGCTGTCGCATGTTCAACTCCTTCTGATCAAAGATGTGCTGGAGGCTTTTGTGGTCAGTGAAGATTGTGCACTTTGTTCCATAGAGGTAGTGTCTCCAAATCTTAAGTGCAAACACTACTGCTCCCAATTCTAGGTCATGCGTCGTGTAGTTTCTCGTGAACTTTCAGCTGTCGCGACGCATACGCGATGACCTTATCGCGTTGCATGAGTACGCATCCCAATCCCTGAATGGAAGCATCACAATACACTACGAAGTCATCTGTCCCTTCCGGCAAGGACAGAATGGGTGCACTGCAAAGTTTCTGCTTCAGCAATTGAAATGCTGCTTCTTGTTTTTCTCCCCAAGCATACTTGATGCCTTTCTGAGTGAGGGTAGTGAGCGGTTGTGCAATCTTTGAAAACCCCTCGATGAAGCGTCTGTAGTAACCAGCCAATCCTAAGAATTGGCGGATTTCCGTCGGTGTCTTAGGTGCTTCCCAGTTTTTGATGGCTTCAATCTTGGCAGGGTCTACGTGGATACCCTTTTCATTCACGACGTGCCCGAGAAACTGAACTTCTCGGATCCAGAAATCACACTTCGAAAGCTTGGCGTATAGCTTTTCCTGTTGAAGTAATCCTAGCAGTAATCGTAGATGCTCAGCATGCTCTTCTTTACTTTTGGAGTAGATGAGTATGTCATCGATGAACACAATGACAAATTTGTCGAGGTATGGTTTACACACGCGGTTCATGAGGTCCATGAACACCGCAGGTGCGTTGGTGAGACCGAATGGCATGACCAAGAACTCGTAATGGCCATACCGAGTGCGAAATGCCGTCTTGGCGATATCCTCCTCCCTGACGCGTAGCTGATGATAACCAGACCGTAAATCAATCTTAGAGTAGTAACTTGACCCTTGCAGTTGGTCGAATAGATCGTCGATGCGAGGTAACGGGTATCGGTTCTTGACTGTAACCTTGTTGAGTTCCCTATAGTCGATGACATGCGGAAAGTCCCGTCCTTCTTCTTGACAAACAGGACTGGAGCTCCCCATGGCGAAACGCTTGGTCGGATAAATCCTTTTTCTAGCAGCTCTTGAAGTTGGGTAGACAGCTCCTGCAGCTCGGCTGGAGCTAGGCGGTATGGAGCCTTGGCTATGGGAGTTGCATTGCTTGCCAGTTCGATTTCAAACTCCAATTGTCGATGTGGTGGAAGACCAGGTAGTTCTTCTGGGAATACATCAGAAAAATCACGGACGACAGGGATGTCTTCTATGCGTTTCTCGTCCTTAGGCTGTTCGGTAATTAGTGCGAGTAAAGCGAAGGAATTCTTTCTCCGAAGATACTTCTGAGCTTGCATAAAGGAGATAATGTTGGTGACGGCGCTTGCCTTGTCGCCTTGTACCGTCAGGATTTCGTCGTTCGTGAGTGGAATACGGATAGACTTTTCGAAGCAGAGAACTTCAGCCCGGACGTCGGATAGCCAGTCCATTCCGACTACCACGTCAAAACTACCCAGGGTAGTTGTCATCAGATCAATGGTAAAAGTGTGGCCCGCGAGTTTGAGTTGACAGCCGGATACGATTTGGGTCACATTTACAGATTTACCATTGGCTAATTCTATCACATAAGGGGTCTCTAATGGTTTAAGCGTGAGATTTAGGTTCTTCCTAAAAGACTCAGATATAAAGCTCCTATCCGCACCCGTATCAAAAAGCACAGAAGCAAAATGTTCATTAAGGGGAAACTTACCGGTGACCACGTTCGTGTTGTTTCTGGCCTCTCCGCGGCCCAATGTAAATGCACGACCTTTGGCACCTCCTGTGCCACCGTTCCCATTGTTGTTGTTGTTATTATTGTTGTGGTTGTTGTGGTTGTTTCCATCATTATTGTTGTTATTGCGCAACTGTGGGCAGTCTTTTCTGAAATGAGCGGTGCTACCACACTGATAGCATCCCCGGTTTATACCCTGCTGCTGACCTTGGGGCTGATTCTGATTTTGTCGGGACATAATTTCCCCACGACAATCCCTTGCCGCATGTCCCATCTTGCCACATCTTTGGCAGCGATTTCCGGCACAAGGGCCGTTATGATGGAGATTACAGCGGTTGCACTGTGGCTTTCGACCTACATAACC
This sequence comes from Scalesia atractyloides, assembly GCA_947069175.1. Taxonomy (NCBI): domain Eukaryota; kingdom Viridiplantae; phylum Streptophyta; class Magnoliopsida; order Asterales; family Asteraceae; genus Scalesia; species Scalesia atractyloides. The sequence goes on from CAMTDV010000009.1 coordinate 58,145,270, forward strand.
GCCTGCATTCTGGTTGTTATTGTTGTAATTGTTGTAGTTGCTGTTGTTGTTGGAACGATTTTGATGACCCCGGTGGTTGTGGTAGTGATTGAACCGTTTCTGGTTCCCTTGCTGTGGATGTGATGACGAAGACTGTCGAATGGTGGAGTCTTCAAACTTTCTTTTGTTATCTGAGGCAACTTCAGTGGTACCCCGTGCTGGCAGTTTCTTCTGTTCCACCGCTTTATCGGTGAGTTTGTGAGCCAATCGGATAACTTGATGTTCTGTTACAGGGTTACTAGACATCACCATACCCTGAATTTCCGGAACCAGACCCCCGAGATAGAACTCGAGTCTTTTCTCCACCGTGTTTGCCAAATCAGGACACAGAAATACCAAGTCATGGTGTTTTGCAGTGTAAGCCTCAATTTCCGATCCCACCATCTTGTGGTTCCATAGAGCTTGCTCTAACTGTTGCACTCTGTCTCGTGGACAGTACTCCTCTTTAATCAGGGCCTTGAACTCAGTCCATGCCATTGCATTTGCAGCTAACAGTCCACGTGTTTGGACTTGGGCATTCCACCATGTCAGTGCCCCCTCTTCCAATGTTGAGGCGGCGTATTTGACCTTGTTGGCCTCTAAGCAGTTGCACATTTCAAAAACAGATTCCGACTTTTCGATCCAGCGGACCAATCCAATGGGTCCTTCCGCCCCCGAGAACTTGCTTGGTTTTGCATCAAGGAACATCTTATAGGGGTTAAAGCCCCCTCCTGCTGACAGAGAACAGGAAGTCAGCAAGGAATCGTACTAGCCTCACTATTAGATTTTCACGCGAAAACTTAATAATGGTTACCTGCCGGCTGGTTCTGAACACCCGCTAATGCTGCATTCACATGCTCCTGAATCATGGCAGCTAGCTCTTCGGGTGTCAAGTTAAGGTTTCCACGTCTTCCAGTCGCCATTTAGATCTTCGAAACACAACACAAACACACCTGATAAGTCTATATATCCAATATAGTTATCCTACTTCGTACTTTAGTAATTATTAAGTTATGTCAACTCAATATGTCAAATAGTCAAAGAAATACTTGATTAACTGAAATCTCAACGTCTTACAAAAGTGCAAATCAAACATACGAATTCACTATAAAGTCTCAAGTTTAAATACAAGTGGAAAATAATAAACTGAAGGAAAACAAATAATATAAACGAGACGTGTCAGTCGTCTACGTCTCCATCCCCCAAGTCACTGTCGTTGCCGTCATCCTGTGCGGCATTTCCAGCTTCCTCAGCTGGGTCCTCCTCCGGATCCTCTTCAGGATCCTCCACTGGATCCTCCTCTACCGGCACTGGAGGGGCAGGTGCTGGTGCAAGTGCTTGATTTTGCAGTTCCTGAATGTTCCAACTGTTTTCCAGGACTCTGTCCTCAAGCCAGTCAGCTCTTATCTGCTCAGCACGCAGATCTCTGGCTATGGTGTTACGAGCTATCTTACTCGTACAATGCTCTTCCTCGAGCGAGTCGGTCTTTCCCGTAAGGTGTCGGATCATCCATCCTTGTGCTAAGATGGTTTCCTGCATTCTTTCTAACTGTTTTTGTTGTGTATGTACCAGGATTCTAAGCATGTCAAGTCCTATTTCTACAGGATTAACCGGTTCAACCGGTACAGCAATAGTTGGGCGTAACGACGACTCCTCCCCCAGAGCGAGCCTTTTCCTCGCTGCTGAGCGTGTCTCCACGCCATAAGGTGGTATGGGTTCCACCATTGGTGCCTTTCCTGGTGCTCTTGGTGGCGTAAGTCTGTCGGACGATGATGACGATGAGGATGATGACATTGCCTGTTAGGTCGTGTAGTTAATTACGAGTTGTTTTCATTTCTTATTATGAAGGTATAACCTACCAAACACGTTTGTAACATATTGCATAACAAGATATAATAATTCGGTGCCAAACTAAGTCTAGTGTCGTGATATCAGCTATAGTTTAGGTCTACTTCTAATGCAAACCTGGTTCTCTATAGCTAGTGGCTCTGATACCAATCTGTCACACCCTCAATTTCCACTTGCGGAGTTTTACCGCGAGGCGTGTGAACAAACCAGAATCTGAAACACTAGTACGTTGAACGACTCTACATGATTTGATTATACGTTTTCCAAAATCATTTGTTGTCGATTTTATATTACCAATATTTAGCATGAGTATCAGTTTTTAAAGTTTGAGCGGAAGCATAAATAAATAATGATGCGGGCGCCAACACAAACGCCAAAACAACTTGAAAAATCCCAAAACAATATAAATAAATAAGACTCTATAATGATGTCTTGTTCAATGCGTGTGAGTGCACCTAGAGCTCCTAGCGTCCTGAGAAACATGTAAAGAAACAAGTGTCAACATTTAAGATGAGTGAGTTCACAGGTTTTCATAAATTCGTTGTTTGGTTTTAGTTTGTTACTCCCCAACCCGGGATACCATATCAGTTCCATTATTCTAACCCGGAATAATAAGTTGTTGTTTCCAATATTCCCAAACCGGAATATTTAGTTATTGTTTCCATTATCCCCAACCCGGGATAATAAGTTGATGTTCCAATATTCCAAACCCGGAATATTAAGTTGTTCCGTAATTAAGTTCAATATTAATGTATATAGGTAGCTAGCCTAAAGTCATGTCACTAAGTGTTCGCGATCGAAGCTGACAGTTGTGCCTCAGTTTTGCCAGGTCTATCACATGACCATGGCGATGTTAGGCCAATCATACACCCGTTGACCATACCCGGTCGGCTAGCGCGACTAGCTCGGATGGGGCTCGTCAGACCCAGTAGTACTACTTATAATTCCCCCGCTACTTAACCCAAATACTAACGATCCGAGGAGATTGTCGAGGACTTAAGTGATAAAGCTGCATAGTGACCATAACATTACATTAACATTAACTTAGTTACCGTATCGTTATGTGACGTTACATTCGTATAACGTAAAGAGTTTGAGTTTGAGAGTGTATACATGTTTCTCCCCCTGTTGTTTAAAAACCGTATAAAGTTAGGGGCCGTGAACTCACCTTTATTTGCTCGGTTAGTGTGGCAAAGATGTTATAAGAGATGGGACCGCTAGTTGCGTCCTAACAAACCAATTAATTCCACGTCAGTGTGTAATCACACCAATACAAATTCCACACGCAATTTACTCACAAAGTGATACACACAAACAACATATCTAACACTCAAACATGCATGCAAGTATTCTCATATAATCATAGTGATCACACAACTTATCATGAACACATTCCAAATCCATGCAACACTTTAATGCATAAAATCACAAGTTAACAACTTTCTGCTCAACACTCAGTTATTCAGCTGTTTTCTAGGATTTTTATAAAATAGTTCCAGCATTCTAAAAATTCCCTTATTTTTACAGTAGGTGACATCTATACCATAGAAATTTATATAATTTTTCCAAGTCCTAAATCTTTACCAATTAACCATAAATATTAATTCACTAAGCTGCAGTCAGATTTACCGCTTTCTGACTGCAGTCCACGGAAGAATTTATTTAAAAATCACTGATCGTCCGATTAACAAAATTCCAGTTGGAGTTGCCCGGAAATTTCTATACCTAGTTGCTGTACACAAAATCATGACCCAACTCTCTACTGATTTTAAAAATCTAGCTTGATAAACAACCAACAAAATTCCAGAATTTTAACAGCTTTACCTACTGAATTTGTTTAGCCCTTGAAAAATATCAAACGATTTCAGAAAATTATGAATCCAGCGCCTTTGGATTCCTTATTCAAATCTCTACGTTCTAGACATCAGAAAATCCGTTTTTCGACAACTAACGACCAAGTTACAGCCTGATGAAGTCGGCTGAAACTTTCACTCAGCAGGCTGTTTCAGCATTATTGTTATTACAACTTACCTACACCGTTCCTATTGATCGACCTAAGCGAGCAAAGACCGATTTTTGATCCTAGTTTACTACTAACGACTTATCCATGCAACCCTACTCAATAACTATAATCTTCATAAACAAATCATAATTGTAAGCTACTGATTTCGAAAATAATCATTTATACCCACAAAATCAATTCAGCCGATTACTTGCAAACCCATATGATCCGAAGACAACTAATCAATTTATCATATGTCCGAGACAACAATTCATTCAAGCATATGTCCGAAACAACTAGACATTCAAACATACCCATAATCCGAAAACCATACAATCTAATCATTCAAACATATAATTAATCCGAAACAACTTAAACATTCAAGCATACATATAATTAACCGAAACATGATCTTGTAATCAAGTATGATCCTAACCTTGAATAACTAGACAACAAGCCGAGATGTGGACAAGTGCGACTCGGCTGCTGCTTGCTGCGGCCGAGAGAAAGAAAAGAGTAAGGCTGATCCGCGACCGAAAGGGTGTTGATAAAGTGGCTGTTTGATCGAGATGATGAAGGAATGGGGGCTGTTTTGCGATCAATGAAGCACGAGGAAGCAGCCGACGGCTGTTTTACTTGTTAGGGTTTTAGGAATTGTGGAAGAAGATGCATGTTAGTTGTATATATATAGGTGCAACTAGATGAGGTTTACGGTTCTAGATAAGTGTTCATGGCCGAGGGACTTGGATGGTTGGTTGGGTTTGATCTCGGTCGAAATCAGATTTGTTTTGGTTTGGGTTTTGCGGCCAAGTGGTTAGAATACTAAAGTTTAGGTTTGATCTTTGCTTCTTGTTCTCCTTTGGCCGAAGACTTGGGTTCCAAGTTTCCTAGTTTCACCAAGAGTTCGGTTTGGGTTTGTGTCGCGGTTCGGTTCGTGTGCATATTTACAATAATTACTTTATAACTAAACAATCACACAAACACTCATCACGTATTCATTCCATGCACGTTTAATACTTAGCACATATATTATTCGGCAAGTGTCACGTGTAAGTTATCCGAAAAACCCGGGATATCACAGAGAAGGCAATAGCTGCCTACAAAGATCCAAGTTCAGACCCTCCGGCTCCAAAGCCTGCAGCTCAGCAATAGGACAATTCACCATCTGAGACAAGCTCTCAACATACGGGTAAGAAAGAGCCTCCATCCTCCTCACAGCAGCAGCAAAGTCAGTTAAAGAGTCAGGCTTGTAGGAGGGGATCCCCTCTATAGCTTCCCCATGAGCAATTGCCTCAGAAGCAGCAACAAGGCCCATAAAACGACTGTGAACCATAGCCTTGGAATAAATACCTGCAAGATGCTTGTTGAACTCCTAGCTGTGTAGAAGAAAGGTCACAAACTGACGAACACCAGACCCAATCAACCACTCCCTGTCCTCAGTCAAACTCTTGACCTGCTGCTTCAACTCTTCAACACCTGCCTCATAAGCAGCACGTTCCTTCCTAAACGATAACCTTTTAGCACCAAACTCAACTCTTTCTTTAGCTAACTAATTATTGAAATCAGCCAGCTGCCCGGCATACACCTCAACCTTCTTAGCTTCCTCATTCCTTTTAGCTAAAGAAGAGGCAAACTGCTCCTCAAGATCATTTACCTTAGCTTGATGAGTGGCTAGAAGATCAGAAGATTCCTTAAGCTCGACCTCCTTCTTTGACAAAGCTTCTGTAAGATCAACATTCCGGCTCACCGAGTTAGCCCAACGTTCGAGACCGTCAGGAAGGGGGGTTATCAGACGGGCAGCTTGAGTAATGATGTGGTAGGCCGAGTCCTCATCGGACAATTGCGAAAGCAGCTCCTTTTCAGCAGGAGGAGCAACATTCCGGATAAGATCATGGCACACCCTACCGCTCTTCAAGGTACCGAGACAGTAATCTTCCAACTTGGGACAAAAATAGCCTGTACCGGGCCCTTCCCTGATTCGACAGACTGCTTCCCCTCCAAAGCAGCACCCAACTTACCTGTACCCGAAGACTTAGAAGCTTTACCCTCACTACTCTTCTCAGCATGAATGCCCGCAGAGGCCCTATGAACACCTCCCTTAAGGGAGGAGGAACTAACAAGAGAAATCTTAACCTTCTTCGAAGCCTTAGAAGCCTTGATAGGCTTCTCCGGGAGTTTCCTTTTTGTTTCATTTAATTTTTGCACAACGGCAGCAAGATGAGGAGAGGAAGCACCAGCTTCCCCACCACTAACAACTGGCTCCTCAGGCACACTGCCTCCCTCGACAACAACATCACCTCCCTCACCAACGAGTTCAGAAGCCTCCTTGTTAACAAACATAACCCCAGTAATTGAAGTAATAAGATTAACATCATCCTCATCGCCACTATCAACAGATATCGGATCAGAAGATTCGGGAACGGATTTGGAAGCTGACATCCCCCTAGTCAACCGACAGCCTGTGGAAGCAAGCTTCTTGGCAGAAGGAGCATCAGAAATAGGCTGCACAGGTACTGTCTGGAAATCACCACCAGTACGGACATGCTGGGTACGAAGAACAATAGAAGGAGCACCCTCAGCAAGCTCCCTCATCTCAATTTCCACATCAGTAGCATCATTCATCTCAAGAAAATCCAAAGCACTCATCTCTGAAAAAAGAAAACAAGTAAGAAAATTAAAACAAAACAAAATGATAAAGTTAGTAACAAACATAACATACCCTTGTCATTAAACAAAAACACGGGTTCATGACAAGATTCAGGCCAATCCTGGCTTATACCCAGCATAATCAGAAGCTCCTCCGGGTAAGCCTTAAGCCTCAAACGATAGGGACGAAGTTTGAGAAGTAACTCCTGGTTAACACTTGCACATCCGGCTCTTTCTCACTCAAAGCCTCAGAAAACTTTCGAGGAACAATACGAAATGGAAGCAGGTCATGGGAGATAAAGAAAATTTGATTTTTCCAGACATAAATATGCCCAACAGTGGTAGTTAGAAGAGAACTCTCACAAGGAGCCTTCTCGAGAGTATACCAATCTCCATTCCGGGCAAGCTGGAAGAATCACCGGAACATTAACAAATCAGGTTCATAACTTAGAGCTCGACAGAGTATCTCAAAGAACATGATACGAGCAATGCCTACTGGAGCCAAATGACCCAACGACAACCGGAAATACTTAAGGACGCTAAGAAAGAAATTGGAAAAAGGTATCTTAGGTTTGGTTGATCCAGAATACGAGTATAGAAAACCAAAAACCCCTCCGGACATTGATCGGCGGTCATGTCACCAGGAACCCTAATTTCAAGACTAGTCGATACCATGATCGAGAACAAACTGCCTAATCTCAGATTGAGTGAGTTTTGAAAACTGAAGAGCAATGTCATTCTTGTTAGAAGCCATGAGGAGAAAGAAAGACGTACCGGAAAATTATATATTGCCGGAGGAGGCACAATAATATCCAACTCAAAGAAAACTGTGAAGCACTTGGAGGATTTTTGAATGCAAAAGGGTTAAGGGAACGGTTATTTTATAAATCAAAGAAACACTAATCCCGATTTTAGAGGAGAAATATAAGGTCAGGATGTAACCGCCGGAAACTGTCAGGGGAAGCACTCATCACCTGCTGCGGTGTCAAATCAATCGTTTCCTGACAGCCGGCTAAGGCAAGTGGGCATTAAATGAGAAGGGATTCAAATTGTTAGGGGCAAAACAGGCTCCATCAAGGGAGCTGAGCTCCCTGGTCTAAAGAATAAGGTTAGAGATAAGAAAGAAATAATCTAAGTCATAAGTATCGCTACCATAAGAAGATACCAACACTTATGACTGGGGGGCTGATGACGTAGGTATACCAAGTCCCTAACTAACAACATAAGGATAAAGTCAAGAAGCTCAAATAAACAACAACCAGCCTCATAAATAAAAGCAAGGGCTGAGTAAATAAGGCAGCCAGCTCCCGACCAGGAGCTGGACCATCATGAGGGAGCTGTTGTTACTGTAGCACCTCGGGAATGGTATAACAAAGGTCAAACTGACTTGACCTTTTACCAAAAGCACAAGCAATGACCTCGAGACACACAAACCTGCGCGCTTACCATAAAAGGCAAGGTCTCTCCTGCAAGCAAACAACAGTAAAGAAGATGCTTACCCGATGGGGAAGGCGACAGCTGGCAAAGGAACTTCCTTTGGCAGATCACTTGGTCTATAAAAAGGGGGACTTTGGGCCAGCCTAAGGTATTCACACTTCACTCTCTCACTCTTAAACTCTTTACTACATTATGCTAAGACTCTTAAGAACCAATTATTGATTCTCACGCGGGAGGCCACCTCTCGCGTTAAGGCTAACGGTGTTCTTTGTCCGCAGATTCCAGCCAAGGAGCTTCCACCGGAGTCGATCCTAGACCTTCCTCCCCGCCATATCCTTGTTGTTTTAACACAAACAACTCTACTTCCAATCACTAGAATAAGGGATGATAATGAAACCTGAACCCGATAAGTAAACCTGAAACCCGATACATTTGGGACGAGTTTAGGATCAGATGATTGGGTTTGAATATATATTTGTGCCGTTCACGTTTTTCAAATCTCACTTTTAAGTCATTTAGTCAACTTATTTGATCGATGTATCTTTTAAATCTCACTATTTGAATCTCACTTTCGTTTGAATATTTTGCATTTTGATGTTGTTTGTTTTGCTTTTGATTGAATGTCATCGAGTAAATTCTTGTTCTGAAGTCGTTTTGATTTTCCTTGGATGGAATTGACATATTGGTATGCATTTTACTTTTAACTCAACTTATTTATTTTATGATTTGCAAACGGTAGAGTTCAGGTAATATACTGCTAGTTTTATGCTTTCATTTGGTTTTGAGTTTAGTTAATTTGTTTTATATACTTTGTTGTTATTTGATATATTTTGTTGTGACAATACGAAATGTAATTTATTACCAGTTACTTGATGAGATTAGACATACTCAATAGGTTTTAGGTTATACCCAACGGGTAAGTTTTTATAATTAATGGATTTACCAGAAACCCACGGGTATACCTGATACTCGATATGTTTTTACCCGATAGAAACCCAACAGATTTTGGGACGGGTTTAGGGCAAACTTATCTAACTGGGCTTGGGGTTAGAATTACCTACACACGTCTCAAACCCAACCCATTGAGATCCCTATCTAGAATATATGTATGCAAGTATATGTGTAAACACTTGGGCACCTTTGCATACTCTCATAATAGAAAAGTTTGCAAAGGTCTTTTTCTGTGGTAATTATTCTTGCTTAAGGTTTTAAATGCGAATTGCGTTTTTCATATGCAAACATACTTCTTTGATACGGGTAGACAAAAGTCAATATAAGGTGCAACACTTTTTTGTTTTAACATTAATAAATAATTGGGAAACTCCCATTTTGAGTCTATGTCTAAGGGGGTGGAAATTATGGTTGGGACATGATTCGTCACAGAGGAACATGAATAGAAGGTTACACCATCTCTTGTCTAATCCATCATGGTTTACATGGATTAAACCATGACAACAATGGTCCTAGTTTCCATTTTTAAAATTTCCTTTCCTTTTTTAGACAAAAATAAATTAAAATATATAATGGGATAGTGGTTTGGGTCATGACCACACCCTTAAAGTAATGGTTTTAGATGATGGGTGATATGGCGCTAACGTAGAGGGTCATGGTGGTCATAAGGGTCATTACCACACCCTCTAGCCTATTCAATTCGAAAGTAATATTACTAAAGAGGATTTTATTTTATCTTATTTGTAACTATATATGTATTAACTAGAATGTAAGTAAAGATATTCCATCCAACACAACTAAGTTATGAAGTGATGGGAAATAATTTCCATTAGGTTAACAAGACGATAATTTGTAAATATAGAAGTAAAAATCATGCATATAATAGGTTAACGAGACGATAAGTTGTAAATATAGAAGTAAAAACCATGCATATAAAAATATAACATAAAACTACTTACATGGAATAATTTTTATATAGAGAGAGAAATAGGGTTGTTCAAACAGCTCGGCGCTCGACGATCGTTCGAAAAAGCTCGGAAATTTGCTCGTTCGATTCCTTGCTCGGTTGAAACTGAACCGAGCAGCTCGGTTCTGTTTAAAAACGAACCGAGCACGAGTATGGGTACGCTCCCTCGTCGATCATTCGGTTTCGATCAGATTTATTTTTATTACTATAATTATATATAATAAATATATTAAAAAGTATTAAAAAAAGTTGAAATCTGATATTCCTGCTATAGTTTTAGACTTTGTAAAGTAACCCTAATTTCCCTAAATCCCTAATTACATATTTCCCTCATTCTTCTCAAGACTCAAGTTCACCATTTCCGTATTTCACCAAAACTAGCCGTAGTCTCTCTCTCTCTCTCGGACTGAATCTCTCACAGCCTTCTCTCGTATCATCCTTCTGACCTTCTCTCGTAGCATTTTAGATGTTCTTAAACATTAAACATTTGGATGACATTTTGTGGGACTTTTTTATGTATGTATTTTGTTAAATTGTTAAGTGTGTGTGAGACATATAAGTTGGTGAATTTTGGTCAATGAATGGCTGTGTAGAAATGCTAAATAAAACTGAGCAAACGCGAACCAAACCGAGCGAAAACCATGAGAACAGGGGCGCATGATTCAAGGATCCATTAGGAACCACCCGTGGTGGACGAATAAGCGCCTGACCCCCCGAACTTTTCGGTTAGTAATGTTATGTATGTACTTTTCGTATAAAATTTTTTAGGTATATACGTTTTCGACCCCCGGACTTATGAATTTTTTTTTAAAGTATAAACGTGTTCGACCCCCCGGTTTTATAAAATAATTTTTTAGGTATATACGTGTTCGACCCCCTGATTTTCTAAAACAAATATCTATATACCCCAAATAAAATATTTAATTAGCCCAAATCATTAAATTTAGAACAATGTATGTTTATTATAGCCCAAATAAAAGCCCACCATCAAAAAATAAACCCAAAATCACTAGGTTGGGGATTACGACCACCAGTCGCACCCCAGAAGAACAGAAGGGGAAAAATCCCAAAATCGGCTGCTGTTGTTCGAGTTCGAGGAAGAACAAGCTACGCGTGCTACTGTGGTTGTTCGACATCTTCAATCATCCTCGGGAATGTATTTTTTATCTTTAGGTTTAATTTAGGGCTTCAATTTATGTTATTTAGGTTGAAGTTGAAATTAGGCGTGAATTTTAGCCCTAAACTTGTTGATTCTTTTTGTAACTATTAGATTTTTGAAGTTTAGGGTGATTTGTTAACTTGTGTTATTAGATTATATGCCATGGGGAACTATAAAAGCATACCTTCTTTTTTCAAAAGAAAGAATGAAAATGAAGAACAAGTAGATGTGGGTGTTCACGGTCCAGTTTAGACGATTTTTAGGTCAAACCGTAAACCAAACCATTAGTAATGGTTTTTTATCTTCAAAAACCAAAACCGACCCGTTAATAATTAAAACCCAAACCGTGAACACCAATGAAATTAAACGTCAAATCACCGATGTCCGACCCAAACATAGAATTTTTTTTAATGTTTTAATGTGTGAGAACGTTTTTTATTTGATATTAATGTTTGACCCGACCCGACCCAAATCGAATCACCGATGTCCGACCTGAACATAGAAAAAACAATTTAGGTCCGGTGCCTTCCGACCCTCTGAACTTTTTTTTCAAGCTTCATGTAACACCCCAATTGCGTAATATAACAACACGCGACGGAAATATCGGGGAGTCACGTTACAAATTGCTCACCACAATTGGTTCTAAATTGTTTCAATATTGTTAAATTGTTTTACAATACAAAGAACACATGAAATTTGTCTTTTGAGAAAGAAGTATAAAATCCAGATGCGATCCTATGTGTAGCATGCTTGAATAATTTATAACCTGAAACATATGTGAAAAGACATCAACAAAGAATGTTGGCGAGTACATAGGTTTTGTTGGCCGAATTAATGGACAAAAGTTTGGTATTGCAATGCTTTGACAACTACAAGAGTTGTCAATTGAAAATGGACTTTTGAAGCTAAGGAATGGCGAAAAGGTTTTGCTTTGCAATACATTATCTTGATTGTGAAATTTGTGACAAGAGAGTTTTGTATATGGCAATATGATTATTACTAGGTAATTTTTATGCCATTGAAAATTGCACTTTGATCTTTGTTACAACATTGAAATCGGTCATAAACTTGTGAGTATTATTAGAAATCAAATCAATGATTTAAAAAAAATACTTTGAATATCCTTCTAAGAATCTTACATATAAAAATATGAAAGGGATCTACAAGGATTTGGATATTGAACTTTGAAACAATTGAACACAAAATCCTAAAGTGATCTGGATAACGCTACAAGAGTAATACAATAAGAACACTTATATATAGAAAGTATCGGTGGCGTATCCACCATGTTCTTATGGTATTACACTCGTTTCATTATCTAAATCACTAGGGATCACATAAACCCATAATCATCAACTTGGTCATCAACTTGTACACACGCATTAAACTACACAAAGAATCCAATCAAGATTTTCAATTTAGTACTTTAAACATCCCACAAGAATCTAAGTATGAAGATAGATAGATACTATAAGGATCTGGTTTGGTCACACGGAATCATAACATACGCATTAAAGTACATAAAGAATCCAAACAAGGACTTCAATTTAGCACTTATTCATCCCACATGAATCAAACTCTAAAGATAGATAGATGCTATAAGGATTTGGTTCGGTCTCATTGAATCATAACATACGCATTAAAGTACACAAAGAATCCAATCAAGGACTTCAATTTAGCACTTTAAACATCCCACAAGAATCTAACTATGAAGATGGATAGATGTTATAAGGATTTGGTTTGGTCACATTGAATCATTGAATTATTTAATCACAAGTCCTAAATCCTAATGGTGATTCAGATAAGGCCACGAAGGGTAATACAATAAGCACACTTATATCTAGGAAGTACCAGTGGCGTGTCCACTATGTCCTTATTGTATTACTCTAGTTTCGTTATCTAAATCACCAACAATCTCTACACATAAACAATAACCATAGGCGTGTAAAGCACTTCTTAGAAATCTCACAATGAAGATAGAAAGATTTAAGACTGTACTTCAAATATCCTACAAGAATCTGACTCTGAAGATAGAAAGATCCTACGAGGATTTGGTTCGTGTTCTCAATCGTCGTGTTTTGCATAATAGGAATAATACACAAAAAGTACTTAGTAAACACATATATGCCATACATTTGAGAAAAATTGGTTACACATATGAATCACCCCAAAACATTTGAAAACGTAAAAGAGGGGAGCTATGTACTCACTTGGGATTGCGTATAGGTCTTGTTCAGATGATTAATCAAAGCTCAAAGGATCAAGAGTTCAAGTGTTGAAGTGGTTCCTAGTGTATCGGATAACTACATGTTAGTGTGTCGAAACTTGAAAATGGGAGATCAGATAGAATGAAGTCTTATAAACCAAACGAGTGTTGGAACTCATAAATATGGTTTAACAAACTTAACATTCTGATTTGGAAAGGATCCTAAGTGCTTTTGACCCGTTATGACTCGTTAAGGTAGTTTATGTTACTTTAACGTGTCATTTGCTTAAGCGCGTGTTCGGATGGTTAAACTGTCCTATAATAAGTCTTAAATGCTCCAAACATGTTTGAAAAATGTTATTACATCAGTCTATATGTCAAAAAGTTGATTACATATGCTTAAAATGGATTTATGCGTAAAAAATGGCATTCTGGTCATTTTTAGGCATATAGGAACGACTTATCATATAACTAACTAAACGAAGTAACCATAAGGTATAACCTCAGAAGGTTATTTCCTATACAACTATGGTCACAAATATGAGTTTGGTCGGATCCTAAGATCAACCAAATGGGTCGGATTCAAAATCAAAGCGGTGGTCAAGACCGCTCGACTTACGACCCAAATAAAGCACTAAACTAGAAGTAACGAGTTAGACATGTCAAAACATGTCTAACTAAGTTACAAAACTGGTTTGGTATCAAAACTAGTGTTTTGATACCCGAAAATAGTTCCGTCGTAAAATGCACATAATGCGCATCTTTGACCGAAACTTTGACTCGTTACGTCGACTAGTAAACGTGGTAATTAGAAGGTGTAATCGCTAGGGATCATAACCTTCGGGATTATGACCACGTTGTAAAGTTCAATTGAACTTTGACTTGACCAATTATGGCCAGAACCGAAAGTCAAACTGTTTGAGTTGTAGCTCAAAAAAACTAGAGAAATGAAATAGACTAAGATGAGAACTTATTTGTGTTTAGAAACACTTAAGATCTTAGATGGGAGGTCTCCAATTACTGGAAACACCTCCAAGAGTGTGGGAGAAAGAATTGTGAAAATGAGCAAGTTGAAATGTGGATGAACAAGGCTATTTATACTAATTCTTGTGTTGTAAGATCATGACAAGTGTTTTGAGTGTTTAGCAAGGATTAACAAGATCATAACAAGTGTTGAAATCTGATTAAAAGGCTTGGAGAACACACAGCTTGGTCCTCAAGGCTTTGAAGGAGAAGCTGCCATGTTGCAGCCATGAATCTGCTGTCTGGCACTCCTATACGGGTCGTATGGCATATATGCTTACGGTCCGTAAGGGCTTGAGTTAGGCAACAAGTTTACAAAATTTGCAGTTTTGGCCCCTGGACTTGTATTGTTGCGTTTTGTCACTTTTAACACTCGTTAACCTAATTTTCAGGCTTTATAAGGATGTTAAAGCATAGTGGACTTGAAATATGCCCGGAAATGTCATGGATGTCGTTCCTTCGGTTGTACGATTACGCTTCTCGTTAAATTACGTAAAATGTTTTAACGAACACGAAAATGACCGAAATTGCGCAACGGTTGGTGTTTTTGTAATCTCATCATTAAAATATAAGATTTTATTAATTTCAAGAATTTTTGGATGTCTACTCAAGTTCCGTAATAGAAATACGAGAATCGGCAGATATTTGCAATTGTTGCAACATAGTCCCTAAACTTGTATAAACGTGTTTTTGTCATTCCTAAAACCCTTAAAACTTATATCTAAGTTATGTAAAGGGTATTCAGTGTAACATTCGTCGAAAAACGGGTTTCCAAACCCGCTTCGTTTATTAATAAAATACTCAGTTATAATTTTTCGTTGCGTATTTATTGCTCAGATAAATTTTAAACAATACATAATTAATATATATATTAGAATTTTAAACCATAATTATTAAATAACAAAAAAATAGTGACTTAAAAAATTAATGGAGACGCCGGGTTTCGAACCCAGGTCACCCACAAACCCAAACACACAACACACCGCTCCGCCACACACTTCACTTGTGATAAACAAGGAAACAAATAACACTTAAGGTAAAACCAGAAAATCAAAACCGAACATCAGCGCGCTCAGAACGCGGAATCGCCGGAGTAAAACCAAAACTCCGCAAATGTGGCCTTTCCCTTTTGACTAAAACGTGATAACCGACTACGACATCAATTATAACCGATGCCTAACCGTCAATTTCGGTCATAACCGCCGGAAATCCTTTGACCGCGAATCAAGACTCAATGCAAACCCAATTCAGCCTGTTTTCACTATAAATACCCACTACTCTGAAAATCCTTTCGCTCAGAACCACGTTCGTTTTCGAAGCTTTAATCTTTCCAGAGCACGTCGCCGGAGATTTCCATTTTCGCCAGAATCGCTGATCAGAAAACCGTATTCGTTCATCAGACGGTATAAATCATCTAAACCTTTTTGCTATCTTTTGCTTAGTATTCTAATTTCACAACACAATGATCAAAACTGTTAAACAGTCCACTCAACCGGAATTCACAAATCAGAGCAGACGACTCTTGCCGGAAATTGAAGAAACCACTCTGAGTTGGTACATCATAATCCTTATTCTTCTTTGTCTATTCCAATTCAATCAAATTATAAGTGTTGTTGGTTAATTAAACAAACAGTCGGCTTCACTGTTCTGAGTTCTTATAAATGAAGAAGACGAAGTTGAGTTGTATATTAATATAATTAAAACCAGATAATTAAACGGGTTAGACACACAGTCCAGCGGTGGACTGTGTGCAAATATAACACGCACGTCCCGAGTTCGAATCGCACACGTACCGACTTTCAGAATTAAAACCAACATTTTTAGAACTGAATCAGAACAAGTCACAGAATGTTTATAAAAGGAATATAATTCAGTTGATAAGCAGATTGGACACACAGCCCAACTGGTTGGGCTGTGCGCACTCGAACCGAAGGACCCGAGTTCGACTCCGGGTCTCTGCAACCGGTTCGGCCATATAAATCATTTTTAATAAAAACCAAATAAGTTAAAGGTTAACTAGTATATATATATAATTAAAACAGAGAATATTTCGGGTTAGACATGTAGCTCAGTTGGTAGAGCTGCGTGCACGTATACGAGAGGTCCCGAGTTCGAACCTCACTCAGCGCATATAAAAACACAGTCTGACCGGTCAAGACCCGGTCAACGGTCAACCATCAAAAAAGTCAACTATTTTTATTTCTTTTTATTTATTTATTTAATTAGAAAATTATTTAAAAATACTTAAAAATAAGATTATTAAGGTTAGAAAATTTTCTTAAACTCACAAAAATAAATCTAAAAATCCCATTTAAGAGCACTAATTAAAAATATTGATCTCAACCAAAATTTATTTATTTATCGAATCATTTTGTTATTATCTAGGTTAGTTCTTCCCTCGTCAATCGAATCATAAATTCGTGCGCCTTCATCATCATCAAAGAACGCACCCATCGTGAGTGAATCTCTACCAATTCCCCGTTTTAATCATGTTTTGGGGTGTATCATGTGTCGTATAATTCTTTTATTATATTTAAACACTTGTGCATACATCATATCCGTGATCAAATGTGTATCAATTGTTGTGTGAATTATATGTAGATTGGATTTATCATTTTCAGTGACGCATTTCATTAGGCCCATCAGTTCCCCGTGGGAGACGGGTTAAGCATCAGGTGCCTCATTAGATCGGCTCCATTTGATTGAGCCTTGATCTCACATACATCATCATTCATATCATATACTCATCCAAAGTGGTTTGTGTTTGTATATTTATATACGTTTGCTCACATGTGATTATTGCACAAATTTTCTTTATTAAATAAAACAAGAAATTAGTAACAATGTTTTATCAAGGTCACTCGCCAACTTTTGTTGACCCAAAATATCCCCCGTTTTACACATGATACAGGTGATCCAGCTGAGACAAGAAACACATAGGAAGGTCTAGAAGAATAAACAAGTTTAAGTTTTGGAATAATTATGTAGTTTCATTTTCTTATAATTGTATGAATTTTGTTTTGGATATTTAAGTTGTAATTTGAATTTAATAAATATGAAACATTTTAGTAAACATCATGAGCTTAGGTGATAACCCAATTATGCCCCGACTCTTATTCCGCTGCGGGTCGGGGTGTGATAGATTGGTATCAGAGCTTATGACTATAGGGATATAGGATAGGTTATTAGACCCTTAGAGCCTATACTATAGTTGATTAACATTTAAAATTGTTTATGCGTTACATACAAATTCATGATGTTTATATGCTTTATGTTTATTTTTACACTCAATGTTATGCAAGCATGCTCATAAATACATGTTATTATACAATGCTCATCATGAATCATATCCTCATAGCATATCATATCCATGAGAGCACACACCTCACGATTCCCATGATTTTTGCAATGATTTTTGTATTTTTCAAATCACATCAAAGTGAGTTCTCATGACGGGCATGTAGTAACTGGAAGGGTACGAGTACCGGTAGTCAGAACGTCCTGTCTAGGCTTGGCATTCGTATAAATCCAAAATAAAGGACCAGTTTGCCTACCTGGGGACTAACGATGAGAGTACGAAGGACCTATTAGGCCAAAGCATGCTATACCAAACGTCGTGTGAGCTAACCCCACTTTGAGTTGTTATTGTGTCTACACCTGGACACCCTCCTACCATACATCTCTCAATCATATTTTACGGTTTCATTCGGGTGATGCGAGTGTTAATCCGCCAACACCAATGTGAATCCTACCAAGCCCAATAGTCATGGGGGCCCACATGACTACACAGGCGATGGTATGGGGGACATTGGAGGCCCAAATATGAGCAAACCCAAGACATCCTATGGATGTAATTGCATTATTGTCAGTTATGTTTATTTTTCAATCTTTTAACGACACATGACACCTAGAAACTTCTTAAACTCACAATCTTCCTATGTATGTTCCTATAGATGTCGGCTAGGCAACTACGTGGAGGTAGAAAGTCAGGAAGATCCAATGAATGCTTGGCCACACAAATTGCTAAACAAATGGCTGCAGTGCTTCCTGACATCGTAATTCAAGTTCAACAAGCTCTCACCGCAAATCCCATCAATCCTCCTAATCAAGAAGACCAGAGCGTCGCCAACCCTCCCTCAAAAAAGTGCTCTTACAAACACTTCAAATCTTGCGATCCCCCAAAATATGAA
The DNA here is from genome assembly GCA_947069175.1 of Scalesia atractyloides. Taxonomy (NCBI): domain Eukaryota; kingdom Viridiplantae; phylum Streptophyta; class Magnoliopsida; order Asterales; family Asteraceae; genus Scalesia; species Scalesia atractyloides. The sequence continues at coordinate 58,163,717 of CAMTDV010000009.1, forward strand.
GGGACCGAGGGTGTTACCGCCCTCCTTCACTGGTTTGAAGAAATGGAAAACACTTTCCTCAATTGCGATTGTCCCGAGGATCGCAAGGTACGTTATGCAACTGGAAGACTGTTTGGGGTAGCCCTTACCTGGTGGAACACGGAAAAGGGTAAACGAGGAGTTGAAGATGCCATGGCCTTAACATGGGAAGAGTTAAGGGAACTCATGACAAGACGCTTCTGTCCAAGAAGCGAAATCAAAAAGTTGGAAGATGAATTCCACGCGCTGAAACAAAAGGAAGGAGATCACACTTCCTATAACAAAAGATTTCTCGAGCTGAACCAGATGATCCCAAATTTGTTCACCCCCGTGTACCGCTTGGTTGAACATTACATTCGAGGTCTTCCCTCGAAAATTCAAGACTCGGTTTTAAGCACTTCACCTGCAACACTTGAAGCCGCGATGGAGTTAGCTACAGAACTCACTGAAAATCGCATTCGAAACGGCAAGTTCAAAGATGAAAAGAAGAAAGCACCCATAGAGATCTCAACTACAAACCACTCAGTCTCCTCCTCAAAGTTTGCTGGTAAGAGGAAACGAAACAGCAAGAATTTTGCTGTCACACAAACCAACCCTCCTATCACCGTTACACCAATCACCCAAATTGCTCCCTCAGCTGCACCATTTAAAAAGCCATACACCGGCCCACACCCAAAATGCAACCGTTGTCAATACCACCACCCTCCCGAAACTCTTTGCCAACATTGCACAAGCTGTGGTCGCGCAGGTCACACCATTCAAACATGTCGTACTCTTCAACGAATGAACTGCAATCAACCCCCAACCCAAACCCACCATCAGATAGTGGGTCAAGCCCAACAACCCTTACTTCTACCACCTGCACCACACGCAGCCCAAACTTACTACCAACCCAACTACCCCATGATGCAACCCATGCGAGCTTGTTACAACTGTGGGGACCCAAACCACTTCAGAAACACTTATCCACGCTTAGTGAACATCATCCATGCCAAGCCCAAGCGAACCCAGTAAACCAAGCCAACCAAGCTCCTCCACCTGCTAGAGGAAGAGCTTTTAACATCAATGCCAACCAAGCTAGGGCTGACAACAACGTGGTCAACGGTACGTTTCTCATCAATGGTAGTTATGCATCCATATTATTCGATACTGGTGCAGATAAGAGCTTTGTGTCCTTAGAATTTGAACCTATCCTCAACCAAACTCGTGTTAATCTCATGGAATCTCTAACGGTGGAAGTTGCTGACGGAAAACCCGTTTCATTAAATTCTATTATACGCAATTGTACCCTCACTCTAAACGATCACGATTTTCCAGTTGACCTCATTCCTATGAAGTTGGGAAGTTTCGATGTTATAATCGGTATGGACTGGCTCAGCCAGCATCACGCTGAAATAGTGTGCCGCGAAAAGTTTATTCGCATTTCTCTTGCAGACGGTCAGACCCTACGTATTTTTGGGGAAACTCATTCAGAATTTCATCTTTGGACCAAAAACAAGCAAGAGGTGGAATACCACAAAGAGAAAGTGTATCTAATAAAAAAGAATTTTTAGTAATTGGTACATGTTTTGTTAAACCTCCCATAAGCACCATATTCTGACTCCTTCGAAAGGACTCAAATTAATGTCATGCCTTCAAGCCCGAAGATATCTCCGCAAGAACTATGTCGCATTCCTAACTCACGTCGTCAAAAAGGGAAACAAGGAGAAGAAACTCGAAGATATCCCAGTTGTGAAAGAATTCCCACAAGTCTTTCCCGACGACATTTCAGGACTCCCTCCTGTGAGAGAAGTCAAATTCCGCATCGATCTTGTACCTGGCGCTACACCAGTCGCAAAATCTCCTTATAGGTTAGCCCCATCCGAAATGCAAGAGCTGGCTAGTCAACTGCAAGAGCTGACTGACAAAGGATTCATACGTCCTGGCTCCTCGCCTTGGGGTGCACCTGTTCTCTTTGTGAAGAAGAAAGATGGAACGTTTCGCATGTGCATTGATTATAGAGAACTCAACAAGTTAAAGGTTAAAAATCGCTATCCACTACCTCGCATCGATGACCTCCTAGACCAACTTCAAGGCGCCACCTGCTTTTCAAAAATCAACCTTCGTTCTGGTTATCATCAGCTCAGAGTACATGAAGAAGATATCCCAAAGACCGCCTTCCGGACTCGTTATGGTCATTACGAATTCATGGTCATGACATTCGGTTTAACCAACGCCCCCGCTGTCTTCATGGATCTAATGAATAGGGTATGCAAACCCCACCTCGACCGTTTCGTCATAGTCTTCATCGACGATATTCTTATCTACTCCAAATCTAAATCCGATCATGAGCGATACCTTCGAATCATCCTTACACTTTTAAGGACTGAAAAGCTCTACGCTAAGTTCTCAAAATGCGAATTCTGGTTAAGAGAAGTACAATTCCTTGGACATGTCGTCAATGACAAGGGAATACATGTCGATCCTTCAAAAATCAAGGCAGTACAGGAATGGCAAGCGCCACGTACCCCTACCGAAGTAAGGTCATTTCTTGGTTTGGCTGGTTACTATCGACGTTTCATTGCCAATTTTTCCCGTATTGCTGTACCACTCACGGCTTTGACTCATAAAGGAAAACCCTTCATATGGGGACCTAAACAAGAAGAAGCCTTCCAAACTCTAAAGCAAAAACTTTGTGACGCACCTATGCTCACAACTCCCTGAGGGTTGCGATGACTTTGTAGTATATTGCAACGCATCAGGGCAAGGGCTAGGCTGTGTATTAATGCAAAGAGGAAAAGTGATAGCCTATGCTTCTAGACAACTCAAAGTTCATGAGAAGAATTACACCACCCACGACCTGGAACTTGGAGCCGTTGTGTTCGCTCTCAAGATATGGAGACATTACCTCTATGGTACCAGTGTGAAATATACACTGACCACAAAAGTCTCCAACATATCTTCAACCAAAAGGAGTTGAATATGAGGCAACGAAGATGGGTCGAACTTCTCAACGACTACGACTGTGAAATTCGGTATCATCCTGGCAAGGCAAACGTAGTGGCCGATGCGCTCAGTCGAAAAGGTTATGCGAACTCCATTCGTCTTCTCTGTTCGCAAATCATAACCGACATAAAAGATCGAATCCGAGCAGCTCAACATGTTTCTGTAACAGAAAATGACGTACGCGATGAGCTGTCATGTGGAGCTAAACTCAAAATCGAAACCAAATCCGACGGTATTCTATACTATTTAAATCGCATATGGATTCCTGATCGCGATAACCTTCGTGATTTCCTCATGAATGAGGCGCACAAAACACGGTACTCTATACACCCAGGAGCCGACAAGATGTATCAAGACCTACGATACACCTACTGGTGGCCGGGCATGAAAAAGGATATCGCTGTTTTTGTTTCTAAGTGCCTTACCTGTTCCAAAGTAAAAGCTGAACACCAAAGACCTTCAGGACTTCTAGTCCAACCCGAAATACCTGTATGGAAGTGGGAAAACATAACCATGGATTTCATTACCGGGTTACCTCGCACCTCCAGTGGGTATGACACATATGGGTAATAATCGATCGTCTTACAAAGTCATCTCACTTCATCCCGATTCGCGAGGACTTCAAGAACGAGAAGTTAGCTCGTATCTACATCAGCGAGATCGTAAGCCGTCATGGTGTACCATTAAGCATCATTTCAGACCGTGATGGTCGTTTCACTTCACGAACATGGCGAGCCGTACAAACCGCCTTGGGTACACGATTAGACCTCAGTACCGCTTTTCATCCTCAAACTGATGGCCAATCTGAACGCACCATCCAAACTCTTGAAGACATGCTTCGAGCATGTGTCATAGACTTCAAAGGGAATTGGGACGCTCATCTACCATTAGTTGAATTTTCGTACAACAATAGCTATCATTCAAGTATCGGCATGGCTCCTTTCGAAGCTTTATATGGTCGTAAGTGCCGATCTCCAGTATGTTGGCACGAAATTGGGGAATCACAAATCACCGGTCCAGAATTAATTCAAGAAACAACCGACAAGGTCATTCAAATTCGAAACAATCTTCTAGCGGCTCAAAGTCGTCAAAAGAGTTATGCAGACAAACGACGAAAGCCCTTGGAGTTTGACATTGGTGATCAAGTACTTTTAAAAGTATCACCGTGGAAGGGAGTGGTTCGTTTTGGCCAGAAGGGCAAGCTAGCACCACGCTACGTACGACCTTTCAAGATACTCGAAAGAGTAGGTCCTGTAGCATACAATCTTGACCTACCAGAAGAGCTCAACAGAATTCATCCCACATTCCACGTTACAAACTTGAAGAAGTGCCTCGCCGATGAAAACCTCCATATTCCTCTAGAAGACATTTAGATCGATGAATCTATGCACTTCATTGAAAGACCAGTAGAAATCATGGACTTCGGAGAGAAGCGTTTAAGACGAAGTCGTATTCCAATTGTCAGGGTACGTTGGGAGTCAAAACGAGGACCCGAGTTTACTTGGGAACGTGAAGACTCAATGCGCGAAAAATACCCGCATCTTTTTCCTGTTACCACTACTACTTAAATTTCGGGACGAAATTTCTAAAAGTAGGGGATATTTAGTGTAACATTCGTCGAAAAACGGGTTTTCAAACCCGCTTCGTTTATTAATCAAATACTCAGTTATAATTTTTCGTTGCGTATTTATTGCTCAGATAAATTTTAAACAATACATAATTAATATATATATATTAGAATTTTAAACCATAATTATTAAATAACAAAAAAATAGTGAATTAAAAAAATAATGGAGACGCCGGGTTTCGAACCCGGGTCACCCACAAACCCAAACACACAACACACCGCTCCGCCACACACTTCACTTGTGATAAACAAGGAAACAAATAACACTTAAGGTAAAACCAGAAAATCAAAACCAGACATCAGCGCGCTCAGAACGCGGAATCGCCGGAGTAAAACCAAAACTCCGCAAATGTGGCCTTTCCCTTTTGACTAAAACGTGATAACCGACTACGACATCAATTATAACCGATGCCTAACCGTCAATTTCGGTCATAACCGCCGGAGGTGGTTGTGCGATTTCGAGTAGAATTCAAAGTCGTGAGCCCATTGTCTATCCCGCGTAATCTCGGTTACTTCCCGGTTTTCTTCCATACGTTTAGTCCCTAGTTCGTGTATGTCTTGAAGGCGCCGTTTTACCACCAAAAATGCATTAGTCATGTCGAATGACATCAACGATGACTCGGGCCTTTTTGATCTCGAACCGCTTCTTGCAGCGGCTCTTCCGACGTATCATGGTAGCTCTTGCACCGGCTCTTCATCCAGAATATCATCGGTTACGTCGATGTTTCGGGCGTCGGAGGTCGGCGTTTCGGTTTGACGACCTTTTATTTGCCGACCGACCCGATTGAGCTCCTACCGTAGGGACGTCCACCCATTTGGGATATTCCGAAGAATTTGCCAACACTTCAAGTACGGGAAAATACCTTGAGAGCCTTGATACTCGATTAACGCGACTTGTGTAATGTCTTCGTCGTTTTGGCCACTTTTCCATCCATTTTTTACCCGTTGGTAAACGGTATGAACCCGATTTGTTGTTAATTAAAATCGACGAAACTGGATCCGTATGGGGTGGGTCGAGTGGGTACCGGAGAAACAAGACGGATCGCTGGTTTGGTTCGTGTCCGCAGTCGAACGCGGAGGAATAAAACCGCGGTTGAAAGGATTCATTGTATAAAAAATTCTAGATTTTTTATAAAAAAGGAAGAGAAAAAGGGATTGAGAGTGGGTTGAGTGTGATGAATTTAAAAAAAAATAGGAGAGATGGGGGAATATTTATAGATATTAATAAATTAAATTAAACAAATTAATTTTTTTCTAACCATTCAACGGTCATATTTTGAAAACAAAATCTCCAAATCACAGTTATGGACATGACGGCACCCAGAATCTGTTTACCCATAGCGCCCCCTGTAACGGTGTTTAGGGGAGGGGGCGCTATGCTCGGAACCGGCGTTATGTGTCGCCCCACTACACACAACCTTATGTAGATAAAAGGAGTGCCTCCTCCATCCTAATAAAAATAAGAGTTAATTGCTCAGATAGTCCCCGTGGTTTGTCATTTTTTCACCTTTAGTCCCCAACATTTAAAATAGCATGTTTGCTCCCTGTGGTTTGCGCACATGTTACTCGGATAGTCCCTACACTGGTTGGAATTAGTTTTTCAGTTAAGTTGATTTAAAATGACAAGATTACCCTTTCCTGTTTAAAAGCACATTAATAAAATTCAAACAAATCATTTAAAACATGAAGTATGGTGTATGCCCCACTTATATATTAAAAATAAAAAACTTACCCCCTCACCCACCCATATCGTTCTCTAGTTACTCTTTAACCCGGTCACCACCATCAAGGTTTTTCCGACCACTACACCTTGCTGGCAACCACACACCACCATACCCCTCCACCTAGCTGGGGACCTCCTACCCATACTAAGTCGTACGAAGCTTCAGACGCTGAACCCGAACCACCCAATCATGATTTTCATAATTTATTCTGGCGAACCTGTACATTCCGGTGACATTCAGTCGTCAAGAAACCACCAACTGCTAAGGCTAATCTTCATGTCTGTTCTTTTACACCCTACCCCAACTTCCAACAGCCCTGTAACCAACTGTTGTCGTCATCACCCGTTTTCCGTTGACTACAGGGAACAACGACGTCGCAAAGAACCCGTTTTCCAGAGACCAACCTCCGACCACAACGTCGCAGGGAACCTGTTTTCCTGAAAGGCTGAAACCAACTTCTGACAACAACATCAACGTTGAAACCAACCTCCAACAGTCGTCAACCCATTTTCCAGTCTCCCGATTCAGCAACCTTGTAGGGAACAAAACATTACCTGGTCCAATCTAGGTGATAGGGAGGATGGGGATTGAAAATGCTTACAGCTGTGGTGTGCTGGCTGCTGGATATTTTTTAGTGGCAATGGTGAGAGTGAGGTTGAAAGTCTTTAAACATATGATTGTTTAGTGATCTTGATGAGCTATGGTGAGAATGGTATTGTTATTTAATAGTAAAGGCATTTTTGTAATTTTACTCACATCTAACTGAATAACTTAACTTCTATTTAGTGTTAGGACTATTTGAGTAACAAATGTGCAAACCACAAGAAGCAAACATACTATTTCAAAAAGTTGAAAACTAAGGTGAAAAAACAACAAACCATAAATACCATCCGTGCAATTAAGTCTGAAAATAAATTAAAATAATATTCAAACACGCATTTCAACCCCTTGTAATAAAAGGTTATTTATTAGAAACGCGTATAAAAAAATAGTGACGAAACATGCACGCGGTTGTTTTCCCAAAATAAACATAACTCTTTTGTCACCGTCACCATCTCTACGTCGATACAACCAACTTAGACACTAGTCAATTTAATGAGTCGGTCCCATATCCGTCACCCCTTTAATTAAATTCAAAGAAGCCCCCCACCACTATATTATTAAAAATAATCCAAAGAAAAAGAAGAATAAGTCCGTCCAGAAGAGATTGTTTGTTGCCCACATTAAGTAAAGGCTAAAGCAATCTGTGTGTTCCTACATATATAGATACATACACAGATCTGTATCTCTATTATTTATTTCCTCTGTTCATTTCATTGCATAAAAATGGGGGAACAGAGGCTCAAAGCGTCGTCGTTTTTTGTGTCGGTGCTTCTTCTTGTTCTTCTTCAGTTGGTCAATGGTGAAGACCCATATAGGTTTTTTACTTGGAATGTATCTTATGGTGACATTTACCCTCTTGGTGTTAAACAGCAGGTTAGAAATCTTGTTTTTTTTTTCTTGTTTAAGTTGGACTCGTTTCGAGCTTTTAGTTACGGGTTTGTGTTTGTGGGTGCAGGGGATTTTGATAAATGGACAGTTTCCAGGTCCACTGATTGAGTCTGTGACAAATGATAATTTGGTCATTAATGTTTTCAATAGCTTGGATGAGCCATTTCTTCTTTCTTGGTCAGTTTTTTTCACTTTATCTGTGTGTTTTTTTGACTTTCTGCTTGCTTTAGTGACTTGTACTCATGTTACTGGTGTTTGAGCTGGGGTTTACTTGTTCTTGGAGTTCACTGTGCTTTAGTGACTTGTACCTGTATTAATGATTTTTTTTAAGTTTTGGCATTTTGGCTTTACGCGTTGTTCTTGGTTTTTTGAGTTCAACAAGTTGTAGCCACCTGTACTCAGATTTTACAGGAGGGTGAATAGTACTCGAACAGTCTTCCATCTGCAGCGCAGTGGTTGTGACATCCGGGTGAAGGCTCGGCTCAGGATTCATCCCAGGTTCGAGTCCAACAGGGGCCGAGGAGGGTTTACTCATTCCACGGGTTCCGCGCATCAGGGGTGTGCTATGCTTTCTAGCGGTGGTCGAGTAGTCGGACTTTGGACATAGCTCCGAAAGGGTGGGTTTACACGTGGAAAGCAGTTAGCCGTTCAAAAAAAAAGTACTTGAACAGGCTCGAAATCGACTCGGTTTTACAAGAGTTTGAGCTCGACTCGTATCGAGCTATATTTAGGCTCTGAGTAATTTTTTATGTTCGAGTTAATTAATTATTTATTATTATTTATCCATCCTTAATTTAGCATAAATGATTTGCAAGTGATTTTTACTATTTATTTTTCTTACATATTTGACCCCTCAACTTTTATTTTTTTTAACAAATTAACCCTTTAGTTTTTATTTGATAACCACTTTAATTTTCATCTTTTACAGATTTGTCGTTTTATGTTTCGGTCTAAATCTTGTGAGTAAACATGCTGCAACGTGCATGTATGGTTCAACGTTTTTACGTCTATTTTTTTGGTGGTTTAAGGCCCCCCAATACAACTCGCGGGTCTAAGCGGACCTAGTTATTCTTTTCTATGTTTTTACATTTTGGTCTAATTTTTATGAGTTAACATGTCGTAATGCGCGTCTGTGGTTCAACGTTTTTACACGTTTACTTTTTGTACGCTGCCGCCACAAAGCGCGGGTCCTAAATACTAGTTTTTTGAAGTTTATTAATTAATTTGTATACTTTTTCTATATTTTAGTTACAATTTTTATAACATAGTATATATTATTATTTAGTTAATTATATCATAAATATATACATATAAAATATACACCTAATACATTATACAATTTTAAATAAATTAGTGGGTCGTTAGGCTCTCGATAAGTAAAGCTTGGGTTCGGGCTTGGTCATTAAACAACCTTATTTTTAGGCTCAAGCTCATTTAAGCTCAGCTTATTTCGAGCATTTAGCGAGCCGATCTCGAGTAGCTCACAACCTGCTGCTGTTTCTTAAGTTGGGTTCTTATAGATTCTAACATTTGAACATGTTAACCTGAGTAGGAATGGGATTATGCAAAGGAGAAACTCATGGCAAGATGGTGTTTTCGGTACAAACTGCCCGATCCCACCCGGCCGCAACTTCACTTACAACCTTCAAGTGAAAGATCAGATCGGTAGCTTCTTTTACTTCCCTCCTCTTGCATTCCACAAGGCTGCAGGAGGCTACGGTGGCATCAAAATCGCCAGTCGATCAGTTATTCCGGTCCCCTTCCCACCGCCAGCCGGAGATTACACCGTACTTGCTGGAGACTGGTTCAAGCAAAACCACACTGTAAGCAATGGTTTTAAGTATATGAAGATTTTTAGTTCAGTGTAGTCCAACTGTTTGATGTAATGCCTAGCTGAAAGTGGGCCGGTTTGTGTTTGTTGAATTTGACAGGATCTAAAAGCGATATTGGACAACGGGCATGATCTTCCTTTTCCAGATGGTCTTCTGATTAACGGACGAGGATCAAACGCATTTACGTTTAACGTCGAACAAGGTTTGTAAACTTTAAATCTTGAACGACTCGTTGTGTTTATGCGGTTATATATAAACGAGATTGTTTTGTTTGAATGGTTTTGGCAGGTAAGACGTATAGGTTTCGGGTATCGAACGTGGGCCTGACAACTTCCATCAACTTCAGAATCCAAGGTCATAAATTGGTTTTGGTTGAGGTTGAAGGAACTCATACACTACAAAATACATACGATTCAATCGATATCCATTTGGGGCAGTCTTATTCGGTTTTGGTTACTGCTGACCAGCCTCCTAAAGATTACTACATTGTGGTCTCGACACGGTTCACCTCTCCAGTGCTTACAACTACATCGGCTCTGCATTACAGTAACTCAGCCGGTGGTCTAGACGGCAGACCTCCAGGTGGACCCACAACTCAAATTGACTGGTCAATCAACCAAGCCCGGTCACTCAGGTATGTCGCATGATAAGTGTTAAATAAAATGCCTCGGTGAAGGCAAAAGTTTCATATATGACTAATATTTGTGCTGGAACAGACGAAATTCAACTGCTAGCGGGCCGAGGCCAAATCCTCAGGGCTCGTACCACTATGGAATGATCAACACCACTCGGACCATTAGGCTTGCGAATTCTGCACCCGTTATTGATGGCAAACAGAGATATGCTGTCAATAGTGTCTCGTTTAAAACACCAGATACCCCGCTTAAGCTTGCGGATTACTTCAAGATTTCTGGCGTCTACAGCCTTGGTGGCATTCAGGATTACCCAACCGGTGGTGCTAACCTGAAAACCGCTGTTATGCCCGCAGACTTTAGAGGGTTTGTGGAGGTTGTGTTTGAGAATCCCGAAGAAACTGTTCAGTCATGGCACGTCGATGGCCACCACTTCTTTGTTGTCGGGTAAGTTTTTTTTAACATTCGAGTACGACTAACTGCAAGTCTGCAACTAGTGATCCTAAATAAGTTGTTTGTCATTGTGACGTCAACAGGATGGATGGAGGACCGTGGTCAGCTGCTAGCCGAACTGGCTACAATTTACGGGACACAGTTTCACGAGTTACTGTACAGGTATGTAGGTTAAAAGATGGCAAATGCATTGCAAGAACAACACACATAACATTGGGATGTTCAACGGGTCGTGTGTGCGGGTCAAAGTTCAAACGCAAAACGAACCAGATTATTGTGTCAGACACATGAACCCAAACACAGACACTAGTTTTTGCGGGTTAACACATGTTTAACGCAGGAATATTTATTACTTTTATGCAAATTAATGATCTAAAATTAGGAAAGCACAACCAAAAATACAAATAATACACATGTATATAAATAATTACGTTTAAACTATAAAACATGATGCTCAAAATATATATATATATATATATATATATATATATATATAAACGGGTTAAACAGGTCAACCTGTTGAACCAAACATGACCCTTTGAAAATTCGGTCGAAAGAGTTTAGTGTAAAGTGATCCATAGTTATGAGATAGTACATATAGATACAATGCTTGATTTTGCGGTTGTGACCATGTGCGAATATTGACCATAACGTTTATTTTTCATTTTGGTTTAGGTGTACCCAAAATCATGGACCGCGGTTTACATGCCATTAGACAATGTGGGAATGTGGAACGTGCGGTCAGAGAACTGGGCTCGACAATATTTGGGTCAACAGTTCTATCTTCGCGTTTATTCACCTGCTAATTCTTGGCGAGACGAGGCTCCTATTCCAAACAATGTTATTCTTTGTGGACAGGCAGTAGGACATCATCAGCCTTGAAACTTATTTACAACATAAGCATTTGTTATTATTAAGGTTATGATAATCGATACATGTTATTCAGTTGAGTTTGTATTCCGGGATAATCCTTTGGAAGAAAGTATGATAATTAATTAATTAATACTTATTAATTTAGCAACTTTGGTTATGGGTTCTAAAATTCATTATATATAACATTTATGTTATATTCGTAAAGTGAATTTATTTTTTTTAATGCGTTATCATTTTACACTTGCAATAAATAAAAGATTCCCTTAGACAGGGTTAATATATCCCTGTAAATATTATTGAATATGATTTTAATTAAATGACTGGTTTAAATGAAATTAACGGTTGGTGCTATAAGTTCAAAAGTACATTGATGATTCATTATTTATAACTTTTTGCTTGGATGGTCCCAAACAAAATGTTTTTAAAAAATCATCAAGTGTGTGACACACTTAGATATGATCGATTTTCTTTTTTTCTCTTCCTTGCTTTAAATTTATTATCATACGCTAGCCCCCTACTGCTTTAATAGTTTATCTTTCATTAGAAGCGTCATTAAACAATGACGAGTTGTTGGTGTGGTAACATGTTGGTATTCGAGCTTCATGTACTTCTTTGAACCTTTGAAACCTGTTCGAGTTTGTTACAAGTGAGCAAAATGAACGTGTTGTTGATGTTTGATGGTTAGGATTTACTACATTTGAATTTTTTTATTACGTGTATGATTTATCTAAGTTAAATGAATTAGTTTCAGGTTTGTGTAGATTTAACCCGTCAACTCACGAACACCATGTATTTTTATTTTTTTTGAAAGGTGTAGATCGATTGGAAACCCACTACTGACTGCGCTTCAACCCTTTTTATCGGAAGCACAGCCACCCGGGTTCGGATGAGGGGGAGTGCAGTGCAGAGCCCTTCCTCGCACCTCGTGGAAACTTAATCCCGACTGCCAGGCTCGAACCCGTGACCCCGGTCAGGAACCCCACCAAAGTGGGTAAACAAACCTCACTTGCAGTGAGTGGGGATCGAACCTGAGCCTCTTTCAAGAACTCAAGCACTTTCCCCCACTAGACCACAAGATCATTGGCAACGAACACCATGTATTTAACTCCTGAATTAGTGAATTATGCTTTCAATTTACTATTTTTAACCTCCCCGACAACTTACCTCCTTCGACCATGCTTTCTTTATCTGTTTTTTGGACATTATAATTGGTTATGATGTATTGGTAGGGTGAGGCTTGTTGGAACTTGAAATTTTAGCCCCATGCTTCTGCCATTGATTGGATCTGACACTTTTATCAACATAACAAAAATACTAAATATATATACTAGAGAAAAATGTTTGTGAACATTTTCTGTGTTATAAATAAAAAAAAATATGGATTGGTTTTTCTTTTTAAAGGTTAGATTATTCACAACGCAACCAAACAAAGACACCAACTTACATTACATCAAAATTGCACCATATCTCCCACAAGTTATCTCTTTCATTCCATTTATTCTTGTACCATAAGAAACCTAGAGACTTTATATCTTAAATGATTCTTTCTATCTTATTTTCAATATTCAAGAACCTTTTATTATTTCTCGCATTCCACAGACACCATGTAACCATAATAATACCTTGGAACACCCTTTTAACAGAGAAAGCATGTATAGGGTTGGTGATTATTAACAATTGAAATAATTATATAAAAATCGAATAATTGAATGATATTTTACATATGTGGGAAAATAATAATAACTAGGTAACGATAAATAAATTTACAAACTAAAAATTGAATGATATTTTACATATGCGAGAAAATAATAATAACTAGGTAATGTTAAATAAATTTACAAATTTCAGAATAAGTTTATGGATGAAAATAAAAAGGGAAATAGAAAAGAACAAAAGAAACCACTAAAATAATAAAAGAAAAGAAACCACTAAAAATAATTAAAAGAAACTAAGAGAGGAGGGAGTGTTTCTCTTATGTACCCTTTCTCTTTTTATTAATTTCGTATTTTTTAAGTGAGCTATCGACGAAACTTATTACATCGGACTACACAGTCTTTGAATTGGGGAAAACCCTCACATAGTGCCGAAGCCCATGAACACATGTCCAAAGGTACGGCGGTGTGGTGAGATAAAACCCTCTCAGTTCAAGAATCAAACTAGCAATCTTCGCCTAGTCTCCCATCATCGCCAGGTGTCGCGGTATCGCACCTTAACCGATGGCGGAAACATTGGAATGAGACGAACAAATCGTTCATAGCATCATAACACTAGTTGTGACGATATATTTAAGTTCAAATTTCATAAATAACTAAGATTCAAATACAATGTCTCAAATGAAATAAGTAAAACATAACAAACGTTTATTTTAAAGTGCGTTTCTAAAGCTTGTCCTAACTTGATTAACCTGCAACATGTATTAAAATACATCAACAAAAATGTTGGCAATCATACAAGTTTGATACATAATATAACATGTTTAAAGTTGTTTAAATCATACCCAAAACATGTAAACAATAAGCAAGTTAACTAATATGCTGAAACGGTGTAAACTATGTGTTCAAACCCAAGTTTCCAACGCAAAGTGCCTTTCCCAAAGTTTAACAAGAGGTTAATGTGTCTAACTTAACAATACCCCAAGTCTCAAGGGCGGTGCGTTACTCTTGTAACGCTATAATTGTTAAGGTAGGCTATCAAAAGTTAATGAATCACATAAACACGAAAAGTTTAAATAGCATAAAGTATCACAAGCATCACATCATTCCATGTCTACAAGTGGGTAGATTATGAATAATAAAGTTTCAAGTGTCGTGACTTTAATATAGAATACATGTTGCACCCAAAAACGATAAAACAAAAAGGGTCATGTATACTCAGCGTTTGTAAGCGATTTCCACAAACGTGAGATGATCGTCTTGAGCGGTTGAAGCACAAATTTATCCTAACAAGGTGAACAATGTGTGTAAGTAGAATGATTAGAAGTTAGAATATAAATGTAAAAGAAAACCCAAGATTGGTCCTTATTTTGTTGATGCACCATCTTTGTTTGCCATGACAAACATTGGTGACATTCCATAAGGATTTTCCTAAAATGGGGAAGTATGAAAACACAAAGAAAGAAAAAAAATAAGAAGAAAGGAAGAAGGTGAAAGGAGAAGGAACTTGTAACACCCCAACCGATGGCGGAAACATCGGGATGAGACGAAAACGAGATTGCTCATTGCTCACAACATTATTAAGTGACAATAATTAATTAAACCATATTTCATTTCATAAGAATTGTCAAATACATCAATGTAACAAAACAAAGAACAATCTATCATTTGCAAAGTCATAACAAAATTGATACGTCGACATTAAACCTAACGTCTAATTTGTGTGTATCTAGTCCTTGCACTATATTGTTTTCATAGCGTCATCTCCTTCAACCTGTAACATGTTTTAAAATAAAGTCAATGCAAAAGCAAAGGCGAGTACACAAGTTTAAGCATAGCATACGTATACGATTAAAGTTTTAACAATCCTCATGGCAACTAAATCTATACAAGAGCAATATCAAGGCATGCAATGCTAATAATCAAACCCGTAACGCAATCACGATGTTTTAACATGACCTCACGTGTTAAGCGATGGAGGTGGATGCGTGAATTCCTATAGCGCTAAGCATGTCAAACAAGGCTAAAAATAGTTAATGACTAAAGCACAGCACAACGTTTATCCCCAGACAAGCAACAAGTATACGATTCAAGTAGTCATGTGTATAGGATTGTTTGTGCGTTTCATAAAGTTTAAGTGTTTGTGATTTTTGTATATGGAAACATGTTACACCCAAAAAGTGATATAAAACAAATGTGGGTCGAGTGTACTCACAAAATTTGCTAAGTCTTCTTTGGAAATTCCACGACGAGTTGATGAGTGGGAGAAAAGGGACACCAATGCCACCTTAAATGACAACGAACATGGATGAATAATCGAATCGGAGTTGAAGGTACGTGTACGTTTAGCACGGAATTTATGTAACGATTCTAAAGTTAAATTCGCCGAAGATAAAAGTGTTATCAAAATATTACAATAAATATATATATTTTTGGCGAAAAGTATAAAAGATATATAGATATTTGCAGTTGGAAAAATACATTCCTTCGTTAAATTATTATGTTTTGTCGACGGAAATAATAGATGTGTACTTATATATTTTGGCGAAAAAGATTACTAGATAAATATATAGTTTGGCTAAAAGAAAATAGATAAATGTATATTTTGACGGAACGGGATAATAGATATATATGCATGTTAACGAAAAGAATAGTAGCTAAATATTTATATTGTTCGTCGGAAACACATATTATATATATACATTGTCGTTAGAGAAGTATCATTTTCGAAAGGTATATAACATATATTTATTTTGTCGGAAGGAATACTTTTTATATCTTGTCGTTAAATAAATATATTTTGTCGAAACATATAACTCATATGTATCTTGTCAAAAGTAATATAGATATATATATACATATATATCTATATATGTTGTAGTAGCGAAATATATTTGCCAAAAGGAAGTATTAGATATATTTATATGTTTTGTCAAAGCTATACATATATGTTGTCGAAAAAGTCTAATAAGTAAAAATATATATCTTGTCGCTCGGTATATTTAAGTAGATACGTTTCTTCGATAAGCGTACTAAATATATATATATGTTTCATGTCGAAAGATATGATTAAATAAGTATATGCATTTTGTCGATAAAGTGTCATGTATAATATATTTTGTCGAATAAAGTATCGTGTATAATATATTTTGTCGAACAACATAATTAAATAAATATAATACTTTGTCAAAAATTGGGCAGAGTTTCCCCTTGTTTTTGGACGATCCCGACAATCTAGTTGTCGATTAAATGTTTTCAAAACGCAATAATAACGAAACAATTTATATAATTATGTCTACAAATTTTATAAGGTTCAGTTACGTGATTATAACACTAATTAAATACAAAACAATATAAATGATAACATAAAAATTTGCGGCGTTAAAAGTATACCGTGACGTGTTTTGATTGAGTTGACTAAAGCATTGACTGAACTTGGCCCCGAATACCGAACCACACATCGAATCTGACTGGTTTGACTGGCGTTGACTGTTTGACCAAGTTTGACTTTTGTTGACCAAGTTGACCAGGTTTGACCGAACACCAAACGAGACACGAAACGAACATGGTCTGAACCGAATCGACCCGGAGCTGACCCGTGGATTGTTTGACTGTTTGACCAGACCCGAGCTTGACCAGGTCTAACCGGGTTGACCCGAGCCTGCTGAAACCACAGCTGACCCGACAAGAGCCCAAGCCAAAAACAGAATCGGAAGTCGAACCAATCTGAACAGAAACGAGCCGATCGAAATCAGAATTTAACCATCAATTTGATAATGAGTTAACCTGAAACAGAATTTAACCATCTTCCGGAGTGTTTGGGGGTCGCCGGAGCTCGCCAGAAACGCGGCTCTGGTCAGACCCGAGCATCAAGGAACAGGGACAAGGGGCTAGGGTTTGGGTAAGAATGAAGAAGATAAGATGGTATTTATAGGATAGGGTTTAGTTAGGTTTAGGTGGTGTGTTGGGCCAAGGCCTGTTAACCCGATCTAACGTTTTTGAGTGGCCCGAACGTACCGACGAGATCCGATTTCAAGTACAAGTTTCATAAAACGTCGAATTTATTTTGTTTATTATTATTATTATTATCTAGAAAAATAATAAAAATACGAGGCGTTACAGAACTCACTTTCAAAAGGGGAGAATAATTCTTTGAGAAGTGGCAAAGAATAGTGGTGGAATGAGTGTGGTATTTATAGGTGATGGATTAGGGTTTAAGGTGGTGAAAGAATTATGGAAGGTTGAAATTGACCCATTAATATATTTTTGTGTTTTATTTGAGCCTAAAGTCATGAGCTTATTTTCTTTATGCATTTTTTTTATTAACTTGATTAATTAATAAATAAATAATTAAATAATAAATAAATAGATAAATAATTGAATAAATAATTAATTATTTAAATGAATATGTATTTAAATAAATAAATGAATAAATAACTAAATAAACGCGAAAATACGGAGCGTTACACGCGGAAACTAACGGGGAAGGTAGGAATCGAACCTGGGTCACTTAGAACACCATGTCTCTCTCTTACCACTTTACCACCAGCTCATTAGCATTTTATGTACCTTTTAACCTACCAATTCTACATTGTAACCTCATTTTTACCCTCAACTACCCTGATACAACTAAAACAAAAATTTATTAGAAAAACAAATTAAACACAAAAAATAAAAATTTTCATTCGAAAAACACACAAGCCAAATAAAAAAAATATCAAAAGAGGAAAAAGTAAAAATAAAATACACGGGTATAAAATTAAACTATTCCTCATCCGACTCAAAAAGGTATAGTAGATCTTTAGTTGCAAGATGTTCCACAAGATCAAATCGAAGTCTGAATGCGTATTTTCATTCATCAACTCACAAGGACTTATTGTCATGAACGAGCTCGACTAGAGGATCCCTATATGGACAGGTGATATCGCATTTCTGTCGTCCATTAAGATCGTGTTGTGCAATAAAATGCACGCATACGTACGCTCCAAATCTTATGTACAGTCACAGTATACCTCATTTTCGTTTTAGAACACCGAAAGCGCAATCAACATCTTTTCTTGCCGACTCTTACAATTTCTTAAACTTATTTTCATTCGGATCGGTCGGATATGGAAAAGCTTTGACAAACGTTGACCAAATAAAGTAGTCCACGTTGGTTAGATAGTATCCATGTTTGTATAAGTGTCCATTTACGTAAAATTACACGTGGTTCCATTCCGTTAGTAGAGAAATACTTGAGATTGGCGAACACTGATGTCATTGTTTGACACGGGCGAACCACAATACGCATGACCTGCAGATGAATTTGACCGACCCTGCTCCTGCCTGTGAGGCAACCGCTTCGAACATGACCGTTGGGTATTGGTGATCACTTATCATATATTGACTTCGCAACTCAGTGGGACACATTCTCCAAATCAGATGGGTACAGACGATGACCCATCATCTCAGGAATGTGTTTTTTTTCTCATGTGCTTGGTACAAAAGCGCAACGTCGTGCTTTTCAGTCTATGCAAGAACTCATCACCGTATAAGTCAATCACGACATACACAAAAATTGTATGCGCTCACGCGAAGTCCTTGCATACATATATAATTATACATTGTTCCTGTCAAGAGTATTACCGGTCGTGAGTTGTTTAATGGCGAATGTAATTATTTGTAATGGCGTAAAACGTTTGCTAATCCTCCCGTCGAGACCCTTTTGAAACCTTTCATGTTTTGCCTCTATATCACCAACAATTTTTATAACAATTTTTATAAACAGTTGTTTTAACATACGAAACCTTTGACGAAAAATATAGTCACTGTATTTTGAGTTGTCCACAAAATAATCTTCCATAAGAATTAGGTGACCATTTTCACGATCTCGTGGCACGTATCTTTTTTAGATGTTGTCGTTCCTTCGTCTTCGATTTGGTCGATGAGATCCTCGAAAATTTGTATGATGCTATCATTTGATAAAATATCATTATCAGAATCAAGAATCTTTGAGTGGAATGAACAACCCGAGCTCATCATTTGAGAAATTATCCATGTAGTAAAATATATAAAATTAATTAGAAATGTTTATACGTAGGAGAAATGGTGGAGAATATGGTTTGTATTTTGTGTGAATTAAAATAGTAAAAGGGTTGGGTATTCACACCTAATTATTTAAATTATTGTTTTTTTCTTTTTTTTTTTTTTTGAAAAAGGGCTCCCTCAACGGTCTTATGACCGTTCAAACAGTCAAAAAGAGGGTTCTCACTTCTCAACATTTGGTGAATACTACTCGTTTTGGGTACCCGCTTGACCTACCTGAGGAGTGGTGTCGGTGTGGTGTTCTCGATTCGAGTAGTATACTCACTATCCGTTACCTGTAGACGACCCCTCCTCCCTAATATGAAAATAAGTATAAAAGAAAAGAAGGAAAGAAAAGCAAACAAATAAATGGGTCTTTAAGTGTCATCAAAACCTACATCACATCCCTCCCTTACGTAGGATAGTTACTTAACACCTCACCATAGATCTGGTCAATCCCTTGCTAACGACATTGTATTTCTTCCACCGCCAACTCTTCTTTAGAAGAAGAGAAAATCATAAGTGTCCACTTTCTCGTTTGTGTTATACATCTATACTCATGACAAAGGATAATTTCGTTTATAGTAACGAAATACGTGAATTCTTGATCGTATATCTACTTTCGCTTGTCTATCATGCTTCAATCCCATCAATACATGATAAATATCATGTTGTAACGGAAGCAATACTTACATGAAAACTTTTCCGTCGTGTGTCAACCCAAAACGTACCTTTACCAAAAAAAGCTTAAATAAACCAAATGTACTCCCATAGTGTCTATTTCTTTACTTATACGAGGCAGACATCAGTAATTTGTAACCCACGTAAACACACAAATAGAGTAATCGTTATATACTTGTAAGCTTTATATGACGAATGACGGTGATGGGTGATGCAAATATATCATAGGCCCCCTTTAGAATCACAAGATTAGTTGTTGTTTATGGTTGGTGCATAAGATCAATCACGCGATTGGTGTTGTGCAACATTATCAACATATGAGAAGTTGCGAGTGTGACTTCTATTGTGTGGCCTACGCTCAGTTTAGTGCTTGTTTCAAGAGGATGAGCCTTTATAGCCTTTTTGATAACTTGAAAACTGCATCATCTTCGTATTATGATGATCATGAGCTAAAAACTACAAGCAATTAATAAATACACCCATCATAACTTAATAAATGGTTGTATTTGCCTAGCCTTTATCAACGTATTATCAACTTCATCATATACAGACTAGAAATGTTTATCATGACATCGTCCTCAAGTTGTACTTTATTATCATGACAACCCTCTTGCTTATTTTGGGACTTCGTCCTCCAACTCCTCTTTCTTTGGTAAAACATAGAATATATTCAAGCCAGTGGTGGACTCAGGATTTTTCTCCAATGGGGTCCATTTTTTCGGTGTTCAAAATTTTCATAACAAAACACTAAAATTTTCAGGTCGGGTCAGAGCGAGGTTTGAATTAGATTAAAATAGAAAAAACAGGCTATACAAGGATTGGACCCATGACTTTTTGTTGGTAAAGAGGGGGAGGGGGGGTACCACTACACCAGCTTTCCTTTTTATTTCTATGGTGTCCACCTAATTATATTTATGGGGTCATTATAAAATTTAATATACCGAATCTACTAATTTTTTTAAAAACATTAGGGACCGGGGACTCCGACCCACTCTATATGGGTCCGCCCCTGATTCAAGCCATCAGGTGTTTTACCTTTGTTTCGTTATCTTGTTGAACCAATTGCAACATTATTAAGGGGAGAACAGCTTGACTTAACATAACTCGACGTTAGCAATGTGTTCCACCTAAAATTCTCAAAACACACTAGCTTGGCCGACCCCTTTTAGCCACCTTTAGACTAACTTGTATTTTACTTACGTGTTAAGATTACTAGGCTAGATTCAAAGTTTATTCCCCTCTTATTAGCATGTTATATTGGTTGTTTGTATTTGTAATCATATATAATACTTTAGATTCATAATTAGATTGTTGAAGTTGACTATTTACCGTTAATATTTGTCTTCAACCCATCACGAGTTTCATAATTAGGTACTTTTCTTGAAACTTCACTATACAAAGTGACGACCTTGTATTAGGGCTATTTCTATAGTTAGATATAGTTAAGTCGTTAAGGTATAGATCAAAGAGAAGCACATGATCATACTGCCACTAACACAAAAAAATAAATAAACTACCACATCACATGACCGTTCCTACGTTTTTAGAGACCTTAAGCGAATTATGAAGTGGGGGCCCTAATTTCGCCGATAAACTCTCCTCCAATACCAACTCCATGGGTGATTACCCTTACTTTTTTCGTCTAGTGATAGCCGATAGCCTAGAAATTGAAAGTAGGTTGTGATGGGAAGTGAGAACGATCATTGCGGCTGTATGTAGGGGCTTTAGGCCGCAAAATGTCGATGATTAGGATGATGGTTGTTGTATTGTAATAGTTGGAAATCAAGGCGAAATGGGTTTGAAACTTGGCCTTTTTTTGCTAAACAGTATTGATTTTGGGCTCTTCGATGAAAAACCATTTTAGTTTTGAAATAAACGACTTATTTGGGCCTAAACAGTGGTGGCAAAGTGGGTAAGTTGAGTGAGTTTGGGTAATAGGTCAAGATGGGTTTGGGTTAGAATTGGTATAGTTCAGAATGGGTATTTAAAAAAATGTCGGATGGGTAATGGGTCAAGATAGGTTTGGTTAGGATGGGTATAGGTTAAAATAGGTTTGGGTAAAGATGGGATGAAAAAATAAATAAAAAGTAAAAAATAATAAAAAATAAAAAAAATAATAAAAAATATATAATTCTAAAAAAATATAAAAAATTTAAAAAATTAAAAAAAAAAAAATTTCAAACAAAATTTAAAAAATATCCTTGGAATTCAAAAAATCAAAAAAATACTAAAAAATAAAAATATAAAAAATCTTAAAATTTCACAAAATTCTAGAAAATCCAAAAAATTCTAAAAAAATCCTAAAAATTCAAAAAAACCAAAAAATTCTAAAAAATCCTAAAAATTTTAAAAAGCAAAAAAATTCTAAAGCAAAAAAAATTCTAAAAATTCAAAACAATTCTAAAAAATCTAACAAATATGTAAAATATAAAAAATCCAAAAAATTCAAAAAATAAAAAAAAATAAAAAAAAAACCAAAAAAAATCTAAAAGATCCTAAAAATTCAAAAAATCAAAAAATTCTAAAAATTCAAAAGAAGTCTAAAAAAACAAAAAAAAAATCTAAAAAGTTAAAAAAACCTAAAAATTCTTAAAAATTCAAAAAATTTAAAAAATTATTAAAAATAAAAAAAATTATAAAAAGTCAAAAAATCTAAAAAACCAAAAAAATTAAAAATTCAAAAAAATCAAAACAGTTCAAAAAAAATACTAAAAATTCAAAAAAAATCCTAAAAAAAATTACAAATTCAAAAAATATCTAAAAAATGAAAAAAAAAATTCAAAATAGATCTAAAAACAAAAAAAATATAAAAACACTAATTTTGGTTTTTAATAATTTTTCGGACTTTTAAGAATTATTTTGATTTTTTAGATTTTTTAGATTTTTTATTTTTAGGAGTTTTAGAATTTTTTTTTGATTTTTTGATTTTATAGAATTTATTGGGTTTTTTTGATTTTTTTGATTTTGTAGAATTTTTAGAATTTTTTTGCATTTTTTTTTATTTTTTAAATTTTTGGAAATATTATGATTTTTTAGATATTTTTTAATTTTTAGGATTTTTAGAATTTTTTTGAATTTTTAGGATTTTTTAGAATTTATTCAATTTTTTTATTTTTTAGAATTTTCGATTTTTTAGATTTTTTAGAATTATTTGGATTTTTTTAGAGTTTTTTGAAATTTTTTGATTTTTTAGATTTTTTAGATTTTTTATTGTTTTGTAATTTTTTATTTTTTTTGAATTTTTAGGATTTTTTTAATTTTTTTTTTTTTAGATTTTTTAGAATTTTTAGGTTTTTTTTTATTTTTAAGTTATTTTTTGAATTTTTATTGTTTTTTTATTTTTTTCGAATATTTTAGATTTTTTTTTTGAATTTTCAGGATTTTTTTGAATATTTTGATTTTTTTATTTATTTTTATTTTTTATCTGTTTTAAATTATTATTATTTTTAAACGATAAACGACAAGAGAGTAATACGACGGCGATTGGTGAAGTCATAGTTGTGAAGAGATATCTACGAGTAATAATTAGTTTAGTGATTTTATCTTATACCCATCCTGACCCGTTTGGGTTTTATCTCATACCCATCCCGACCTACTCTTTTTTTTTATCCACCACTTCATAACCCATCCTAACCTAGTGAGTAATTTTGTTTGGCCCATCTTAACCCATCTTAAAATTTAAAATACCCATATCAACTCAAAATAGAATAGATGGGCTTGTTTTGCCAGGTCTAAGCCTAATACATATAGTGTATATAAAATCTTTCTAAAAACTTGGAGGCCTTTATTTTTTGGTGGTCTTAGGCCCGTACCTAGGTTGCCAAGCGTATGAACCGGCCCTGCCACATCATATCTGGAAAGAGTCACTAGTTATGTGTATTATAATAATCTAATGTGTACATGATGCAAGAAATTGTTAGTTACATTTCCTAGCATGTTTTATAGTACCTTAGCATTTAATTTCACCACATATTAAGCATTTATTAAATATATATATTATTTTGCGCAATGCTTGTTTTGATGGACGAAATTTACTTTAGATGATTTTATTTTTTTATATGCATGAAGCAATCACGAGACAATGGACTTTGATGATAAAGGGAGCTCTAAACGGACGTTTAGAATAGACTAATCAGTCGACGCGGTAGATTCAATGATTAGTCAAGTCGTCAAGATACAAACGAGTTAAAAACAGTTGATTCTACAATTAATTGGTGTCTGATTAAACTAGTATTAGAGATGGGCAAAATCGGGTATTATTATTACCCGGAACCGGTTCCAACCCGGAACCGGTTCTGCTTGGATGTCATTGGAACCGGGTATGGTGTGGAACCGGGTCCGGTTCCTACCCGGGTTCACAGCCAAGAATATGGAACCGTGTAGAACCGGGTACGGGTATTATGGAACCGGGTATGGTGTGGAACCGGGTATGGTGCGGAACCGGTTCCTGATAGTGTTCAGAACCGGTTCCTGACAGTAAAAATCTGACTTTTACTGTTCAGAACCGGTTCTGAACAGTAAAAAACCTGACTTTTACTGTTCAGAACCGGTTCCTGACAGTAAAAGCTGACTTTTACTATTCAGAACCGGTTCCTGACAGTCGAAAAATCTGACTTTTATTGTTTAGAACCGGTTCCTGATAAAAATGTTACCGTAGAACCGGTTCCTGATAAAAAATGTTACCGTTGGGAACCGGTTCCTTGCAGTCGAAATCGGTTTTTTTTATATAAACCCCTCCCTACTTACCATTTCAAAACTTAACACTCACCATCATCAACTTACAAACTCACCATCATCAACTTACAAACTCAATCATCTTCTCAAAAATCTTGCAAAATACCTATGGCATGCAACGAAGAAGTTGTTACTGTCTTAGAGACGAAAAGAAACCCAGCTATATGGAAGAATTTTGATCTCTGTTTAATGTCCGACAGCCACGAGATGGCTAGATGCAAAGCTTGCGGAAAATTTATGAAGGCCGCAGCCAACTCAACCCTTAAGAAACACACTGAGCGGCATTGCCCAGTGACGAAGGCAAAGAAAAATGAGACGGGAGAAGGTTCCGGCACCGGTTCTTCAAATGTTTGATGTAACCCGTTTGGTTTGGTGTTTTAGTAAAGTTTGTGTAATGTTTCTTTCTATTGTGTTTGTTATTTTTATGTTTCTTTCTATCGTTAGTCTCCATTTTTTCGGCTATAACCGGTTCCAAAGGTAACATTTTAACGGTATAACCGGTTCCTTCTAGAACTGCATTTCCGGGTACTGATGAAACCGGGTACTAGTGAAACCGGGTACGGGTAGGAACCGGGTACGGTTAGGAACCGGTTACTACCCGATTCAAATGGTAAAATTGTGGAACCGGGTTGGAACCAACGGGTATTTTGAACCCGGAACCGATCCTACTTAATGTCGGATAGGAACTGGAACCGGTTCCAGTTCGGTTCTACCGGTTCGGGTTCGGAACCGGTTTTTATGCCCATCTCTAACTAGTATTAGGCATTTCATAATTGGTGGGCTAATATCCAAATTCAAGTTGGGCTAAATTAGTTATTAAATAGTTTAGTTGTTGGACCAATAAATAATTTGGGCTGCAACTCAAAAATCACAAGAACTCAAATGGGTTTTATGGCTTGGCTTAATGGGCTGCGCTGTTCGTTTACGAAAGAACAAGAAAAGGGATATGATGGTGATTTAAACAGGAGAGGTATCGGCAATAGGATGAATTGACTTTGTGATTTTTGAAGACAATAATATTATTTTTGTTTTTGGTAAGCTTAATTTTTTATGTTTTGTTATTCGTTTTGATTGATATAGCCATTGTCAACACTTAGCTTTGTTTCTTGGTTATGATTCGTAAATTTATGTGAAACGATTATGTCATATCCGATTTTTGAATGATTTGTTTGTTTAATTTCTTGATCTTAAATCTGTAACCATTTTCCGGAAATATATTAGTTTATTAATAAATTTTGACCACTTTGTTAATTATTCTAATAAAGTTCTTCAAGTTTTTATGCCCTAATACAATTTAAATTTTTTTATCAAAGGAACAAACTTTGTCTATAAATTTAAATTCTTTATAAAATCGCATAATCTAGTTAAACATTCTGGACGACGTGATTGTTAAATTATAGTCAATGCTTCTATCATTGCAACATACATGCTAAGATCCAAACGGCTCGGGCTTAGAGTAACAAGTTGGCTCTAATTAACATACCGTGTTTGATTAGACAATAGATGTAGTAGATGTCAGAATGACTCATTGCCAAGTATCGATTCAGATCATTTAATAAAATGATCCTGAGCTAAATCAATTCAAAAAATTGCTTTAGTGTTTAAATAAATTTTAACATATAAATTCCCATTACTATTTAATTGGCGTTGTTATTTTTATAATTAAAATCCAATATTATTAGTAACTAGTATTTCTGTCGCGCGCTAGTATTTTGATTTGTCGCGCGTTGCACCGACGTTAAAATTTAAAGTAACTCAAATGTATACAGTTAAATATATGTCCCGACTCATTTTCGAACAAAATTTACGTTAGAACATAGACCAACTGAAAACATACATAAAAATAAGCACGAAAAACATATTATATTTGACCTTACTCATTACCAGAGAAAAAATTGCGTTTAAATGTAAACCAACTTGGGTTATACCGAAATGTACTTAAAAATAAGCACGTAAGAAAATAGTGTTTTTTAGGTTAAAGAATGGTACCGTGCGTTGCGATGGCACCGAAACGTAAGATAACTCAAATTTGTACCGCCTAGTGAAATCATATTATGTTTAACCCGACTTATTTTCGAACAAAATTTTATGTCAACACTTAGACCAACTATATATGTACATAAAAATAAGCACGAAAACATTATTTGACCCACGTACATTTTATAAAATAATTTGACACCTGAGAAGGTGTATGTGTTAATGCTGAAAGTTAAGATACAGAACAAAAAGAATTAAAAAAAAAACTAAATCACTATAGCATGATGTGACGCTAGTTACATAATTTTATCACCCACAAATGTTATTATAATTAGCGGGATTGCCCGCGCTACGCAACGAGTACTTGGGTCGTACCCATTCGTTTGATACAGTATCAATACAAAACCGACATTCATGTGAACAACTGAAGAAACACGGAATCACCTGGTGAAGGGATCTGAACCGCTTTCTCTAAGAGGATGGTGAATCACACCTTGTTCTTCATCTTCAACCTAGATCTGCAATGGAGAAGACAAAAGTGGAACCGTAGAGATGACCGGTAGAGGAAGAATCCTCTTTTTTCAGCTACAAAAGTGTGGCGGCTCCATCTTGTCTATCTAATAATGAGGTTAACACCTCTTTATATAGGGAACATGGGCCTCCCCTAACCTCAATGGGCCAAGCCCAGTTAGGGGTTATCTCTACAAGTCCCTGACCCAATGTAGTGTTGGGCCTCGCCGAGGCGCGAGAGCTTTGCTGGCCTTGCTTATTGCGTTTGTCTTTGACTGTGAGTGGAGATCACGGAGTGGTGAAAGGCGCACAATAGTTCATCGTGGTAATTGTCTAGGCAAAGGCTGGCTGCTGCCTTTTGTACTGGCTCACTCTCATGAGCTGTCAGGGTTACACGTACGCGTATATGTCTCGCGCTTGGACCTTGGAACCGGGTGAGTGTTTTTGGCTGTTGAGTGTGGGTATGGTCGTAAGCGCATATGACTTACGCAGCATTTGGGACCATAGCCCTTCAAGTCCCCCAGTCCAGTGTTGCTCCCTGTGCGGATGGCAAGTGGGTGGAATTCCGGACTAGATGAGTGTCTTGCTTTCAGATGATTTTTCGAGTGTGACCTTGCTTTTAGCGGTGCGCACACAGTCGTGTGAGTTACTGTAAAATATTCACCCTTTGGTGTGAGTTCTGTTGGTTAGTTCTTGGTGCGCGTATCTTTAGCCTTGAGGAATACGTATACCTAGTGCTTGGATCTTTGTAAACTGTTGTCTACAATATTTGCACGTGTTAACCCACTTTGTCCAGGTTATCGCGAATGAGAATTGCTTTAACCAATGTGTTTTTGCGTATACCCAAAGTGGTGCGTGTATTTGTAGTACAGTTTACATTTGTAAGCGTGTTTGTATGTAACTAAGCATGTGTGTGAAGCGACTTACGGGCTCATAAGTAGAGGAGCATGCGACTGCTAGCGCATGTGTGCTCGCTCGTAAGTAAAGGAGCATGCGCGTATAGCGACTTACGTGCTCGTATGTAGAGCAGCAGTCTCGCAGGGACACTGGCGTGCTCATATGTAAAGGAGCATGCACGTATGGCGACTTACGTACTCATAAGTAAAGGGGCATGCGCGTATGGCGACTTACGTGCTGGTAAGTAAAGGAGTATGCGCGCATGACGACTTACGTACTCATAGGTAAAGGAGCATGCGCGTATGGCGACTTACGTACTCATAGGTAAAGGAGCATGCATGTATGGCGACTTACGTGCTCGTAAGTAGAGGAGCATGCGCGCAAAGCGCATGTGTGCTCGCTCGTATGTAAAGGAGCATGCACGTGTGGCGACTTACGTACTCATAGGTAAAGGAGCATGCGCGTATGGCGACTTACGTGCTCGTAAGTAGAAAAGCATGCGCGCAAAGCGCATGTGTGCTCGCTCGTATGTAAAGGAGCATGCGCGTGTGGCGACTTACGTACTCATAGGTAAAGGAGCATGCGCGTATGGCGACTTACGTGCTCATAAGTAGAGGAGCATGCGCGCAAAGCGCATGTGTGCTCGCTTGTATGTAAAGGAGCATGCGCGTATGGTGACTTACGTGCTCGTATGTAACAGAGCATGTGCGTAAAGCTACTTACGTGCTCGTAAGTAGAGGAGCATGCGCGCAAAGCGCATGTGTGTTCGCTCGTATGTAAGGAGCATGCGCGTGTGGCGACTTACGTGCTCGTATGTAATGGAGCATGCGCATTAAGCGACTTACGTGCTCATAAGTAGAGGAGCATGTATGTAACGGAGTATGCGCGTAAAGCAACTTACGTGCTCGTAAGTAGAGGAACATGCGCGCAAAGCGCATGTGTGTTCGTTCATATGTAACGGAGCATGCACGTATGGCGACTTACGTGCTCGTAAGTATAGGAGCATGCGACTGCTAGCTACAAAAGTGGAATCACCTGGTGAAGGGATCTGAACCGCTTTCTCTAAGAGGATGGTGAATCACACCTTGTTCTTCATCTTCAACCTAGATCTGCAATGGTGAATCACACATTGTTCTTCATCTTCAATCATTCGGGTCGGGTCTAATATCATACCTCTACAACAACCAAAATAGAAAATAGATAAAATAAAGTTGTGATACCCAAAAATATTTAGATGTGTTTAATATTAACCAAAAATCGTAAAAATTTCAATAATATAAATACTGATGTTGTATATAAAAAAAACGTCAATTAGTTTTGTAGAAAACTAATAACAAATATTTGTTAAATAATAATATATATAACCTTTGAAAATAGTAAATATGACAAATGATAAATTATTTCACAAATATAAAAATTGCGTTTTATATACGTACATATTTTTATCCAAAACCGGTTAATCACAAAAACGGTAAATGTGAAAAAGTTAGATTTTAGCTTTAATATTTTAATATACATTCGTTCGGAAAATATTTATATCACGGAAGATAAAATGAATATATAAAATCATAAAATTTTGGTTCTTTTTTAACCTATTGCCGATCGCCGGGATTTACGGAATCTATCCAAAATCATATATTAAGTTGAGGATTATGAAACATCTTTTTAACATCTATATAACCTTTTTCCCAATGGGGTGGTAAAGTCAAAACCTTTAAAAACACTTAGATTGGAAGGGGAAAGTCTTGTGTTCAAATCCCACAGACGACAGGAGATTAAAGAAATTAGCCGTTCAAAAAAAATGTATACAACATTTTTGCTTTTCCAGGGTACCGGCATTTCTCATAAATTAATAGAAAATTTCCAAGGCTAGAGTAAGATCAAAAATTAAAAAAAAAAGGACAAAGCTTTAAAAAAATAGTTTTAGCAAACTTATCTGAATGGGTTATTGGGTTTTTCTCAGAATTGATGGTCGACTTAGGTTACTCTCGGAGTACTCCGTTTGGTACAGTGAATGTCTAAAAAGTGCTCGAGATTAATTATATTAATTGTTAAAAAAATAACTTCCTATTCACTTTTATAACAAAAAAATAAAAATGGATGTGCAACACTATCTAATAACTGATAATAAAAATAAATATAAAAATAATATATTATTTATACCTTTAGTATTACTTTTACTAATATAATAATAAGTTTTTATATGTTACTTTAAACTACATTTTCAATATTAACTTTTATATTTTCTATGTGTGACATGCTACTATTTGTTTTTGGGAAAATTACAAATTTAGCTAAGACTTTAATCAAATTATCAATTTAGCCACCTCATGCATCCTTGGAATGCCACTCACATGTATGAGATGAGTCTTTCAATCATGTGATGAGTCCTTGGGACGAAACCCAATAAAAAATAGACACGTGGCCACAGACGCATGGGTTGAGTCTGCGGACGCATGGGATGAGTCCGCGGACGCATAAGATGAGTCTTCCAAACATGGGATGAGTCCGCGGACGCATGGGATGAGTCTTTCAAGCATGGGATGAGTCCGCGGACGCATGAGATGAGTTTTTCATGTGTGGGATGGGATGAGTCTTTCCAAGTGTCAGTTGGGGATTGACGGACGCAATACTTGGCCATGCAGACGCATCAGAAGACTTGGGATCTGTGAGTGGTCTTTCAAGGACGCATGAGATGGCTAGATTGGTAATTTGACTTTTTTCTTGACTAATTTCATAATTTTCCCTTTGTTTTTGTATGGGTAAAAAAAGGTAAAAAGCTAAAAAAAACATATTGTAGCCAAGAAAAACAACTTTAAAAAAAAGTGTACCAGTAAGAACATGACATATGGACAGATAATATGATAATACAGTTAATCAATCTTGCAAATGTAAATATGTAAATGTAAATAATTCGTGTTATGAAATCAATTGGAATAAGTGCCTACTAACCTTAAGAAATTTATAATCCAAAAGTCATATATATACTTAATCCTTTTGGTAAATAGTTTTTTTAGTAATCATAATTCAAAATTTCAAACAATAACATGAAAGACGAACTCACGTCGGTCCTGTGAAAGACCACATTCATTGTAATATCTCTTATCCTCTTTGCATTGTTGATTTGATCATCGGTTTTTCATGCTAGATGATGTTTTAATTGTAACAATGGTAAACTTTTTTGCTGATTAGTTCACATTTTTCAATGTGAATCCACTTTCTTTCAGTGCTATGTAATCATAGACACTTAATTGGACTTCCAAATTAGGTTCTATACATATGTTTTGGATCTTCACTCCAAAATTCCTAGGATACATCAGTTCCAACAACAACCTACAAATCGAGTTGTTATAATTATTGCTACCAAAATCCACATAGTCCAGTTGAGGATGATAGTATCTACATGGACGGTTTCCTCTGTAAATTGTCTGATCCTACAAATGAGAACACCGTTTGTTTTGTTAGGGAGAACCCTGGGGCTTTTGCTATGACCAATTTCCAGCATGAGAATAAGTATCTCTCTTTGGATGATAAAATAAAAGCCTTAAATGTTGAAGAGAGGTCGTAGCTAGATGAAATGAATTCGTCTCTCCGCTATGGAGAGTCGCTTTAATACCTCTACTAGGGTCTGTCTAAGCGGCATTTAATGTTCTTCGTTATGTTCCTTTGTCGACTGGGGCTTAAATTGTTGTATGGTTATAAATATACTATGTGATTTTTTTATTTTTTATAATTTCTCATAAATTTTAAAAGTTCAACTTATTATTACATAAACGTACACATTCATGACATAAGAAAAGTTTTCACTTCTAAATCCTATAGCATATGGTGTCAATAGGAAAGTTGATTAAGTGAATCATAATTAACAAAACCAACAAAGTCGAACCAGAAAAGAAAAGAACAACCGTTGGTTCAGTTTTTGGGTTTATATATGTTAACCAACTTTTTGGTTTAGTTTCAGTTACACATATCCTAAAACCGATTTAATCAAGCCAAATCGATCAGTCATATTGTGAAATCTCAACAGATAAAGCTTATATCAATTCAAATTGTTAGTCAACTCAAGATTAATTTTTTTTCCCGTAGTGAGTTCTTAGGGAGGGATATGGTAAAAAGACCAAAAAGGAAGTCTTGAGGGAAAGACACGTGTCCAAGGGGGCAATGGTAAAGACGTCCAAAGAGAAAAAAGGAAGACATATATGTCATTCACATGTCAAGGGCCTAGCACATGCAAGTTTTCCTATCATTTTTAAACGTCCATCAAGCTTTTTATATGTTTTTTTTTTAATTATACAATAATAACAACATATTTTATCTTTAATATGAATAAGATTTTGCTATATAAAAAATAAAAACAAATTACATTTTAGGTGTGTGTTTTTAATCCATGGAGTTTTTGGATGTGTTCATTTTGTTATTGGTCCGTACATGATGTTTTACGCAAGTACATGGTGTTTTTAGTATTTACATGGTGTTATAAATATGGTTTTTATAATGACGAATTTCTTTTTAATTCTTGTGTGACTTGAATCTAAGACCTACCCATCTCAAACCAATGTGTTTAAAGGATTTGTCTTTGTCAACGGATCACCACCCCGTCAGTATAAGTATGGTATTTCAGTACTTAAAAAACTAAAATCTAGGTTTATAAAATACCATGTGTAAAGTGACACCAAGTGTAAACCACCATATAAAAAATAAAAGTCATATAAAACACATTGTGTACATTGGCACTAGGACTAGGATGTATAACACCATGTGTAAATTGGTGCCCACAATGTAAAGTACAACAATGTATAAGTGTAAAACACGATATGTAACATGTTAAAACCATCTTCAAGCTAAAACGTCATGTTAAAAATGAACGCCAACTGTTAAAATACCAAGGGTGAAATTAAAACACCATGTTCTGACAATTGGATTGATCAAACTCATGTACAAAATCTAAAACGTCACGTAGAGAACCTAAAAGCACAACGTACATAACCTACAAAACACCATGTACATAACCTACAAAACATCATGTACAAATTCACCCACTTAAGAACATATCTTTCTTTTATATACATACCAAAAACACTATTTACAAATTTAAAAGAACATGAAGATACTAAAAACACCGTAGAGAGAATCAATAACACCATGGGCATAACTAAAAAATATCATGGACTAAAAATACCCAATTGAAAGTTAAAGTATATATATATATATATTTTTAATTTTATATAGCAGTACCATAATTAGTTTAAAGACAAAAAGAAATTTGTTATTATGATGTATTTTTTTTAATAATAACGCATTAACTTGAATTTGATTATGATATTAAAAAGTCAACAATAATTTTCCCATATATCCATCCGGTCCTTTTATTTCCTTTTTTTTAAAGATCAACAAATTTTTATTACTTTGTCACAAACTAGAGATATTACTAGCCAAATATTTACATAGTGTCACCAAAACTAAACCAACAGAGCATGGGTCTACACCAAACAAAGACAAAACTACCAACCTAGCTGCTGATACATGTTAAATCCACTCCAAATTTTCCAGTCAAGACCTGGATGTTTTGATCTGCCTTTGACCCATAAGAAGCTTAGAGCTTTGACGTCACCCGCAGCCTTCTCCAATGACCATCGAGTCTGATTAAATATCAGCTCATTACGTGCTTTCCACACACACCACATCACCGATAGGCACACGACATACACTGCTTTCTTGGACTTTAATGACACCCCCACGAAATTGTGCAGCTCCAAAATATCTTTTAATCCAAAAGCAAAAATAGGAGGCATCTTGAGCCATAGAGAAATCGCCTGCCAGATAGCCTGAGCATAACCGCATGATACAAACAAATGCTTAGCCGTCTCGTTATGTTCACCGCAGATCGGACACAATATGGAACCTACATTTATGTTGCGCCGCACCAAAGCACACTTAGTTGGAAGCCTATCCATGTCAGCCCGCCACGCTAAAATCTCAACCTTCTTGGGCACCCAATTATTATGTTTAATAATGTAGGGAGAAGGTATATGTTGCTGCCTTTTAAGGGCAGCTTTAACACATTGCACTGAAAATACACCCGACCCATCTAAAGTCCACGTCCAGCGGTCCGAGTCACCCGTCAAACCCGGCTGCCCCAGCAAGGCCATTAACTGCTGAAAATCGTTTCTTTCAGCCCCATCTAGCAGCCCCCTTTTCCAATCCCAAACCCATTCCGACCCATCCGCATTAACCCGGTTCTTGACTGATACGAATTTGTTTTTCTCCAACCCAAATAGAGTTTGGAATTTCATATACAGAGGCTCTTCTATGACCCAACAATCCAGCCAAAACAATGTGTTCAACCCGTTCCTTACACTTCCTTTAATAGCCTTTCGAATCTCCACTCCTCTTCTTTCCACCTCGCCCATTGACTTAGCAACTTGTTTCCATGGTCCCGATAATGAAAGTTTGATAGGAATAAAGTTCCAATCTCTAGAGTTATGATGTATGGCCTATATTACTCTCCTCCATAACCCGTTTTCATCAATTTTGTATCGCCACCACCATTTGGCTAGCATGGCCAAATTCGCATCCCGAAGTGACCCAAACCCGAGACCTCCATACTCAACCGATGCAATTACTTTTTGCCACGCCACCCAATTTAATTTCGCTTTCTCATCCGACCCGCCCCAACCGGTCCAAAGTTTCTATGACATTCTCCGGGGCTCGATACAAGGAAAACAAATATGTGGGCAAAGAATTTAAAACTGACTTGATAAGGGTTACCCGGCCTCCAAAAGACAAATGTTTCGCTTTCCAAATCGATAATCTATTCTTGAAAGTCTCGATAACGGGCTCCCAATTTCTACGAACATTCATATTTGCGCCCACTTTTAATCCCAAATACTTACATGGTAACGCCCCCACCTTACATTTTAATTCACTTGCCAAAACATGAACTTCATTCCCCCCAACCCCAATTCCAAAAAGACTACACTTCGCCATATTGACTTTTAAACCCGACACGAGATAAAAGCATCTAAATATCCTCCTTAAATTCTTTGCCTTTGTTATGGACCACTCCCCAAGGAAAACGGCGTCATCCGCGTACATAAGATGCGACAAATTTGGTCCGGAGTTCCCACATTGGATCCCATGAAACAACCCAACCGAAGTCGCCCTCTTCATGATCCCGGACAACGCCTCCATAACAATAACAATAACGAAAAGAAAGGGGAAAATTGGGTCCCCTTGCCTAAGCCCCCGGTGACAAATAAACTCGTTTGTAGGCGAGCCATTTACCAAAACCGAGGCTTGGGCCGATGTTACAATAGCCCGAATCCACCTCCACCGGTCCGGAAAGTTCATTTGCGCTAAGATTGAATCCAAAAAACCCCAACTAAGAGAATCATACGCCTTGTCAATGTCATTCTTAAACATGAGACCCTTACTTTTCATCCTCATCATCCATCCAACCAACTCATTAAGCATTAAAGGACTATCCATGATACTTCTTCCCGCCAAGAAGGCCGATTGTTCGGCAAAACAAGCTTCTCAATCACCTTCTTCAACCTACTAACTAGTATCTTGGAAAGAACCTTATTAATGCAACCAATAAGGCTAATCGGCCTGAAGTCCGAGAAGCCCATGGGTCTCTCACCTTCGGAATGAGAGCTATAAACGAAGACGAGCACCCAGGGCTCAAGGTCGCCTGTTGGTAGAAATCATTGAACAAAGCTAAAAACTCTTTCTCCAACCCCCCCCCCCCCCCCCCCCAATATCGTTTCAAAAACTTAAAATTAAATTCGTCCGGGCCCGGCGCCCTATCCCCATCACAAGGCCAAACCGCATCCTTAATTTCAAGCAAGGAAAACGACTTGACCAAGTTTTCCGCCTTTAACCCCGAAAGTGAAGATAAATTTGGGCATGCGATCGGAGGTCATGTCGCCATTGGTTCCGTGAACTTGTTCGAAAAAAACCAAAACACCTTATCTTTGATTACTGTTGGATTTGTAACACACTCCCCATCCACCATAATCCCACTAATTCTGTTATTTGAAGTATTTGCATTCATAATACCATGGAAAAATCCGGTGTTTTCATCCCCCTCTAAAGCCCATCTAACTCTCGCTTTCAGTTGTGTATCCAGTTTTTAGATCTATCAAAATCAAGGATAAAAGCTTTGCCCTCATTTCTTTGTTGTATTTCGCTCGGGTTTAGTGGTCTTGTTTCAGCCACAGCTTCAAGGTGGTCTACCTCCACCTTTTTGTTTATATAAACTGTTTAGCCACCCAAACTTTAATACGATCTTTGAGGAACTTTAACTTTGTAGCAACGGCTAAAACTGGCGACCCATGGAACACAAAAGACTTGCATAAACCATGGACATACTCCTCAAGTCGGGGTAAATCTAACCATGTATTACAGAACCGAAATGGAATGTTACCAAAATCATGCACAGTGGTGGATAATATGATCGGACAATGGTCCGAAATATATCGGGACAAGGCAGTAACAGTCGCACTTGGCCATCGACCCAAGAAATCACTACAAACCAAATATCTATCCAATTTGCTTAACTTCTCACCATTGTCAGACATATATGTGAACGTGTCCCCCCCCCCCCCCCCCCCCAGTTATACTCATGCAATCCCACCAACCGTATAAAATTGTTAAAGAACTCGGCATTCAGAGGGAGAATGAATTCATCCGTTCACAGGGATAACGGACTTCGTTGAAGTCACCCATAAATACCCACATGCCCGGTAAAACCACTTTCAATTGACAAAGTTCTCTCCACAAGTCCCTTCTAAGGAGCTGGTCGTTCGACGCATATATGTTCACCAAATTCATGTACTCTCCTGTGCCTAGCCCATGACTACCAAACAGTGCTTATTTTTTAAAACGCCCGGAACACAGTTGGATCCTACAAAGAAACCAAACCCCCCGACTGACCCTCCAAGAAAACTTGTTCCGACGCAACCACCGTTCTGCCCCAAAACGTGTTAAAATTAAAATTACAACTTACCCCAACATTAGTTTCTTGTAGTGCCAAAATTGAATCCCATTGCTGGTCTTCAGTCTTCTTATCCAGGGCGGCTTCCTCGCATCCCTGACCCCCCCTAATATTTATCGCCAAGAAATTTATTGGTGCACGTTAATTTCACCATCACCAGCTACCAGTTCCTACCCTTGGTCTTCAAAACCTTCGAGCATAATTCCAATCACAGCCCCTGCCTTGACTGTTTCAAGCACTTCCGGATCCCGATCCATCGAACCTGCCGGCATCGGATCTGGCACATCAGCGACATGAACCGCCGGTGTTTCATCGACCAACACCGTTCCTTCCTCCTCCGAGATTCACCTTTTTTCAGCATCTGAATTCTGGGATGTTGTATTGAGGTCAATTGATTGCGACGTTGATCTATTTGGGAAGGAAAAATTCCACTGCTCTGTATTGTTGTTTAGATTATTAGGTTGTGGGGACCGTTGGCCACTGGTCCTTTTTCTTGGCCTGATAGGTGGAGATGGGTTCACCTGGTTAGTTGAGCCCACCTTAAATTGATCCATACATTACATTCAAAGCCCACCTATTGCAACCCTGGGTGGGTCCTTGTATCTGTTCACACCTTCTAGAACCTATGTCATCAGCCGTTTTTTTTTTTAGTTCCCCATGCACACGAGTTTTTTTTGCAAAAATAGTGCCTAATTGGAAAAGATTAATCACAATTAATGCTGGGTTTCAAAAGGTTGCACAAGTAATGCCATCGCATTAGTAATAGGGGAATTCCTTCAAAACTAGGCTTGGTCAGTGCACAACAGGAATCCGACAGGTATTAATCATTTTTGCAAATCATTACTAATGGCGAAATCTCATGATGCCATTAGTAATGGCAAATTATTATAAAAGCTGCCAAGTTTGCCATTTATAATGGCGAATTCTTTTCAATTTGCCTTTATAATGGCAATCTTTCAATTGCCATTTATATGGCGAAATCTCATGATGCCATTAGTAATGGCGAATTTTTATAAAAGCTGCCAAGTTTTTGAATTTTATAAAAACAAGATTTGCCATTTATAATGGCGAATTCTTTTACATTTGCCATTTATAATGGCGAATTCTTTTAAAGCCTACATATTGCCATTTCTAATGGCGAAAAATGCACACTTATTTTCTTCAAAATTTTCATTGTTTCAAATTCACGAAACTCTTCACAATTCCAAATGTAGTTACAAACTTATCTAAAAAAACCTCTCAATCACATTACCTGCTGATTCGATGTTTTATATAAAACTTGTTCCAGGTTTGAGTTGTGCGAGAAAGGAAAAAAAGCCATGTATGT
This sequence comes from Scalesia atractyloides, assembly GCA_947069175.1. Lineage (NCBI taxonomy): Eukaryota > Viridiplantae > Streptophyta > Magnoliopsida > Asterales > Asteraceae > Scalesia > Scalesia atractyloides. The sequence goes on from CAMTDV010000009.1 coordinate 58,202,191, forward strand.
TGGAAGATTATTCAAGAGCTGTTTGAATTTGGTGTTTTTCTAAGTTTCAAAGTTTGTATATCTTCCAAGAAAACCGTCTGTGGAGGTGCCTCCAACAACAGTTGAACCACGATTATACTTTTTGTGGTGGTACGTGGCCTAGAACCATTGTTCTCTGGGCGGTTATATGTTGGCGATTAGATCAAAGACATTTGAAGTCGCATGTTACCGTCATGTAACATGGAGACAATAATGTCTTAAGATCCCATAGTAATGTTGGGTGATTTTGATGGCTGATACCCGTTTTTGTTCTGCCTAATGTCTCACGCGTATCCAGCTTTTCGCAAATCACCAAACATCTCTGAAGCCGCAGAATGTCACTGAACTGTAGAATCGTTACCATTGAAGAAAAGGAAAGTCCTCGGTAGATCCTATAGTAATGTTGTGTAATATTGTTGAATTAGTTAATAAAAATGTTGGTTATATTATATTTTGGGAATATGTTGAATTGTTGAATTACTTAATAAAATTGTTTGTTAAAATGAAACCACGAAGTTGTTTAATATTATAAAAATAAAATTTTCTCAAGACCCCTTCTCATAAAACGTTGAATTAGTTAATAAAAAATGTTGGTTATATTATATTGAGGGGAATTTTAAGGGATTACAACTAGAAAGTGTAAATAAATTCATAAAACGTACATTAAAAGACAACATTTCATTTTATTTAAAATTAAAGCTATCATACAAGGAAAAACATCAAACAACCAACCACACATAAACTAATTCAACATCACGGTAAACAGGCCTATTTCCAATGACAGTCTCCTCGCGATGATAGGTCTGAATCCGACTCTTCCCCCGAATATGGGTTTGCCAAACAGAAGACCAATCTTCTTTTTCTGATTCATAGTTCCATGCGTCCTTTAAAACCTCTGGGTCGTATCCTCCTCTGGGTTAGGGTTGAAATCAAGTTCTTCTATAGAAGCATCATGACCTTTCTTAAAACCGGATTCACTTCTACTGCTTTGTGCCTCCCATCAACATCTTTCTGTTTGACCACCTCACGACTAACAGCAACACTCGTTGAGGAACTTCTGACACCGACAGGTTCCAATTTGTTTCCTTCACGAGAAGCAGGTTGCTTTGAGCCATGCTCTGTTTCCAGAGATGGTTCGATTTCTTTCTTATCCACTACCTGTTTTGAAAGTAAGAGAACGGAGGTAAACATTTCTTACCTCAGTCATCCATTTCACACTTGTGTAGGATTGGTCCTCCATAATCCAATTTTTTTCTGATTCCCATCCCAATTAATCTCCACTTCCTCTTCAATTCTGGACTTTGACTCTGTTAAGATGCAACACCTGCCATCGGAATTGTTCGATCTTGCCCACGAGAAGTCAGACTTGCACATAACTTTGCCAAAAACTTCACAATTTCCATAGTGTGTCTCGATCTGAATAGGAACACCCATGATCTTAATCCATGCAAGTCGGTCGAACCCGACGTCTTGGCTTCCCATAGAGTCACTGATTCAAACACATATTTCCACAAGTCCCCCTTTCCATGAAATCAATAGCCGTTCGCTTATCTTTGAAAATTACTACATACTTTAAACCACCAATATAAGTCACAGAGCTATCTCCATAGGCTCCTCCTTCCAGCATTGGTTTGATTTTGTTTACCTCCTTCACCCCTCTTAACTCTCGCTATGACCGACCTCATCATACAATGGTCTGGGTACAAGTTCTTCCTCTTCTCCAACCTAATGACCTTCCGTGATGTCGACGCCTTATCCTTACCGGCTAGAGCTTCACTATACAACACATCATTATCTTTACGACGCACCGATACATAGATAGGTGGTGGTTTGTATTGATTATGGTGTTGCATCATATATTGCTGCTGCTCAGGCCCCATACTGTGGTTGATGGTTTACGAACCGCTGGTGATTTTTATCGTATTTTGCCAAGGAAACGCTTAGTTTCGCCTCATATATTGTGACGGTGTTCATACCACTTAGCACCTCCATCACATTCGTCACCCCTTCGTATCAGACAAACCCGAAATAGTTTCCCTTAGAGTCTTTCTGCTTGGCGACGTAAGCATCCTTAACAACCCCGAAAGGTTGGAAAGCCCTTCGAGTAGCGTGTTCGAAACCCCATCTGAAGATTAGATACAAAGTTGTCTGAGGTGGTCGGTTCGTGGATCTCCTATCTTTCCTGTAGCTTACTTCCGTCCAGCTCACCCCTCTTCCTTGCCCTCTCATGGATTTTCTCCCCATCCTTTTATTCCCTTATTTCCCCACATAGCACGTCTATAAACCTCCCTATCCAATTTCAGTTCGTACGTTCTCAAGTCGCTTTACTTTTGTGTCCTAACCCAATACATGATTTTCTTTTCTAGTTTAATATGTTACCATTAATTACTTTTGGTTTATTGGAGCATTATTATTTTATATATACTTCCTTTTAACTTTTTTGCTAGCTTAAAGTTTCACATACACTAATTTTTGTATCAGGTAAATGACGATCAAAACCGGGAAAAATCGTAAAACATAAACGCGAATTTATATTATCACTTGACGTAACACATAGGCAAAAACAAACTCGAACTTATACTGCAGCTAATGTAAAATGTAGATAAACTCGGATTCATACTAAGAAAGCTTAACATAAAGACCCAAAGTAAAAGACAAAACTCATAGTTAATAGTGAAATATACAAATTTGAGTATTAAAATATAATATACTTTCGCTACATGACAAAACAATATAACAAAAGACAAAAAAAATAATAATAATAAAATTCAATACTACACAAACTATTTTCCTCTCTACTCAAAGTCATATGAAAAGCAAACAAATGGCATACTTGCAAATAAAATTTAAAAGAGAGGTTTTTTTTGTAGTGTAGATAAGCATCTACCTCAATTGTGTATATATAATAATAATAATTTACAGTGTACTTTTTGTTTTCTAGTTTCTTTTATAAAAAAAACAGTTTATTTATATATAGAAGTGTACACATTGATGACAATAACAATTTTGACTTTTAAATCCTATAACATAAGTCTCATTACATTATAGGATGGTGACATTTTAGGGTGAGATAAGGCTTATGTTCATTAGGTCATGGGTTCAATTCCCATAAGGGGGTTTTCCTAAATTTATTGGGTTTTCTCCTGAATTGGTGTATGAGCATTATTGCCTAGTGGAGATGGATATGATCGGGTGGTTCCACTGATGACACGATAATACTCCAGTGGTCCGTCAGTGATCCAAATTTGCCGAAAAAAACCTACAACGTAGGAGGCGATCTTTGGTAAGAAGGAGTTAAATATCCGAAAATTCAAGGAAGACATTTGTTCTTTGGCCTTTGTTTGGATGAAGAATAGGTCGTGTTTTAGATCTTTATGTTGGACCGATTGGTGTAATTTGCTTTTTAGTGTTGTTGCTTGTTTTGGCCCTAGCGGTTTGCTAGGTGTCGTTGTTTTGATTGATATCCATGGTTCAAAAAAATTGATTAAGCGAATCATAATCGAGAAAACCAACAAGACGGATTGAAAAACCAACGCACCAATTTAACCAAAAGTTTTGTTTTAAGTTTTTTTTTTTGTCAACTACTCTTTTGTTTCAGTTTCGGTTATCCATATCACAAAATTGATTTTACCAAGCCAACCTAATCCACCATGTTTAAGTGAAATCCAAAACAATAGAAGTTTGTATTAAATCAAATAAGGTTATAGTTACCCGCGCGTTGCGCACTTGCACAAGGACGTGGTTGGAATTCAGAACGTATAGCACACATTACAACCGATAAATAAATTTGTAAAATTAATTAAAATGATATATTAAAGGGTTATGCTATTTGCGTCGTAACTTGGCTCTAAACATCAAAATAATAACAAAAGATAAAACGATATAGTAAATAACAAAGGTATAAATAAGGTTAACGAAAAAGAAAACGATAAAAACTTGGTCGGTTTCAGCGCACTCATTATAACAAAGAAAAAAAATTAAAAAATATGTTCAAAAGAGTATCAGCGTGTTCGTTAAAAATATTAAACTAAAAAAACTTTTGTCATACTCGTTATAGCAAAGGAAAAGAAAAATTAAAAAAAATGTCTAAAACGATATTAACGTGTTCGTTAAAAAACTATTTAGGGGTAGAAAAATAATTTGATTAAAGTAAAAGAAAATAAAATAAAACAGTTAAAGTACATGTGTAAATGAAAAAGTTTACACCAAATACTAAATGATGAACAAGAATAAAGGACAAAAAAATTGATGAAGTTGTAAAACATGCATTATAATTGTACAACACTATTTATCTTTTTTTTTAATAAAAAGTTTACACTAAATGACGAAAAAAGAATAAAATACAAAAAAAATTAATAAAGTTGTAAAACATGTATTATACGTTATACAACACTATTTTTTTATTTTATATTATATAATTGTTGATCAAATCAAGATTAAGAAGAATACATGCGGTAGAGACCAGTTCCTTCTCAAATTTAATATATCATCATTACCTTTTGGCTTACTTGATTATTTATATATATACTTTTTAACCTTTTTTCCAAGTTTAAAGTAGACATCTCACATTTTTATGTTGTTATAAATTTACTATCTATGTATCTTCGTTTCTTTTTTGTACTTTCTCATACTTAAAGACCTTCAATGTTTATTATTACATAAGGGTATACATACATTCATAACATAAGAACAATTTTGACTTCTAAAATCCCACAACATACAGTGTCAACATAAAAGCGGATTAACGGAATCATAAACATAAAAACCAACAAAGCCGAACCAAAAAATCAAACCACTTTTTTAACCGATGATTCTGTCCTAGGTTGTTTTGTTAACCGACTTTTCGAAATTTCAGGCCAGTTTTAGTTACACACATCCACAAAACCGACTTAACCGAGCCAAATTAAAGTGAACTCCAAATACATCAAGTTGTTGGTCAAACTAACATTTAGGAGAAAAAAAAATTGCAAAAAATTTTAAAATTTTAAAATCAAATAAGTTAGATAACAGAATATAAATCAAATAAAATTTTCCCGCAACGGTTCATAACGACCACCATCCTTTCAAAGTTGAACACGCATATTCCCCCCTCATTTTGATTCTTCTTTTACAAACCCTAATCTTCTTCATCGAAGCTTCATTCTCGCTTTAATTCTTCTAATAATAAAAGGTAATTAGGTTTTGATCAACCACAATGTCTTCTTACTTGTTAGTTTTCGATTCATCAGTGTTTTAACTTGCTTCAGTTATGATCGATCAATATATTGATACAATAGTTGAATGATTTGAAGAAATCGTAAGTTTATTTTCGATTATTTCTGTACTTTGAAAGTGTTACGGATTAGTTTTAAGTTTTTAACATATTGTTTACTATAAATCTGCTTTAATGATGATTACCCTAAGACAGTTAGGGTTATCTATGTGTTTTCAGTGTTTGTTTTTTTGTTTTATATGTGATTTGATCAGATTGTGTGAAATCAGTGTTGTAACTTGCTTCGGTTGTGATCGATCAATACTGATGTTATAGTTGAATGATTTGAAGAATCGTAGGTTTATTTTTGGTTACTTTTGTAGTTTTATAGTGTTAGGGGTTTCTATTAGTTACTGTTAGGGTTTATCTGTGTGTTTTCTTGTGTGTGATGTTGAATGGTGAAATAATGCTTTTAGTGTTCTGTTATGGATGTGTGTTTGTTTTTAGTTTTATATGTGATTTGATCAGATTGTTTGAAATTAGTGTTTTAACTTGCTTCGGTTGCGATGGATCAATACTGATATTATAGTCGAATGATTTGAAGAACCATAGGATTATTTATGGTTATTTTTGTGCTTTTATAGTGTTACGAGTTTCTGCTAATCACTGTTAGGGTGTATCTGTGTGTTTTCGTTAAGGATTAGTTATGGATGAAGAATTATAAGTTGTTTTATAAAATCTTGTATGTGATTTTGAATTGGTGAAATGATGTTTTCAGTGTTCTGTTATGGATGTTTGTTTGTTTTTAGTACAAGATGTAATTTGATGATCTGATCAGATTGTATGAAATTAGGTAAGAGCAATATGGAGTTCTCAGACGATGAAAATGACGGTAGCTTGCCGTCAGATTTTGATATGAGTGAACCTGTTCATGAAGGTACCTCTTGATTTTACTCTATATTGATCTTGGTCAAATTGTGCACGAAAAGATATATATATTCTTTCATTTGTAGAATCTATGATAAGTTATTGACATATTTAACGATTGGAGAGATGATTTTGTTGACACATTAATGTAGGTCTTGACAATGCGAAGGTTGACGAGCCAGAGAGAACGGAAATCGATGAAGAAACTTTGAGAGAGAGGGACATGTTACAGTTACTTGAAAACAAGGTCGAACTTGTTCGTGACGATCTTGATAGAGAAGATGCTTTAAAAATCAAACAAGGAGATACAAAACCGACATTACTGTGGAAAGTATGGGAAGATGAAAATGAGAAATGGCTTGACCATCATAGGCCAGAGAATATTAGTTTGGAACATTCAGATGAGACTGCTGATCCATCACCAGATTTTGTTATGCCGCTTTTACGGTACCAAAAAGAATGGTTAGCATGGGGATTAAAGCAAGAAGAATCCGCTTCACGAGGTGGAATTCTTGCCGATGAAATGGGAATGGGGAGACCGTGCAAGCTATCGCTCTTGTACTTGCTAAACGAGCACTTTGTCGTGAGCTTGATGAACCTCGTGTCAAGACAACCCTTGTGATATGCCCATTGATCGCTGTCATGCAATGGGTTGATGAGATTGATCGATGCACTACAAAAGGAAGCAACAAAGTACTGGTATATCATGGGCCTCACAGGGGGAAAACGCTTTTGAATTCTCTGCGTATGATTTTGTCATAACTACCTATTCTATTGTGGAGAGTGAATATCGGAAAAATTTCATGCCACCAAAAGAAAGTTGTGAAAAGTGCGGGAAAAAGTTTTACGCAAAGTCACTAAAAATTCATGTTACACGTTTTTGTAACGGTGTTAAAACTGTGAAACAATCAAAACAGTGCAAAACTGCTAAAGTGGATGATAAAAACAATAAAAAGGGTTTGAGTACTCTTTTGCACTCTGTAAAATGGACTCGCGTAATTTTGGATGAGGTATGTCTTCTTTAACGGTCTATTGCTTTACAGATCATCTTATTGTTCTGTCTTTTTTTCGTATATAGTCTGTTCAAATATTTATGCAGGCTCATTACATAAAAGATAAACATGGCAGTACTGCACGCGCTGTTTTTGCTTTAGAATCTTCCTATAGATGGGCTTTGAGTGGGACCCCTTTACAGAATCATGTTGGAGAACTCTACTCGCTCGTAAGTTTTCTTCATGTTAAGTTACTGGTACTGTTATAGTTTGCTATTCTTCATTTCTGAAGTATATTAATCGTTTCTTTTTTTTAGGTTCACTTCTTACAAATAACTCCATATTCTTATCACTTCTGTCGCTACTGTGATTGTAAAGATCTTGAACATACGTAAGGTTCTTATAATTTTCTTCCATATCTATATATTGAAGATATCAATTCTTTTATTTGTTGGATTGTAGTAAAGATTTTTCATGTCCACACTGTCCTCATCCATCAAATAAACACTTCAGTTGGTGGAACAAAGTGAGTTATACTTTATTACTTTGCATGTTCTTGTGCTTTGTGATTACCAATTGTTTGTGGTTTAAAGTGTTTTTTAACTTTTTTTTCCAATCAGTATATCGCTCTTCCCATTACACATAATGATGGTATTGGAAGAGTTAGAGGTACGCGTTTGCTAAAAGATAAGGTTTTGAAATGTATAATGTTAAGGCGTACTAAGAAGGGCCGAGCAGCTGATCTTACACTCCCCCTAGAATAGTAAGTTTTGTCGTTTTAATGTTTTATTACGTGATTTAGAATAAAATCATGTTTAAATACCCTTTAATTGTTGTACTTTGGATGTCATATTCACAGATTTCTGTGAGGTGTGACTATCTTGATACAACCGAGAAGGACTATTATACATCACTCGTGAAGGATAGTCAGGGGCAAGTTAATCGGTAACTCCCTTATTTCATTTGACTGTTTGTCTTAATATAGTATACATACTTTCATGGCGCCCTTGTAGTATTAACTCTTACATTAGCATGTTCTCTTTACTCTTCAAGCGTGTAATAGTTAAGCATTTGAGTGTTGATTATAAATAAAGCGTGTAATTGTTCTCTTTTGAATGCTTGTACATTATGCTAAATGCTTGTACATAAAGTGAAAAAGACCGAATTGCCCTTTAAGTTAACAAAAAAGACGGAGTTACCCTGACTTAACAGAAAAAATGGATGGAGTTAACGAGCCGGATGAAAATGGCAAGATTTCAAACCTTTTGAATCCAGATGCGCAAAAAAAACCTTTGAACGAAAGTCGCAAAACTGACCAAACCTCAGGATGAAAATGGTATTTTACTCTTAAATAAATATGGATGAGTTTTTACTCACTCATGCAATTATGTAATCATGTATTGCATACGGAATGCATAATATCAGGACCTTCAGTTTTAGACCCTTATGTATTAAATACAGTCTATATTGAGAATATATGGAGTTTCTTTTCATCAAAGTTGTTTCTGAAATGATTTACTGTTTGCAGATACGTTGAAGAGGGAACACTGATGAGCAACTATGGACATATCTTTAGCCTCCTAACACGCCTGCGACAGGTAATCAGTTACTCATTTATTTATATGAATGATAATGTAAATAACACACATGTCTCACATCTTACCTTATTGTTTCTACCTTGTATTTTGACCCATCGCGCCTTGCGGCGGCGTCGAAACTTAAGGTCACTCGAACTTATACCATCAAATATTTGACCCGACTCGTTTTGGAACAAAATTTACGTTAAAACGTAGACTAACTGAAAACGCACATGAAAATAAGCACGAAAATGTTTTATACCTGACTCATTACCGAGAAAATTTACGTCCAAACATAAACAAACTTGTTAAAGAAGTAACTTAAATTTATACCGCTTAGTGAAAACGTATTATATTTGACCCAACCTGTTACCAAACAAAACGTAGACCAACCATAAACGTACATTAAAATAAACACGAAAACGTAATATAATTAACCCACGTACATAAAAATAAGTATGTAAAACTCGAGGGGGGTCAAAATGACATTTTACAAAGTTTTTAGAAAGTTGAGGGGTGTAAAGGGCAATGCTAAAAGTTGAAGGGTTGAATACACAAAAAGAAAAAAAAAAACATAAGTTGGACGGCATTGTTGTAATTTTGATAAAGAAAAATAATGAATAAAAAAAAATAAAGGTTGTGTCTTACCAACTATTCCGAAGACACTCTTTTGTTATATATACATTGTTGTAATTTTGATAAAGAAAAATAATAAATAAAAAACTAAAGGTTGTGTCTTAGCAACTATTCCTAAGACACCCTGTTTATTTATATATATATATATATATATATATATATAGGGTGGAAGTTGGCTACAAAGTCCATTTTTCCTACAAAGTGTAAAAAGTCATAAAACACTATAATGTCAACCATAAAAGACACTCAAAACCCACAAATAACATAGTGGAGATTACTAAAACACCATATTTGTGGGTTTTGTGTTGTGTTTTGGATGATAATGCTTTGATTATCGAATGACTAACATTAGTGTGTTTTATGTTGATTATCATGTTATGTTTTATATTCATAGTTTGTTCGATGGTGTGTTTGAAGTTTTTATGGATTGTTAGGGTTTGGATATTGTGTTTTAGTGATCTTCACTATGTTATTTGTGGGTTTTGAGTTGTGTTTTATGGTTGAAATTATCGTGTTTTATGACTTTGTACACTTTATAGGAAAAATGGACTTTGTAGCCGAACCTCACCCTATATAATATATATATATATAATTTAGGAACTGCATATTTTTGGGGCTTAATTTCTAACCAACTTTGAGAGCTTATATGCACTACTATTGTGAATTAGTAATATGACTGAATTTAACTTATTTAACTATCTTAACACTGCAGGCTGCTGATCATCCGTATCTGGTAATGTACTCCAAATATGCTGTTGGAAGGACAAGCAACAGCAAATATAGTGATGAACAATTTTGCGGTTTATGTCATGATGCAGCAGAAGACCCTGTGGTACTGACGCTAGTAATTCCTCTTGATTTCACTTTAAAAGTATAATAAATAAATAAATATTGGTCAAAACTTTCCAGGTCACATCATGTGAGCATCTCTTCTGTAAGTCATGCTTGATTGAATTTTCTGCTAGCTTCGGTCAACCTGGATGCCCTTCATGTTCAAAACCACTCACGGTTGACTTTAGTGAAAATAATACTGATCACGAAATTCAGAAGGCTAAATCATGTTTGAAAGGATTTAAACCGTCTAGTATTCTAAACCGAATCCGTCTTGAGAATTTCCAGACAAGCACAAAAATTGATGCTTTGGTATGCTGTCTTTATTTTATCATATTTGTTCCGAGTAAAATGCCAATTACATCCCTGAGGTTTGGCCAGTTTTGTGACTTTCGTCCAAAGGTTTGTTTTTCCGCATCCGGATCCAAAAGGTTTAAAATCTTGCCATTTTCATCCGGCTCATTAACTCCATCCATTTTCTCCGTTAAGTCAAAGGTATTTCTGTCTCTTATGCTAACTTAAAAAGAGACGGAAATACCCCTGACTTAACGGAGAAGACTGGATGGAGTTAACGAGCCGGATGAAAATGGCAAGATTTTAAACCTTTTGGATCCGGATGCGGAAAAAACAAACCGTTGGACGAAAGTCGCAAAACTGGCCAAACCTCAGGGACGAAAATGACATTTTACCTATTTGTTCTCTTTTCTTCATTTTTGTTAATCGATAGAGGTGTCCGTTTTGACCTATCTATTTATGCATGGAACTGGTAAAATTATTTTAATTAATAGAAAAAAAACTTGTTGAGTGAGCTGAAACTCACGTACTCATTAAAACTCCTAAATGTTTTTATTCATAATATTAGGTTATTAGTGTGAGATTATATTCGTACTTGGCACAGAAATTATTATTACAAAAATGAGGACAAAAACTGGTTTGGTTCAACCAAGCCCGACACGTATAAGGTTACTAGTTTAGATCCGTTTTTCAACTTGGCTGACCGGCCCGTTGACTGTCAGAAAGAAGAAATCAGATGTATGTTTGAAAGAGATGGTTCTGCTAAAGGAATTGTGTTCAGCCAGTTCACAACATTTCTTGATCTAATACACTATTCTTTGCAGAAGGTAAAATAACACAACTTATTATGTAACAATGCTGTTAATTTATAAATTCAAAATACATTATTACCTTTTCAATCGCTATTGTAGTATCTTAAAACAAAAAATATTGCACATTTGACAATTAAAAGTCAAAGGTTGACTTTTTTGTTGTGAATTTGCAGAGTGGTGTGAAATGTGTTCAGTTAGATGGATCCATGACTATGGATGCTAGAGAAGCTGCAATTACGAGATTTATCAATGACGGAGATTGCAGAATCTTCTTGATGAGCTTAAAAGCAGGTGGTGTTGCTTTAAATCTCACAGTTGCCTCACATGTAAGAACTTAAAGTCGTCATCTTCCATGTTCTTTTAACCGTCAATCATTTGACTCGAGTTTTATAAACCCTTAGGTATTCTTAATGGACCCGTGGTGGAACCCGGCTGTGGAGCAGCAAGCCCAAGATCGAGTCTATCGTATCGGTCAATACAAACCAATCAGGTTGGTTTAATGGTTTCATACTTCAATTATTTTCATATAGATGACAAAACGGTTCGGGTCACTTAAAAGGTCAAAGTGTGAGATTGTATTGCATAATGCAGGGTTGTGAAGTTTGTAATAGAAGACACAATTGAGAAGGATATTCTGGAAATGCAAGAGAAGAGGAAACTGGGGTTTGAGGGGTAAACTTGTCAATATTTTTCTTCACTTTACTTGCATTATTGTATATACTTGCAGTTTATATGGTTTTGGTTTGCAGGACTGTTGGTGGCCGTAATGAAGCTCTGGAAAAGCTAAGCCATAGTGACTTGATGCAACTTTTTTTGCATGTATAGGTATAAATAGTTTGTTGTCTTAACATGTATGTTGTTCATGTTAAAGTGTATTTTCGGTATTTGATACAACAACGTATTTGTTTTAAATACTAAAAGTACACTTGTAAACCGAAATCACATATAACCATTGCTATTCGAACTTTTGTGCGGTTATAGCTAAACAGCCATATTGTTCTTAAGATTCTTTCTTAGCATGCGGCCCGTTTCTGTTGGTTTTAAACTTTTAATTCTTAGAACGCGATATTCTTTGTGAAACTCCATGAGACAGTTGTTAGTTTTCATCATCTGGTTCTAGTGATCATGTTGATGCAATATTTTCGTATGACTTTCTAAGATTCTAAGCTACTTTTTAAATGGTTATTGTCGGTAGAACAGAGATATCAAGTTGCGTTGACTGATCTACAACTTTTAAATATCTGGTTTGGGCCTGTTGTTTGAATGAGAAGCCTTGTCTTTTTCAAAATAAATAAATTAATAATAATAATAAATAAAATAATAAACATACTAACATGGCATGTTTTGTGGATCAAATACAAAACAAAAAAAAAATCTAGAAAGTGTAGCCGTTTAAGAAATGCATTGAGCCTCTAATCAAAGTATCAAACTATGACTCTTCACCTTTTGAACATAGTACATAAGATGGGTATCTGAGTTGTCGTTCCACATTAAAAAAAAAAATAAAAAAAGATTCATGATTGGTTACTTAAACTTTATATCTATACTTGGCCGACAATGTAGGTGCAAAGGTTCCACTACACTCAAGTCACACTTTCTACACAATGGCCAATAACAACAACCTCCCTGCTGCAATCATCCATCGCATCCCTGATTTCCAAGTCTCATTGCCCTGGCTAACCACATTATCTTCAACCCGATAGAACCTTCAGATCCCTTGTACCCGGTTCACCGGGCATCTGCCCGGGTGGTAATCGTCCTCGGGCCCAGCCTGCTTAAAGCTGAGCACTTGGACCAGTATCCTTTAGTTGAATGTGTGGTTGTAACATCAGCCGGACTTGACCATGTTGACTTAGCCGAGTGCAGGCGCCGTAACATTCGTGTTACCAGCACTGGCTCCGCCTTCTCTGAAGACGGAGCCGATTACGCTATAGGCCTTTTGTTGGACGTTCTACACCGTGTTTCTGCTGCCGATCGGGTTGTTCGGACCGGATTGTGGCCAGTAAAAGACCATTTTCCTCTTGGAAACAAGGTATGCCTACCCTCTTCTTATTCATCTAACTTATTAACTATAATAACTATATTTTAAATAGCAATTATTGATGGTGACTGTTATTTAAGTTTACTATTCAGTTTAATTTTGTACAAATTATAAAGGATAGACTTACAGTTTGGTCATTTTCACAGTTTAATTTTGTACAAATTATAAAGGATAGACTTACCGTTGGTCATTTTCACCCGTTTATTTTGTACACCCTTTAACTTTCAGTTTTTTTTTTCCTTTTCTTATCCAATCAGAGCCACACGTTTTTTTCTCTTATAGTTTTTAAAATATTATATTTTATAAAATTCTTAAACTAATTATTTTTATCTACATTTCGATGTAAGTTTCGTTTAAAACGGTAGTTGCGTGTGATAATGTACAACTCATCTAAGCATAGATGAACAAGTCACTAAAGCTTTTTCTTTTTACTTTTATTAGAACCGTTATGATATTCGTTTTTAAAGTTTTCAATCGTTGTGAAACAAGCATCGCCATCCTTTTGGGAGTTTTACTACTTATTTTTTAGGTCTTCTCTTTCGGTCTTTAAATGAGTGTTGGTACCGTAATGAACCGAACCTATATCGACTGAATTCCCGCCTCAACGCATGTGGTAATTTTCCTAGGTAACTAGGTTAGTTCAAGAACGAACATGAACACTTGTCTTGTTTTTTTATTTATGCCTGTGAACGTTCGTTCTTGAAATCCATTTGTGTTTATTCTTTTCGTTTGTTTATATGTTTGTTTAAACTTTTTAGATACATCAGAATTTATTCTATTTTATGAAACCAAATAACACGTATATTAGTCTCATTTTATGGAATTTTTAGGCTTCAAAAAATTATACTCACGTTTACCTTTAATTGTGTTTAGTCAATTATGATTGTTTGTGTGAGTTTAGTTATGTTCCTTCATATATGTCCATTTATGTTCGTAAACCGTTCATCAATGTTAACAAACGAACATAAATGAGCACAACCACATTTAATTTGTTAATGGACGAACATGATCAAGAAAACTTTGTTTGTTAAATTGTTCGGCTCTATCTCTATTCCGACTGAACATGAGCATGCCCTGACATTAACATGATGCCCGTTCGTTCATTTAGTTACAAGCTTAACCACCCACTTCTTTTACTATTTAACTTTTCACCTAAAGTGAACCGTTCATTTATATTGTTAACAAACATACATAAAATAAGAACATGAATACGAGCACGAACACATTCAAGAACAAGAAAACTTCGTTTGTTTAATTGTTCGTGTTCGATCGTTTATTCGGTTTAAAATAAATGACCGAACATGATCATGCCCTGACGTGAACATGATGTCTTGACAAGCCACCCTAATTCCTTTTTTCACCCGAGAGGACCGAGTACTCGAGTAGTGTATTTTTGGTCAATGACTGGACATAGTTATAAACAAAAATCATGAAATTAGTCATAAAAATGCCATTGAATTTTAACCTCTACCTATAACTCAACTAATGACATGTCATGTGTCATCCTTAACCATTTGTTATCTTACGCCTTGGCATAGCAAATCCATGCTCTTTTGTTGTGGAGCGTTATAGAACCAAGCTTTTGTAGTGCCTAACGCAAAAGAACCATAATTGTGTGTTGTTCTACACCTCAACAAATCCATGTTCTTGCGATGTCGGCACAAGGGAACCATGGTTAGGCTATGAGGTGTGGTTCCCTTTTCCCCAATTCTACTTCAGTGCCATATCACCCTCCCTTCCACCTCACCATCCTCACCCACCTTGTTCCCCTTCTATTTTTTATTTTTTTATTTAATCTATTTTATTTATAAATAACATTTTTTTATTCGTTTAATGTATTTTATTTATAATTATAATAAATACAAATATTTTATTAAGAAAATTAAAAATTGCACAAAAATCAAGAAAATTACAAATAAAAAAAATAAACACAAATTATCATCTAAAATTACATACTCAAATCATAAAATAAAGATTGCTTAAACCTAAAACACCACTACTCGTCATCAACGGATCGACACGGAAGTTATTCCATATATGGTCGACTAAATCCGCACATAGGTTTCCATGCACATACTCATTGCGTAATGCCCACAAATTGAGTCTTATTGCTCCTCGTCAAACGGCTCAATATTTCTATCAATGTCATTTGGATCATATTCGTATATTGTTTGACCTTCGTCTTCAATAATCATGTTATGTAGTATTGTACAAGTATACATAACATATCTCAAATTTTTTGGTCCCATGCACAAGTCGGTTGTTGTATTCTCTCCCATTTTGACTTTAACACACCAAACAACCGTTCGAAATCCTTACTTGCCGATTTTTGACACTTCGCATACTTTTTTCTTTTTCCATCGAATAGTTTTAACAATAGTCGTGTAGGTTGGGTATATACCTTTAGCTAGGTAATACTTGTGCTTGTATAATACCCCATTGATCATGAAAGAAGAATCAGGGTCCGTACCCTAATGATGTTGTCGAAAATCTCAGATCTTGCAATAACGTTCAAATCATGGCATGATCCTACAACCCCATAAAAGGCATGCCAAACCATAAATCTTGTGAGCAAACGGCTTCTAGGATTATCGAGGGAACCCCTATATCACCACGCATAAATTGACCGCGTAATGAGTAGGGCAATTACGCCATCGCCAATGCATACAATCAATACTTCCCAGCATGCCAGGAAATCCATGTCTCTCTTCATGGAATGCGTAAAGCTTTTCGATATCCTTCTTCGTTGGTCTATGCAAATACATCTTGCTATTAAGGTTCACAATACCTTTGGAAATTCATACAAACACTCCCGACTCATTCTAGTGGACATCCTTAATTATTCATCTAATGAATCATTAGCAGTGCTATACGCTAATTGACGAAATGCCGAAGTGCATTTTTTGAAACGTAATAAAACCCCTTCTCCCTCTAGCATCGTAACGTAATGTGAAAAACTAATCATAATTAGCCGACGGAGAAAGCGCACACGTCAGCTCCCCCGTGACTTCCCCGAGATCACACCCCAAAGCGTTATGTGTTGCGAGGTGCAGGAGAATTGTATTCTTGCGCTGCCCATCACAGAAGAACCATGCTCTCTACGTTGCCCGATACAGGAGATGTCAACTTAAATCATGTCTTTTAGCTTTGTCGGTTATGAGAATTTTGTTATTTAAAAAAAAAAGAACAATTGTTGTTTTTTTATTTTTATTAGTAAAAAGGCTAATTCGTGTTTGGTTATTTACAAAAGTTCTCATATAGTTAAGGTTAGTTCTCATATAGTTAAGGTTTTTATGTCTACCTTGTGTTTGGTTATTTACAAAAGTTGCTATTTTCATCATAGATGTTTCTTTTTAGAAGGATATAGTAAATTTGGCATCAAGATGCTTTCTTTTTTAATTTTTAATTTTTATAAAATAAGATCATTCGGTCGCATATACCACATTGTAGTTAGGGCCTACGCGTAGTTTGATCTAGACAAAAGCGTCATAAAATTTAGTTATCTAATGGCCCTAACCAACTGATACACAACTTTCATCGTTTAGTTAGGAGGGAAACGAGTTGGGATTGTCGGGCTTGGAAATATCGGCACCCTAGTTCTAAACGGCTCGAACCATTCGGCTGCACCATTGCCTACACCTCAAGAAACAAGAAGCCCCAAATTCCATATGCATACTACCCCAATGTTCTTGATCTTGCAACCAACAGTGATTGTTTAATTGTTTGTTGCGCGTTGTCCAACAAAACTCGCCACATTATCAACCGTGATGTCTTAACTGCCCTTGGGAAGAAGGGTGTTATTGTCAATATTGGGCGTGGGGCCCTTGTGGACGAAAAGGAACTAGTGAAATTCCTTGTTGGAGGTGAGCTTGGAGGAGCAGGTCTTGATGTGTTTGAGAATGAACCCGAAGTACCGAAAGAGTTATTTAAGCTTGACAATGTTGTTTTATCTCCACACAGAGCTGTTTCAACACCGGAAGCGTTTGATAATATTATGGAGGTAGTGATTGCGAACATAACGGCTTTTTTCTTGAATAAGCCATTGTTGTCTGAAATTAATTTGAATGATTGGTGTTGACATGGATTATTGTCACATTTGTAATGTTGTATCAATTTGGTCATATAATTGTTGTGTATGGTGAACTTTGAGTAGAACATTTACAATCAAATCTATTAATCTCTATAATTACACTAAAAACACTATCTTTTCTCTCTCATTTTTAATTAAATAATAATTTTTTATACTTTTATCATCATCTTTTCTCTCTCCTCCACTCACAACCACTTAAAAAAATATTAAAAAATTATATAGATGAACATATCTCCTCCAAATTTACTTATAAACAATAACTTTTTCTCTTTTTTCTCACTCCTCAACTCACAACAATTTACAACCACTTTCATAAATATAGAGGTTACGCTCAGATAGTAAAAAAAGAAACAGGTTGTTGGATCTAAAACAAAAGGCGAAACTGAGATGGGCCAAAGTGGGCGATGAAAACTCTAAGGGGGCGTTTGGTACACATGAATTCAATGGAATTTAAAGGAATTGTAATATGAATTCCATCTCTTAAGATGTTTGGTTCACTGAATTTAATGAAATTGGAATCTTAATTCCAACCTTTATGTGTTTGGTTGACAATGAAATTGGAATTGGAATTGGAATTAGGCATAAATTCGTTTAACTAAAGGAATTCAAAATCCTTCCTATATGTGAAGGAATTAAATGAATTCATTGGAATCTTCGACTGTCTCGACCCACATCGTTTCAACCCGACGCGCACCGTTTCGACGCGTACCGTTTCGACATGAATGGTTTCGACGCGCACCGTTTCGACGCGAAATGTCGCACCGTTTCGACGCACACCGTTTCGACGCGTACCGTATCGACGTGAACCGTTTCGACGTGAACGGTTTCGACGCGTACCTTTTTCGACGCGCACTGTTTCGACGCACACCGTTTCGACGCACCGTTTCGACGCGCACCGTTTTTCGACGCGCACCGTTTTTCGACGCGTACCGTTTCGACGCGAACCGTTTCGACCCACAACGTTTCGAATCGAACCGTTTCGACCTGTTCTGTTTCGGCGCGAACGATTTCGACTCGTACTGTTTCGACCCGTACTGTAACCACCCGGACCGTTTCAACCCGAACCGGGGGTTGTTGGTGTCGAGGTGATGGATTACAATTCATTTGACAACCAAACACAACAAAAATGGAATTTAGATTCCAATTCCAACAATTTCCAACCAAATTCAATTCCTTCAAATTCTAATTCTAATTCTATACAAATTCGAATTCCAATTCCAAAACATTCCACGAACCAAACGTCGCCTCCCTAAGTTGTTGATCAATTGTCAAAATCGGATAAGTGAGATTGCGGTTGACGGTAGTAGAATGGAAACGGAGCCAAACGCTATAAAGAATGCTTTCAAATTTACTTTCTGTTATCGCTTTACTAAACCACTCAAAAGAGACTTACTGTAAACCAAGCAACCCCACTAGCGGAGAAACTTACAAAAAAGGAGATAAAAGAAGCGGTGTGGGCATGTGGCGGAGATCGTGCCCGGGACCGGACGGGTTCACCTTTCCGTATACGTTTTTTTTTTTTTTTTTTTTTTTGGCAGCCACTTGAAAAATACTTCATCGAATTACTTGATGAATTTTACGAGAGGGCCTACATTGATAGGGGATGTAACTCGTCATTCATCACGTTGATACCAAACTCCATGACCCTAAGATGGTAAACGAATTCCGGCCTATCTCTTGAATTGAATTGAATTGGTATATTATATAAAGTGATCGCTAAGATACTAACATGTAGAATCAAAACTGTGATGTCATCTCTCATTGGCCCGGTCCAAACTGCATTCGTAGAAGGGCGATCCATCCTTGATGGCCCTATCATAACTAGTGAAATCATATCTTGGGTCAAAAAAGAAAAGCAAAAAAAAAAAAAAAAGATATTCGTTTTCAAAGTCGGTTTATCACGTTGTATAACAACCATACTCAATAAATCCCACCAACAGTGATACTATTGGTAGGGTCTGGGAGGGTGGAATGTAGGCAAACGTTACCTCTCTCCCTAGGGACAGAGAGGGTGCTTCCAGATAGACCCTCACTCCATGACTCATCAGATCGTATAAGTGACACGTAAATGAAAGCCTTTATTGTTAACTTGTATGATGTGGAATAAAAGCTCTTTTAAAGCCTCGTGAACTATATAAAAAAAGAAATTAGAAAAAAATTAACTGGTTGCTTGAAAGTGGTCCCACCCTCTCCACTTTAGCGTTTCCTAGCAGCATGGCGGGGGCAACTATAGCGCCCCTCCATGGCAAATGAGGGCTGACGTTGGGAGCGTCACCCAACTGAAGTGGTTGGGGGTGTTGTCTCACACCGAAAAACCTTAGAGAGAGAATTTTGTAGGATTTTTTAAATGGGGATCTTTAATAAAAGAATATGTACAAGAGCACATGGCCTAATATGGGTGGACTGAACTAGATTTTGTGAGTTTTGTGGGTTTAATTGGATCATCAATTATATTAATCAGTGTGGTTCCTTCGGGCGATGTGGCGAGAGGTCGATACTAGTTTTGTCGGTTACAACATTAACACTTGCTATATCAACCTAGAAAACAAAATCATGATATGCTCAAAGATATATTAACACGCGTTTTACAAAGATTGACTATAAAAATGAAT
The DNA here is from genome assembly GCA_947069175.1 of Scalesia atractyloides. NCBI lineage: Eukaryota > Viridiplantae > Streptophyta > Magnoliopsida > Asterales > Asteraceae > Scalesia > Scalesia atractyloides. The sequence continues at coordinate 58,222,212 of CAMTDV010000009.1, forward strand.
ATACTTACTCGTTCCAATATACCGATACAAGTACCGATTTCGATATTAATTCAATTCGCCATGGTACAGATACGGTATCGACACTTGCTATAACTTACGATAAAGAAAATACTATATTTGAATGCACTTTCGTTTTCAACAAAATTTATACCGAAACATCAAAAGCATAACAGGCTACGTATTCAGAATTTTTTTTAAGTTTGGATGAAATTAAAAAAGTTAAAATTATTGTCCTATATATAAGTTTCATGGATCCCTTATTGTTAGGCCCGAGAATATGAATAGAACGTGACTAATGATTATCAAGTATCAAAGATATTTGTAATTATAAGTCAACGTAGAGACTGTTAGGACTTAGTTTTTTACTTGTGATCAGCAAATGAAAAGTGACCGCATAATCTGATGCGCACACTTTAGAAGTGAGCGCTTATGGTGAAGCGTACACTTGGAAGAGTATCTATGAGGAGGTGAAACGTGTACTTAGGTGAAATGTTTACTTCACAAAGGGATGTAGAGTATGTGCTTAGAGCGAGGTGCATACTTCTTGATCAACACCTATAAAATGGGGGCTCTTGTTGTAGTTCAGTGTGTGCGAAAACTTATGTGCGAAAACATATGAGAGTTTTTGGTGTTAGATCACCAATCCTAGGGGAGCTTACCTAGGGTTGGACATGAGCATAAATGTATAGATGTGTACTCTTTCAACATGTAATCCGTAATGATTGAATAATAAACACATCTATGTTCATCTTCTTGTTCTTATAGCTCGATCTCACCACACACATCGGTCTTTATCTTGGTTTGATTCAAATTTATCGATTTTGATAATTCGGGGTATTGACAGTGGTATTGAGCCATGTACTAAATCGAATTGGACTAATCACCATTCGATTCATTTGAATCAAATTTGATTTTCCATTGCAACAGAGACATTAAAGTTTGGATATTTGAAGTTTCGATCAATTAAATTTTATGAATTTGCTGAAATTGAGAAGTTCAGAGAAGTTGTGAGGAAATTAAAAGTTTTTGGCAGTTCAATTCGTTATGTTCTGTTCATAGTTTATGAAGAACTGAAGTCGTTTGAGAAACTCAGAAGTATTGGCTGAAGATTTTAGAGTAAGACGTGAATTTGATGATTAAATTGACAAAATTGAAGTTATTTTTTGATCAATTTTCAAAATTAGAAGCCAAAACAGGTTCGCGTTCTGAGTCTGTGTTCATCGATTCACACAATAGTGTGTGAGAAAGTAGAAAGAAATAGTCGCACGGAATAATTATCGATCACACAACACCTCAATATCACCACACACATCCGTCTCTATCTTTGTTTGACTCAAATTTATCAATCATGATTATCCGAATGTACTAACAGTTACTAATCGTTAGTTTCCCTATGATCATCAAGATCGATAAATTGAACCAAACAAATTGTAGAGACGGATGTGTGTGGTGAGACCGATCTATAAGAATAAGAAGATAGATTTGAAATGTAGAATCTTATTGATAAAGTTATCACAAATGAGTCATACATACATCATCTAAGCCCATCCAACCCTAGGTGAGCTCCCCAAGGTTTCTATTTGAAATCAAAAGTCACAAAATAGATCCTTACACATATTACTCTTGAACATTATTAAATCGATCCGTTTTGACCTGAATATATTTTTTATAAGAACCCATTTTAAATCGATTCAGGTCAAAAGTTACTATTACTCTTGAACATTTTTAAATCGAACCCCCAACTTTAAAATTAAAAATGATATAGGGGTGTGTGTGAATTATAGAGAGAAATCCTTGAAGAGTTAAGAAAACTAAGGAAAATAAAATAGGTGGACACAAAACATGCCACATATTATATTTTTTGGCTGACACGGTTACATTTTTCGTGTCAAAGGAGAGAGAAGAGAGAGAATGTGTTACAATTTTTAGCGTTACATTTTTTGATCTTAACCTGTTAGACTTTTTATGGCTTCTGATAACAGGTTGTTTGGTGGAGAAGGTGGTGGTGGAAGTTTGCAGTGGTCGGAAGTGGTTAGTGCGTCGGAGGTGGGCGGTGAGGTGTGTCGGAGGTGAAAGGGGATGAGTGGTTTGAGGTTTTTGATTGCAGGTTCGTTTTGACGATGATGGGTTGCTTTGGACGGCGATGACGATGATTGAAGGTGTTTTTACAGAGGTGAAGGTGTAACGGTGGGTGGTGATCGATGAATATTGGTTGTTTACAGTGGCTATTACGAGCTGACATCAGTTCTTCCATTTTCTTGTAATCTGTTAATGGTTTACAAGGCTTTTCTAGTTGATTTGTAAGTGGTAATATTCCGACAACTACCGGAAAACCCGTTTTAAGTTTTCTAATTTGCAGGTGGTTTCAGGAGCTTTAAAATTGTTTGCAAATTGTTCCAGGTCCGATTTTTTCTAGATACTCGAATTTATGGTTTGGTGGTGGTCGTCGTGACCTCTTTAAACATTAGATCGAATCAAAACTTGAGGTGGAGGAGGCTACGAGTTTCAGACCATCATTTGTCTCCGGCGGTGGTTATTTCATGAAGAAGACAAAGGGGTGGGGTGTGGGTCCACTAGATTATCAAGTGTTTTCTAATGTTTTAATTAGTTTTTTAAATAGCAAGGGTAATTTTGTCTTTTAATACATAGTTAACTGAGAAAACTAATGTTCATCCATTTTAGGGACCACCCGAGTAACAAGTGAGCAAAACACAAGGAACATGCATGCTATTTCCAAAAGGTGGGGACTAAACGTGAAACCACAAGGACTATCCGGACAATTAACTCAAGCTACATACAAACCAAAAACACTATTTACAAATTTAAAAGAATATGAAGATACTAAAAACACCATAGAAAGAATTAGTAACATCATGGGCATAACTAAAAATATCATGGACTAAAAATACCCAATTAAAAGTTAAAGCATATATATATTTTTTAAATTTTATATAGCAGTATCTTACTTAGTTTAAAGATAAAAAGAAGTTGGTTATTGTGATGTATTTTTTTAATAATAACGCATTAACTTGAATTTGATTATGATGTTAAAAAGTCAATAATAATTTTCCCATTATATCCCTCCGGTCCTTTTATTCCATTATTTCCCCACATAGCACGTCTATAAACTCCCTGTCCAATTTCAGTTCGTACCGTTCTCAAGTCGCTTTACTTTTGTGTCCTAACCCAATACATGATTTTCTTTTCTAGTTTAATATGGTACCATTAATTACTTTTGGTTTATTTGAGCATTATTATTTTATATATACTTCTTTTTAACTTTTTTGCTAGTTTAAAGATTCACATAACACTAATTTTTGTATTGTTATAATTTACGGTATACTTTTTGTTTTCTAGTTTCTTTTATAAAAAACAGTTTACTTTTATATATTTAGAAGTGTACACATTGATGACAATAACAATTTTGTTTTAAATCCTACAACATAGGGGGCGATCTTTGATAATAAGGAGTTAAACATCCGAAAAATCAAGAAAGACATTTGTTCTTTGGCCCTTGTTTGGATGAAGAATAGGTCATGTTTTAGATCTTTATCTTGGACCGATCAGTGTGATTTCACTTTGTAGTGTTGTTTCTTGTTTTGGCCCTAGCGGTTTGCTAGGTGTCGTTGTTTTGATTGATACTCACGGTTCAAAAAAAAGTTGATTAAGCGAATCATAATCGAAAAACCAAGTAGAATGAATGGAAAAACCAACGCACCAATTTAACCAATAGTTATGTTTAAGTTTTTTTTGTTTGTCAACTACTCTTTTGTTTTAGTTTCGGTTATCCATTTCACAAAACTGACTTTACCAAGCCAACGTAATCCACCATGTTTAAGTAAAATCCAAAACAATAGAAGTTTGTATTAGATCAAACTAGGTTCGTAGTTACCCGTTGTAACGCCTCACTTTTTCATACTTTCCATGTTTAGAAAGCTAGTCTTGTATTTCTATTTTCGGAAACATTTGTATCTCGTATTCGCATTTTCGTTGTAACCTTTGTAGTCGAGACTTGAATCATAATGGAACATACCTTTATCTCAATACTTGTTATACTTAATCATACATACTTATACATGATACTAATACTAAAAAACGTGACATACTTGTGAATACGCGATGTTTATACTTTATGCATACGTTATACACGATGTTGATACTCAATCTCGATCCTTTTATATATACATATACATTATAACATGTAACGTGTGCTTATAATACTTTAATTATTCATAAAATACCATAACACAACTTATAAACCCGTCACACTTGAACAAAACAACAAATTTCAAAATTGTGTCCCGGCCCCGGGCCGTAAGACCCTCTGGGCGGGCAGAATGCTTTTTGGCTCGCGAATTTGCACAAATCCCACACTAATCCACTCACCCAATCACCTCTAAACCTCATTAAAACTCACCCAACACCCTCTAACTCTTCCCTATAAATACTAACCCTATTCCACACCATTTTCACTTTCCAAACTCCATCTAATCTCACTCAAACACTCTCAAATCATCTCAAGAACACTTGCAACATTATAATTCGGGAAGATTGTACCTCCTTCACTAAAGTGAGCATGACTTGCTCGTTTCTTAACGAAATTGCTCCATTCTTCTTCCTACATACTTGAATTAACCCTAGGTTTGAGTCCACATGTTCTCCTTGGAGAATCCAGACCTGGATATTCACCTAAAGGGCTCCAAACTTTCTGTTTGATTTCAAACTTTTATAAACTTATGTTTTACCTTATAAAACCTTGTGTTCTTGAGCTCCTAACCAAGTTTATGGTTAGTAAAGCCAAACCAAGTTTGTTTACATGAACTAAGGGTTGTTTAGACACCCTAAACTTTCTGTTTTCTAAGAGCCTAAGCTCACAAGTGATGCCAAGCCAAGAGCTTGTTGGTAGTGTGTCTACCTTGGTTAGCTTGGGCTATCCTAAACATAAGACCACACATCACTTGATGTTTTCCTCATCATTATCCCAAGCTAGTTTGCTAGTTGTAAAGTGACACAACCCCGCCTAGCCTTCCACTTGTGTCGACGTTGGCTCCCTGGGTTGTAGCTCACTTGGCTACTTGGTATAGTGACCATATTTACATTCTTGGCAATACTATTGTTCTTGGCTCTCCTTGTTTCTATGACATTTGTGTAGTGGTGAATCCAATCGAGGTTCCAAAGTGGATGGTTAATCCTCCCACATCCTACTTGACTTACATGACACCAAGAGGTTCCAAAGTGGATGGTTCATCCTCCTACCTCCTACATGACTATATAACTATATATAAATCTATGGACTATATAATATATCAAACCGAAACCTTGATAATGAATACATAATCATCTATCAAGTTTATAAGTTTTATCACTAAAGTTTGTAGTTCCTTGTCACGATTGTAATAGGTCTCGAACCTATGAAATCACATCAAACCTATTCGGGTTATTATAGTGTCAAGAACAAGTGCTATACCTTAGTGATTATTTTCATACCATAATACTTTATTCTTATTTCTGTAATCATGCTCGATAATCCAATTCTTCCGTCAAAACTCATACTCATGCCTATGTTCTTCTTGTAGAAGGACAAGGTGCCAAACCCTAATCTATAACAAGCTCGCGGGATTTCTCTAAGTGGAACACGTTAGCGAAATTATGAGTACACTCGACCCATTTACCACTTTCTCACTTTTGGGTTGTAACATGTTTACTTATCAAAATACACTTATCACAAATTCATGCTTTTACATACTCAATCCTTAATACATGATGCTTGTTATGCTTAGATACATGCTAGAATTATACATGCTCGATCATTAACTTAGCTAGCCCAACTTAACATATATAGCGCTATAGGAGTAGCACACCACCCGTCGCGGTTATGTTAAGATTATCATACTCAAATTAGTCTCGTCGCTTTTTTTTGCGATGAGGGAAGCTCGATCTCGTAAACTGTTGTGGAAACTCGGGGTTTGATCTAGTATTTCATGATTAGTATATTCTTTGCTTATGATTACCATGTGGATTCAAGTTATACATTTTATACCTATGCTATGTATTCACCAAACTTGTGTACTCGCCTTTGCTTTTGCATTGAACTCGTATTTTTAACATGTTACAGGTTGAAGAGGATATGCATGATGAAAGCTAGTAGGACTACTTTAGAAACTCATTCTAAACTTACTAGATTAGCTTACGTTGTATTTTGTTTCATTGTTGTACCGTTTAATTGTTGTATTTGTTTCGAATGATGTACTTGACAATTATCTTATGAAATGAAATTTTGTTTAATCAAATATTGTCACAATTAGTATTTATGAGCAATGAGCAATCACTTTCGTCCCGCCTTGATGTTTCCGCCGTCGGTTGGGGTGTGACTGATTGGTATCAGAGCCATAACTAAAGGGAATAAGGTAGAATTGCCATGTTTGACCTAGTCTATAGTTTAAGTGCCCGTTTTGACCATTCTTATATCATGCTTAAAACTTTATTCTTCCTTTCTTTTGGTCTTAAAACTTACATAACGTCTTTCCTAAGACGTTTACACAATACACTTGAAGACTTAGAGATACTCATGATGCAAACGAGGCGATTTGCACCAAGATAGGTCCAATGACTTACATTTTTTGGTGGAATCCCTCATTCCGCGTATTCAATTTTTCACGAAGTTATACCATCAAGTTAGGAGTGATATCCACATCTTGATGGAAAACTTCCATTTCATACTCTAGTGGATCTTACAAACGAGTTGGAATATGCTCCTCGTTTAGTAAGAAACAACCACACTTAGGGTACGAAATCGTCAAGTTAGGGGTGAAACCCGCACCTTGTCGATTAAGTCCCGTTCCTCGATTTTCAATCTCGCCAAAGTCTCGAATTTTCGATCGACTAGGGATATGTAGTAAGTGGAAGGGTAAAATGCCGTTAATCGCTTCTCGACGAGAGCGTTTTACCTATTAGGCCAAAGCATGTTCCCTAACTCGAAAGATCTTAAGAATCACTTTGGAATAATCGACGTTTCTCTACCCGAAACAATCCCATGTTTTATTGAGCCAATCTTTTATGTTATCTCAATTTTTATGTGATTTTATACTTGTTACCTTATTTGCTTCGAACCGTTACACAATTCGCACGTCTCTCGCAATAAAAAACAATAATAATTCTCATGAACAAACTAAATTTATACTCTTTATACGCATTCATACGTGATTATACTTGTTGAATACTCGTCAAATACATGCAACATACGTGAATTATCCATGCTTATACATGCAAAACTTATTTTCTTACATTATGATCAAGTCTCTTCCTTTTCCTTTCTGTTTTAACCCTAGATGTCTTCTCCAAGTTCTTCCAAGAAATCCAAGGGCTCAAAGAGGGGTTCAAACAACCAAGGGGACTCAATTTCCAAGCAAGAATTGGTAGGATTAGTCACGGAACAAATGGCTGAGCAGATGGTTAAAATTATCCCCAACATCGTAAGCCAAATCCAAACCATCCATGAAACCCCCAAGTCCTCCGTTGACTCAAAGGTGGACCCTCCCAAAGCAACGTTCCAGTTGTTCATGGGTTGTAAGCCCATGGAATTCACTAGTAATGATGGCGCTACTGCCATGATGAACTGGTTCGACACGATCGAACTCACCTTTTTGCAAAGCGGATGCCCTGATGAGCTCCGAACCTTGAACGCCACAGGGGTCTTTCGTGAGAGAGCCCTCAAGTGGTGGACCACCGAAAGAAACAAGCGTGGCAATGAAGCAGCACACGCGTTACCTTGGTAAGAGCTAAGGCAGCTCATGAAGGACCAATTATGTCCTCCTCACGAGACCCAAAAACTCGAAAACGAGTTCTGGAATCTCACCCAACAGGGGAGCGACGCTAAGGATTGACCGCGCGCTTCAAACAGTTAAGTACCCTTTGCCCTGGGCAAGTGGATACCGTACCCAAGGCAATCATCAAGCTCATTCGTTGCCTCTCGCCGGTATTAACAAACCATGTCGTCGCCGCTAGCCCCAAAACCCTCGAAGATGCTTATAGCATCACGATTGAAATGAACCACAACTGCATTCGTCATAGAGCCTATGACAAGGTCTCCACGAAGCATGCACACCAAGCCACCACTGATACCACCACTGCTACCGAGTCACCTCCCTCCCAAGCCAAGAAACAAAAACAACCGGAACAAGAAGCGGAAGGCTTCTGTTCAGAATTGCGCGTTCTCCACTACCCAAAACATCGAGCCACCCAAGAAAAACCACACCGGTACTTGGCCTGGATGTGAACAGTGCACCTACCACCATCTCCCATCCACCTCGTGTCGGAAATGCGCCAACTGTAACAGGTTGGGGCATTTCGCCAGCCATTGTCGCCAACCTCAAAACAATCAAGCCATCATGCCTAAGCCTAACCCAAACCAACCTCAACCGCAACGTCAAAATGCTCTTGTGCGAGCATGTTACAAATGTGGCGATCTCAATCGTCTCTCCATTGTTTGTCCCCTACTCAACCAGCAGCAACAACGACAACAGCAACAGCAGCCTCAGCCTGCTAAAGGACGAGCTTTCATGCTTACATCCGCATAGGCTCAAAACTCCAATGACGTCATCACTGGTACGTTCCTTGTCAACCATATTTATGCTTCATGTCTGTTTGATACTGGTGCCGATAAAAGTTTTGTGTATGTCGAATTTAAACCTTTACTTAAGTGCGAACGCTCCAAATTGCCTAATCCTTTTGCTGTCGAAGTCGCTAATGGTAAATCCATCACCGTTGATTCCATCCTTTCTAATTGCTCTTTGAATCTTAACGATCATACGTTTTCGATTGACCTTATTCCCATGCAATTGGGAAGCTTTGATATCATAGTAGGTATGGACTGGCTTAGGCGAGTTCGTGCTGAAGTTGTTTGTTCCGAAAAGTTCATTTGCCTTCCTCTTCCTAACAACGATTCGTTACACGTCTATGGCGAGAAACCTTCTAAAGGTCTTAAGCTTATGCCGTGTATTCAAGCAAACAAATACTTGCATAAGGAATACTTCGCCTTTCTGGCCCACGTTGTGGAAAAGAAAGACAAGGGTCCAGGTGTAAGTGACGTTCCTGTCGTTTGCAATTTCCCTGATGTTTTTTCCTGAGGATCTTCCTGGTCCTCCGCCTTCTCGATCCGTTGACTTTCGTATTGACCTCATCCCTGGCGCAACTCCTGTTGTGAAGGCTCCCTATCGTTTAGCACCCTCGGAAATGCAAGAGCTATCGAGCCAACTTCAAGAGCTTCTTGATAAAGGCTTTATGAACTACTTCTCCTTGGTGCGCTATCGTTCTATTCGTCAAGAAGAAAGATGGATCCTTTCGGATGTTTATTGACTATCGCGAACTCAACAAACTTACAGTCAAGAACCGATACCCTCTTCCTCATATTGACGACTTCTTTGATCAACTTCAAGGTGCAACTTGTTTCTCAAAAATCGACCTCCGTTCTGGTTATCATCAACTTCGAGTTTCCAAGGAAGATGTACGCAAAACTGCTTCCGCACACGCTATGGACACTACGAATTCGTGGTGATACCTTTTGGTTTGATCAATGCGCCTGCAGTGTTTATGGATCTCATGAACCGAGTGTGTAAGCCTTTCCTCGATCACTTCGTAATCGTATTTATCGACAATATCCTCATCTACTCCAAGACGAAAGAAGAACATGGGCAACATTTGCAACTTATCCTTCAGCTTTTGTGAACCGAACATCTTTATGCCAAATTCTCCAAGGGTGAATTTTGGCTAAAATAGGTTCAATTCCTTGGTCACACCGTCAATGAACTCAGTATTCACGTTGACCCTGCAAAGATAGAAGCTGTGAAGAATTCGATTGCACCTGAATCGCCTTCTGAGATTCATTCGTTCCTTGGCCTAGCGGGTTATTATCGTCGCTTCATCTCGAACTTTTCTAAGATCGCCGTTCCTTTAACGTCTTCGACTAAAAAAGATAAACCTTTTGTTTGGGGTCCCGAACAAGAGGAGTCTTTTTAAACCCTCAAGGACATGCTTTGTAATGCTCCTATCCTTACACTTCCCGATGGAAACGACGATCTCCTCGTGTATTGCGATGCTTCAAACCAAGGTCTTGGTTGCGTTCTTATGCAACTAGACAAAGTCATCGCCTACGCGTCAAGACAACTCAAAATACATGAGAAAACTATACTATGCACGACCTTGAACTTGGTGCAGTTGTTTTTGCATTAAAGATTTGGCAACACTATCTTTATGGTACAAAGTGTACGGTCTTTACCGACCACAAGAGCCTCCAAGATATCTTTGATCAAAAGGAACTCAACATGTGTTGGGATTGAACCCTATAAAAGGAACAGATGATACAAAGCCAAATAACATTATCCGAGCTTTAGTTAAACTATCAGAGGTTACAACCTCTGTTGTACATACACTGCTTTCCCTAAAGACTGCTCTCCTATCATCTGACTTCACAAAGTTGCAAAGGTCTGCCAGAGTTACAAGGATCAGAGGATAGAGATTAGAGCTTAGTCATTAGTTAGATAATAAATGTAACAATGCTAAGCACTGTTAGTTAGTATTAGCAGTGTTTAGTTAGTTACATTTAGTTTCTTGTCACTATCAACCCTGACGTCATCATAGATCCTCAGTGGTTAGATAGTTTAGTATAAATAGGTGACTTGTGTAACAATTTAACTTGTCTATTAAAAAGATCAACTTTTGCATATCATCTTCTCTGCATTTTCTTACTACCAAACTTTAATTGCAAAGGCTGAGGAGGAGTTTGTGAATCACATGCGAGTTTACCAACTTGAAAGCATGATGATGAAAACAAACGACCATTACTTGTAGTAAAAGTTTTCCATCTATTTCCGCTGCAAATCTCTTTTAAAACTCAATCATTTTCCATTTTTGAAACAAAAACTACAAGTAATTCAAACTCAGATCCTAACAACATGCGTCAACCTCGTTGGGTAGAATTGTTAAACGACTACGACTGTGACATTCGCTACCACCCTTGTAAGGAGAACATTGTGGCCGATGCACTCAGTTGTAAAACTCATGTTAAGAGTGTTCGTTGCTACCAAATCGTGGGAAAACTCAACGAGTTAATTCGCCAAGCAAAATTTACCGTTATCAACAAGGGTAACCTCGCTAACGAGTTGAATTGTGGATTCGGAAACCCACTCGAAGCTAAACCCGATGGTATTCTTTACTACCATGGTCGCATTTGGATTCCCGATCGTCTCAACCTTTAAAACACCTTGATGGACGAAGCCCAAAAATCCCGAAACTCCATTCATCCTGGCACTGACAAGATGTATCATGATCTCCGAGAATCTTATTGGTGGCCTGGGATGAAGAAGGATATCGCCCTTTACGTCTCAAAGTGCCTTACATGTTCCAAATTCAAGGCCGAACATCAACGTCCCTCTGGTTTGCTCGAACAACCAGAAGTCCCTGTCTGGAAATGGGAAAGCATTGCCATGGATTTTACCACTAAAGTGCCTCGTACTTCGTTTGATCATGACAGTATCTGGGTTATCATTGACCGATTGACCAAATCCGCTCATTTCCTCGCTATTCGTGAAGATTACAAAGTCGAGAAATTGGCTCGTATCTACACGGATGAAGTCATCAGTCGTCATGGTACTCCTCTCGATATTATCTCTGATCGCAACTTTCGTTTCACCTCCCGCCTTTGGCAAACATCTCAATCTGCCATTGACACTCGTCTTAACCTTAGCACCGCTTTTCATCCTTAGTCTGATGGTCAAACCGAGCGTACAATCCAAACTTTGGAGGATATGCTTCGTTCTTGCGTAATCGATTTTGGCAGCAATTGGGATTCGCACTTACCGTTAGTAGAATTCTCGTACAACAATAGTTATCACGCCAGTATTCAAATGGCTCCATTTGAAGCATTGTATGGCCGTAAGTGTCGTTCGCCTATTTGTTGGCACGAGATTGGAGATGTTTAGATCACCGGTCCCGAATTAATACAAGAGACGACGGACAAAATGCAACAAATCCGTGATAACCTCCTCAAAGCTCAAAGTCGTCAAAAGAGATACGCAGAAAAAAGACGCAAACCTTTGGAATTTAATGTTGATGACCAAGTACTTCTCAAGGTATCCTCTTGGAAGGGCGTTGTTCGCTTTGGTAAGAAAGGAAAAATCGCTCCTTGCTACGTAGGTCCTTTCAAGATTCTCGAAAGGATTGGCAAGGTAGCATATCGACTGGACCTACCGCAAGCGCTCAACAATGTTCATCCCGTGTTTCATGTGTCGAATCTAAAGAAGTGTTTAGCTGAAGAAGGACTTCAAGTTCCACTCGAAGATCTTCAAATCAACGATACATTACATTTTGAGGAGAAATCGGTCGAAATCATGGACCGAGGAATCAAGCAACTAAGGCGCAGTCGAATCCCTATCGTCAAGGTTCGGTGGGAAGGAAAACGTGGCGCTGAGTTTACTTGGGAACTCGAAAGGGATATGAAGACTAAGTATCCGCATCTCTTCATTGCATTTTCCTAAATTTTGGGACGAAATTTCCAAAAGGAGGGGAGGCTGTAACGCCTCGCTTTTTCATACTTCCATGTTTAGAAAGCTAGTCTTGTATTTCTATTTTCGGAAACCTTTGTATCTCGTATTCGCATTTTCGTTGTAACCTTTGTAGTCGAGACTTGAATCATAATGGAACATACCTTTATCTCAATACTTATTATACTTAATCATACATACTTATACATGATACTCATACTAAAAAACGTGACAAACTTGTGAATACGCGACGTTTATACTTTATGCATACGTTATACACGATGTTGATACTCAATCTCGATCCTTTTATGCATACATATACATTATAACATGTTACATGTGCTTATAATACTTTAATTATTTATAAACCCGTCACACTTGAACAAAACAACAAATTTCAAAATTGTGTCCAGGCCCCGGTCCGTAAGACCCTCTGGGCGGGCAAAATGCTTTTTGGCTCGCGAATTTGCACGAATCCCACACTAATCCACTCACCCAATCACCTCTAAACCTCATTAAAACTCACCCAACACCCTCCTAACTCTTCCCTATAAATACTAACCCTATTCCACACCATTTTCACTTTCCAAACTCCATCTAATCTCACTCAAACACTCTCAAATCATCTCAAGAACACTTGCAACATCATAATTCGGGCAGATTATACCTCCTTCACTAAAGTGAGCATAACTTGCTCGTCTCTTAATGAAATTGCTCAATTCTTCTTCCTACATACTTGGATTAACCCTAGGTTTGAGTCCACGGGTTCTCCTTGGAGAATCCAGACCTGGATATTCACCTAAGGGCTCCAAACTTTCTGTTTGATTTCAAACTTTTATAAACTTATGTTTTACCTTATAAAACCTTGTGTTCTTGAGCTCCTAACCAAGTTTATGGTTAGTAAAGCCAAACCAAGTTTGTTTACATGAACTAAGGGTTGTTTAGACACCCTAAACTTTCTGTTTTCTAAGAGCCTAAGCTCACAAGTGATGCCAAGCCAAGAGCTTGTTGGTAGTGTGTCTACCTTGGTTAGCTTGGGCTATCCTAAACATAAGACCACACATCACTTGATGTTTTCCTCATCATTATCCCAAGCTAGTTTGCTAGTTGTAAAGTGACACAACCCCGCCTAGCCTTCCACTTGTGTCGACGTCGGCTCCCTGGGTTGTAGCTCACTTGGCTACTTGGTATAGTGACCATATTTACATTCTTGGCAATACTATTGTTCTTGGCTCTCCTTGTTTCTATGACATTTGTGTAGTGGTGAATCCAATCGAGGTTCCAAAGTGGATGGTTAATCCTCCCACATCCTACTTGACTTACATGACACCAAGAGGTTCCAAAGTGGATGGTTCATCCTCCTACCTCCTACATGACTATATAACTATATATAAATCTATGGACTATATAAACCTTGATAATGAATACATAATCATCTATCAAGTTAATAAGTTTTATCACTAAAGTGGGTAGTTCCTTGTCACGATTATAATAGGTCTCGAACCTATGAAATCACATCAAACCTATTCGGGTTATTATAGTGTCAAGAATAAGTGCTATACCTTAGTGATTATTTTTATACCATAATAATTTATTCTTATTTCTGTAATCATGCTCGATAATCCAATTCTTCCGTCAAAACTCACACTCATGCCTATGTTCTTCTTGTAGAAGGACAATGTGCCAAACCCTAATCTACAACAAGCTCGTAGAATTTCTCTAAGTGGAACACCTTAGCAAAATCGTGAGTACACTCGACCCATTTACCACTTTCTCACTTTTGGGTTGTAGCATGTTTACTTATCAAAATACACTTATCACAAATTCATGCTTTTACATACTCAATCCTTAATACATGATGCTTGTTATGCTTAGATACATGCTAGAATTATACATGCTCGATCATTAACTTAGCTAGCCCAACTTAACATATATAGTGCTATAGGAGTAGCACACCACCCGTCGCGGTTATGTTAAGATTATCATACTCAAATTAGTCTCATCGCTTTTTTTGCGATGAGGGAAGCTCGATCTCGTAAACCTTTGTGGAAACTCGGGGTTTGATCTAGTATTGCATGATTAGTATATTCTTTGCTTACGATTACCATGTGGATTCAAGTTATACATTTTATACCTATGCAATGTATTCACCAAACTTGTGTACTCGCCTTTGCTTTTGCATTGAACTCGTATTTTTAACATGTTACAGGTTGAAGAGGATATGCATGATGAAAGCTAGTAAGACTACTTTAGAAACTCATTCTAAACTTACTAGATTAGCTTACGTTGTATTTTGTTTCATTGTTGTACCGTTTAATTGTTGTATTTGTTTCGAATGATGTACTTGACAATTATCTTATGAAATGAAATTTTGTTTAATCAAATATTGTCATAATTAGAATATTGAGCAATGAGCAATCTCTTTCGTCCCGTCTCGATGTTTCCGCCATCGGTTGTGGTGTGATACCCGCACGTTGCGCAGGGACGCGGTTGGAATTCAGAACGTATAGCACACCATTACAACCGATAAATAAATTTGTAAAATTTATTAAAATGATATATTAAAGAGTTATGCTATTTGCGTCGTAACTTAGCTCTAAACATCAAAATAATAACAAAAGGTAAAACGATATAGTAAATAACAAAGGAATAAAAAAGGTTAACTAAAAGGAAAACGATAAAAACTTGGTCGGTTTCGGCGCACTCATTATAACAAAGAAAAAAAATTAAAAAATATGTTCAAAAGAGTATTAGCGTGTTCGTTAAAAAAATATTAAACTAAAAAAACTTTTGTACGCTCGGTTTAGCAAAGGAAAAGAAAAATTAAAAAATATGTCTAAAACGATATTAACGTGTACGTTAAAAAACTATTTAAGGGTAGAAAAATAATTTGATTAAAGTAAAAGAAAAAAATAAAATAGTTAAAGTACGGGGTAACTTTATAGAAACGTAATCAAGTTTGTTAACTGTTCCAATTAAGTCACTGAAACTTTTTTTGTCTCTCTAAAGTTACTGAAGTTTTATTTGTTGTTTTTAATACTATGTAATTATCAGGTTTCCAGGTTACCAAAATGATGTGTCAGGTTTCATTATTTATTTTAATCTTTTATATGATAGTTTAAAATATAAATAATGACATGGAGTTTTCAACTATTTTTTTTTAAATATCATATTTTTATTCAAAAATTTATAAACTAATAACTTTTAAGCTTGAATTTTTTTAATTTTTAAATCATAAAATTATATATATTTAGTATGTAGATTATAAAAAAAATAGTGAACAATTGTTATAAATGAAATTTACTTTAATGAAATTCACAAATCAGTTGAATATAAATAGAAAAAAAAAACAAATGTTATGAACTGGTCTTCAAGGAAAAACACTAGTGCAATCACTTAAAAGTTATTTGGTAACTGATAATTAATTTCATGAAATTCAATAATCAATTGAATCATTCTTCTTTATTTGGTGTTCCAACCAGACCATCTTTACTTATCAAACAAAACAACATATTCGATGAGAATACCAGCAAGGAGCAGGTAGCAAATACACACAAATACAACAAGTTTTAACCAAATCTAACACCAAAATAAACAACAGATGCAACCAATACCATAAACCAGCATCCAATGTAAACATCAAATTAACAATAAGAATTTTGATCGCAAGATACTTAAGTGACGATATCAAAACCCCACAAAATTCCGGCAGTTTAGCGCGACAGCGTACGATTTTGATCGCAAAATCATTAAATTTGTTGAAGGTTTTCAAAGCGGAATCACAAAATTCATGAATCGCGAATGATTGAAAGTGGATAGATGATTTTGATTCGTCATCTTGCACATTTTGAAGGTTCTGCCGGATGATCACCGTACAAGGTTTTAACCTTTTAGGGTTAAAGTATATATAACTTAACTATACAAGTATTAAAAGAAAACAAAAAGATAAGTGGTAACCTGATGACATGGTAATTACACAATGTTGGAACATCAAATTAAAGTTTAGTCGCTTTAGGGAGACAATAAAAGTTTGGATAACTTAATTGAAACAATTGACAAACTTGGTTAATTTCTATAACATTTTCCCTTAAAGTACATAGTGTGTAAATGAAAAAGTTTACACTAAATGACGAAATAGAATAAAGGACCCAAAAATTGATGAAGTTGTAAAACATGGATTACAAGTTGTACAACACTATTAATTTTCTTTTCTTTTATATTATATATATATATATATTATTCTTTTATATTATATGTAATTGTTGCTTATATATAATTGTTGGTCAAATCAAGATTAAGAAGAGTTCGTTCCCTCTCAAATTTAATATATTATCATTACCTTTTGGCTTACTTGATATTTATACATACTTTTTAACCTTTTTTCCAAGTTTAAAGTATACATCTCACATTTTTGTGTTGTTATAAATTTACTATCTGTATATTTTCGTTTCTTTTTTTGTACTTTCTCATACTTTAAGAACCTCAATGTTTATTATTACATAAGTGTATACATACATTCATGACATAAGAACAATTTTGACTTCTAAAATCCCACAACATAAGATGTCAACATAAAAGCGGATTAACCGGACCATAAACATAAAAACCAATAAAGCCGAACAAAAAAATCAAAACACCATTTCAACCGATGGTTCTGTCCTAGATTCTTTAGTTAATCGACTTTTCAGAATTTTGAGCCAGTTTCGGTTACACACATCCACAAAATCAACTTAACCGAGCCAAATCAAAGTGAAATCCTTACTTACACACATCCACAAAACCGACTTAACCGGGCCAAATCAAAGTGAAATCCAAATTCATCAAATTGTTGGTCAAATTAAGATTAGGAGAAAAAAAAATTGCAATAAATTTTAAAAATCAAATAAGTTAGATAACAGAATATAAATTGCAACGGTTCATAACGACCACCATCCTTTCAAAGTTGAACACGCATATTCCCCCCCTCATTTTGATTCTTCTTTTACAAACCCTAATCTTCTTCATCGAAGCTTCATTCTCGCTTTAATTCTTCTAATAATAAAAGGTAATTAGGTTTTGATCAACCACAATGTCTTCTTACTTGTTAGTTTTCGATTCATCAGTGTTTTAACTTGCTTCAGTTATGATCGATCAATATATTGGTACAATAGTTGAATGATTTGAAGAAATCGTAAGTTTATTTTCGATTATTTCTGTACTTTGAAAGTGTTACGGATTAGTTTTAAGTTTTTAACATATTGTTTACTATAAATCTGCTTTAATGATGATTACCCTAAGACAGTTAGGGTTATCTATGTGTTTTCAGTGTTTGTTTTTTTGTTTTATATGTGATTTGATCAGATTGTGTGAAATCAGTGTTGTAACTTGCTTCGGTTGTGATCGATCAATACTGATGTTATAGTTGAATGATTTGAAGAATCGTAGGTTTATTTTCGGTTACTTTTGTAGTTTTATAGTGTTAGGGGTTTCTATTAGTTACTTTTAGGGTTTATCTGTGTGTTTTCTTGTGTGTGATGTTGAATGGTGAAATAATGCTTTTAGTGTTCTGTTATGGATGTGTGTTTGTTTTTAGTTTTATATGTGATTTGATCAGATTGTTTGAAATTAGTGTTTTAACTTGCTTCGGTTGTGATGGATCAATACTGATATTATGGTTGAATGATTTGAAGAATCGTAGGCTTATTTATGGTTATTTTTGTGCTTTTACAGTGTTACGAGTTTCTGCTAATCACTGTTAGGGTTTATCTGTGTGTTTTCGTTAAGGATTAGTTATGGATGAAGAATTATAAGTTGTTTTATAAAATCTTGTATGTGATTTTGAATCGGTGAAACGATGTTTTCAGTGTTCTGTTATGGATGTGTGTTTGTTTTTAGTACAAGATGTAATTTGATGATCTGATCAGCTTGTATGAAATTAGGTAAGAGCAATATGGAGATCTCAGATGATGAAAATGACAGTAGCTTGCCGTCAGATTTTGATATGAATGAATCTGTTCATGAAGGTACCTCTTGATTTTACTCAATATTGATCTTGGTCAACTTTTTTCTCATTTGTAGAATATCTGATAAGTTATTGACATGTTCAATAATGGGAGGAGTGATTTTGTTGAATGAGTTTCTGTTTCATGTGTAACTTGGATTTGTGTTTAATGTAAAATGTAGGTCTTCACAACGCTGAAGTTGATGAGCCAGAGAGAACGGAAATCTATGTAGAAACTTCGAGAGAGAGGGACATGTTACAGTTATTTGAAAACAATGTCGAACGTGTTCATGATGATCTTGATAAAGAAGATGCTTTAAAAGGAAACGAGAAGAGACAAAACCGAAATTAATGTGGAAAGTATGGGAAGACGAGAATGAGAAATGGCTCGACCAGCATAAGCCAGAGGATATTACTTTGGAGCATTCCGATGAGACTGCTAATCCATCACCAGATTTTGTTATGCCGCTTTTAAGGTACCAAAAAGAATGGTTAGCATGGGGATTAAAGCAAGAAGAATCCGCTTCACGAGGTGGAATTCTTGCTGATGAAATGGGAATGGAGAAGACCGTGCAAGCTATCGCTCTTGTACTCGCTAAACGAGCACTTTGTCGTGAAGTTGATGAACCTTGTGTCAAGACAACCCTTGTGATATGCCCATTGATCGCTGTCATGCAATGGGTTGATGAGATTGATCGATGCACTACAAAAGGAAGCAACAAAGTACTGGTATATCATGGGCCCCACAGGGGGAAACGCTTTTTGAATTCTCTGCGTATGATTTTGTCATAACTACCTATTCTATTGTGGAGAGTGAATATCGGAAAAATTTCATGCCACCAAAAGAAAGTTGTGAAAAGTGCGGGAAAAAGTTTTACGCAAAGTCACTAAAAATTCATGTTGCACGTTTTTGTAACGGTGTTAAAACTGTGAAACAATCAAAGCAGTGCAAAACTGCTAAAGTGGATGACAAAAACAATAAAAAGGGTTTGAGTCTTTTGCACTCTGTAAAATGGACTCGTGTAATTTTGGATGAGGTATGTCTTCTTTAACGGTCTACTGCTTTACAGATCATCTTATTGTTCTGTCTTTTTTTCGTATATAATCTGTTCAAATATTTATGCAGGCTCATTACATAAAAGATAAGCATGGCAGTACTGCATGCGCTGTTTTTGCTTTAGAATCTTCCTATAGATGGGCTTTGAGTGGGACCCCTTTACAGAATCATGTTGGAGAACTCTACTCGCTCGTAAGTTTTCTTCATGTTAAGTTACTGGTACTGTTATAGTTTGCTATTCTTCATTTCTGAAGTATATTAATCGTTTCTTTTTTTTAGGTTCACTTCTTACAAATAACTCCACATTTCTTATCACTTCTGTCGCTACTGTGATTGTAAAGTTCTTGAACATACGTAAGGTTCTTTTAATTTTCTTCCATATCTATATGTTGAAGATATCAATTCTTTTATTTGTTGGATTGTAGTAAAGATTTTTCATGTCCACACTGTCCTCATCCATCAATTAAACACTTCAGTTGGTGGAACAAAGTGAGTTATACTTTATTACTTTGTGATTACCAATTGTTTGGGGTTTAAAGTGTTTTTTAACTTTTTTTCCAACCAGTATATCGCTCTTCCCATTACACATAATGATGGTATAGGAAGAGTTAGAGGTACGCGTTTGCTAAAAGATAAGGTTTTGAAATGCATAATGTTAAGGCGTACTAGGAAGGGCCGAGCAGCTGATCTTACACTCCCCCCTAGAATAGTAAGTTTTGTCATTTTAATGTTTTATTACGTGATTTAGAATAAAATCATGTTTAAATACCCTTTAATTGTTGTACTTTGGATGTCATATTCACAGATTTCCGTGAGGTGTGACTATCTTGATATAACCGAGAAGGACTATTATACATCACTCGTGAAGGATAGTCAGGGGCAAGTTAATCGGTAACTCCCCTTATTTCATTTGACCGTGACTTAATATTGTATACATGCTTTCATGGCGCCCTTGTAGTCTTACATTAGCATGTTCTCTTTACTCTTCAAGCGTGTAATTAGTTAAGCATTTGAGTGTTGATTATAAATCTCCTATGTCATAAATAAAGAGTAAAATGCCATTTTCGTCCCTGAGGTTTGGCCAGTTTTGCGACTTTCGTCAAAAGGTTTGTTATCCCGCATCTGGATCCAAAAGGTTTGAAATCTTGCCATTTTCATCCGGCTCGTTAACTCCATCCATTTTTCTCCGTTAAGTCAGGGGTATTTTCGTCTTTTTTGTTAACTTAATGGGCAATTTGGTCTTTTGAATGTTTGTACATTATGCTAAATGGTTGTACATAAAGTGAAAAAGACTGAATTGCCCTTTAAGTTAACAAAAAAAGACGGAAATACCCCTGACTAAATGGAAAAATGGATGGAGTTAACGAGCCGGATGAAAATGGCAAGATTTCAAACCTTTTGGATCCAGAAGCGAAAAAAAACCTTTGGACGAAAGTCGCAAAACTGACCAAACCTCAGGGACGAAAATGGTATTTTACTCTAAAATAAATATGGATGAGTTTTTACTCACTCATGCAATAATGTAATCATGTATTGCATACGGAATGCATAATATCAGGACCTTCAGTTTTAGACCCTTATGTATTGAATACAGTCCATATTGAGAATATATGGAGTTTCTTTTCATCAAAGTTGTTTCTGAAATGATTTACTGTTTGCAGATACGTTGAAGAGGGAACACTGATGAGCAACTATGGACATATCTTTAGCCTCCTAACACGCCTGCGACAGGTAATCAATTACTCGTTTATTTATATGAATGATAATGTAAATAGCACCATGTCTCACATCTTACCTTATTGTTTCTAACTAGTATTTTGACCCATCGCGCGTTGCGGCGGCGTCAAAACTTAAGGTCACTCGAACTTATACCGTCAAATATTTGACCCGACTTGTTTTCGAACAAAATTTACGTTAAAACGTAGACTAACAAAATATTTGACCCGACTCGTTTTTGAAACTTAAGGTCACTCGAACTTATACCGTCAAATATTTGATAAAGAAAAATAATGAATAAATAAAATAAAGGTTGTGTCTTACCAACTATTCCTAAGACACTCATTTGTTATATATACATTGTTGTAATTTTGATAAAGAAAAATAAAAAATTAAAAATTAAAGGTGTGTCTTAGCAACTATTCCTAAGCACCTATACATATATAATTTAGGAACTGCATATTTTTGGAGCTTAATTTCTAACCAACTTTGAGAGCTTATATGCACTACTATTGTGAATTAGTAATATGACTGAATTTAACTTATTTAACTATCTTAACACTGCAGGCTGCTGATCATCCGTATCTGGTAATGTACTCCAAATATGCTGTTGGAAGGACAAGCAACAGCAAATATAGTGATGAACAATTTTGCGGTTTATGTCATGATGCAGCAGAAGACCCTGTGGTACTGACGCTAGTAATTCCTCTTGATTTCACTTTAAAAGTATAATAAATAAATAAATATTGGTCAAAACTTTCCAGGTCACATCATGTGAGCATCTCTTCTGTAAGTCATGCTTGATTGAATTTTCTGCTAGCTTCGGTCAACCTGGATGCCCTTCATGTTCAAAACCACTCACGGTTGACTTTAGTGAAAATAATACTGATCACGAAATTCAGAAGGCTAAATCATGTTTGAAAGGATTTAAACCATCTAGTATTCTAAACCGAATCCGTCTTGAGAATTTCCAGACAAGCACAAAAATTGATGCTTTGGTATGCTGTCTTTATTTTACCATATTTGTTCCGAGTAAAATGCCAATTACATCCCTGAGGTTTGGCCAGTTTTGTGACTTTCGTCCAAAGGTTTGTTTTTCCGCATCCGGATCCAAAAGGTTTAAAATCTTGCCATTTTCATCCGGCTCGTTAACTCCATCCATTTTCTCCGTTAAGTCAAAGGTATTTCTGTCTCTTATGCTAACTTAAAAAGAGACGGAAATACCCCTGACTTAACTGAGAAGACTGGATGGAGTTAACGGGCCGGATGAAAATGGCAAGATTTTAAACCTTTTGGATCCGGATGCGGAAAAACAAACCGTTGGACGAAAGTCGCAAAACTGGCCAAACCTCAGGGACGAAAATGACATTTTACCTATTTGTTCTCTTTTCTTCATTTTTGTTAATCGATAGAGGTGTCCGTTTTGACCTATCTATTTATGCATGGAACTGGTAAAATTATTTTAATTAATAAAAAAAAAACTTGTTGAGTGAGCTGAAACACGCGTACTCATTAAAACTCCTAAATGTTTTTATTCAAAATATTAGGTTATTAGTGTGAGATTATATTCGTACTTGGCACAGAAATTATTATTACAAAAATGAGGACAAAAACTGGTTTGGTTCAACCAAGCCCGCCACGTATAAGGTTACTAGTTTAGATCCGTTTTTCAACTTGGATGACCGGCCCGTTGACTTTCAGAAAGAAGAAATCAGATGTATGTTTGAAAGAGATGGTTCTGCTAAAGGAATTGTGTTCAGCCAGTTCACAACATTTCTTGATCTAATACACTATTCTTTGCGGAAGGTAAAATAACACAACTTATTATGTAACAATGCTGTTAATTTATAAATTCAAAATACATTATTACCTTTTCAATCGCTATTGTAGTATCTTAAAACAAAAAATATTGCATATTTGACAATTAAAAGTCAAAGGTTGACTTTTTTGTTGTGAATTTGCAGAGTGGTGTGAAATGTGTTCAGTTAGATGGATCCATGACTATGGATGCTAGAGAAGCTGCAATTACGAGATTTATCAATGACGGAGATTGCAGAATCTTCTTGATGAGCTTAAAAGCAGGTGGTGTTGCTTTAAATCTCACAGTTGCCTCACATGTAAGAACTTAAAGTCGTCATCTTCCATGTTCTTTTAACCGTCAATCATTTGACTCGAGTTTTATAAACCCTTAGGTATTCTTAATGGACCCGTGGTGGAACCCGGCTGTGGAGCAGCAAGCCCAAGATCGAGTCTATCGTATCGGTCAATACAAACCAATCAGGTTGGTTTAATGGTTTCATACTTCAATTATTTTCATATAGATGACAAAACGGTTCGGGTCACTTAAAAGGTCAAAGTGTGAGATTGTATTGCATAATGCAGGGTTGTGAAGTTTGTAATAGAAGACACAATTGAGAAGGATATTCTGGAAATGCAAGAGAAGAGGAAACTGGGGTTTGAGGGGTAAACTTGTCAATATTTTTCTTCACTTTACTTGCATTATTGTATATACTTGCAGTTTATATGGTTTTGGTTTGCAGGACTGTTGGTGGCCGTAATGAAGCTCTGGAAAAGCTAAGCCATAGTGACTTGATGCAACTTTTTTTGCATGTATAGGTATAAATAGTTTGTTGTCTTAACATGTATGTTGTTCATGTTAAAGTGTATTTTCGGTATTTGATACAACAACGTATTTGTTTTAAATACTAAAAGTACACTTGTAAACCGAAATCACATATAACCATTGCTATTCGAACTTTTGTGCGGTTATAGCTAAACAGCCATATTGTTCTTAAGATTCTTTCTTAGCATGCGGCCCCGTTTCTGTTGGTTTTAAACTTTTAATTCTTAGAACGCGATATTCTTTGTGAAACTCCATGAGACAGTTGTTAGTTTTCATCATCTGGTTCTAGTGATCATGTTGATGCAATATTTTCGTATGACTTTCTAAGATTCTAAGCTACTTTTTAAATGGTTATTGTCGGTAGAACAGAGATATCAAGTTGCGTTGACTGATCTACAACTTTTAAATATCTGGTTTGGGCCTGTTGTTTGAATGAGAAGCCTTGTCTTTTTCAAAATAAATTAATTAATAATAATAATAAATAAAATAATAAACATACTAACATGGCATGTTTTGTGGATCAAATACAAAACAAAAAAAAAATCTAGAAAGTGTAGCCGTTTAAGAAATGCATTGAGCCTCTAATCAAAGTATCAAACTATGACTCTTCACCTTTTGAACATAGTACATAAGATGGGTATCTGAGTTGTCGTTCCACATTAAAAAAAAAATAAAAAGATTCATGATTGGTTACTTAAACTTTATATCTATACTTGGCCGACAATGTAGGTGCAAAGGTTCCACTACACTCAAGTCACACTTTCTACACAATGGCCAATAACAACAACCTCCCTGCTGCAATCATCCATCGCATCCCTGATTTCCAAGTCTCATTGCCCTGGCCTAACCACATTATCTTCAACCCGATAGAACCTTCAGATCCCTTGTACCCGGTTCACCGGGCATCTGCCCGGGTGGTAATCGTCCTCGGGCCCAGCCTGCTTAAAGCTGAGCACTTGGACCAGTATCCTTTAGTTGAATGTGTGGTTGTAACATCAGCCGGACTTGACCATGTTGACTTAGCCGAGTGCAGGCGCCGTAACATTCGTGTTACCAGCGCTGGCTCCGCCTTCTCTGAAGACGGAGCCGATTACGCTATAGGCCTTTTGTTGGACGTTCTACACCGTGTTTCTGCTGCCGATCGGGTTGTTCGGGCCGGATTGTGGCCAGTAAAAGACCATTTTCCTCTTGGAAACAAGGTATGCCTACCCTCTTCTTATTCATCTAACTTATTAACTATAATAACTATATTTTAAATAGCAATTATTGATGGTGACTGTTATTTAAGTTTACTATTCAGTTTAATTTTGTACAAATTATAAAGGATAGACTTACAGTTTGGTCATTTTCACAGTTTAATTTTGTACAAATTATAAAGGATAGACTTACCGTTGGTCATTTTCACATTTAACCTTGTACACCCTTTAACTTTCAGTTTTTTTTTTCCTTTTCTTATCCAATCAGAGCCACACGTTTTTTTCTCTTATAGTTTTTAAAATATTATATTTTATAAAATTCTTAAACTAATTATTTTTATCTACATTTCGATGTAAGTTTCGTTTAAAACGGAGTTGCGTGTGATAATGTACAACTCATCTAAGCATAGATGAACAAGTCACTAAAGCTTTTTCTTTTTACTTTTATTAGAACCGTTACTGATATTCGTTTTTAAAGTTTTCAATCGTTGTGAAACAAGCATCGCCATCCTTTTGGGAGTTTTACTACTTATTTTTTAGGTCTTCTCTTTCGGTCTTTAAACTGAGTGTTGGTACCGTAATGAACCGAACCTATATCGACTGAATTCCCGCCTCAACGCATGTGGTAATTTTCCTAGGTAACTAGGTTAGTTCAAGAACGAACATGAACACTTGTCTTGTTTTTTTATTTATGCCTGTGAACGTTCGTTCTTGAAATCCATTTGTGTTTATTCTTTTCGTTTGTTTATATGTTTGTTTAAACTTTTTAGATACATCAGAATTTATTCTAGTTTTATGAAACCAAATAACACGTATATTAGTCTCATTTTATGGAATTTTTAGGCTTCAAAAAATTATACTCACGTTTACCTTTAATTGGTGTTTAGTCAATTATGATTGTTTGTGTGAGTTTAGTTATGTTCCTTCATATATGTCCATTTATGTTCGTAAACCGTTCATCAATGTTAACAAACGAACATAAATGAGCACAACCACATTTAATTTGTTAATGGACGAACATGATCAAGAAAACTTTGTTTGTTAAATTGTTCGGCTCTATCTCTATTCCGACTGAACATGAGCATGCCCTGACATTAACATGATGCCACGTTCGTTCATTTAGTTACAAGCTTAACCACCCACCTTCTTTTACTATGTAACTTTTCACCTAAAGTGAACCGTTCATTTATATTGTTAACAAACATACATAAAATAAGAACATGAATACGAGCACGAACACATTCAAGAACAAGAAAACTTCGTTTGTTTAATTGTTCGTGTTCGATCGTTTATTCGGTTTAAAATAAATGACCGAACATGATCATGCCCTGACGTGAACATGATGTCTTGACAAGCCACCCTAATTCCTTTTTTCACCCGAGAGGACCGAGTACTCGAGTAGTGTATTTTTGGTCAATGACTGGACATAGTTATAAACAAAAATCATGAAATTAGTCATAAAAATGCCATTGAATTTTAACCTCTACCTATAACTCAACTAATGACATGTCATGTGTCATCCTTAACCATTTGTTATCTTACGCCTTGGCATAGCAAATCCATGCTCTTTTGTTGTGGAGCGTTATAGAACCAAGCTTTTGTAGTGCCTAACGCAAAAGAACCATAATTGTGTGTTGTTCTACACCTCAACAAATCCATGTTCTTGCGATGTCGGCACAAGGGAACCATGGTTAGGCTATGAGGTGTGGTTCCCTTTTCCCCCAATTCTACTTCAGTGCCATATCACCCTCCCTTCCACCTCACCATCCTCACCCACCTTGTTCCCCTTCTATTTTTTATTTTTTTATTTAATCTATTTTATTTATAAATAACATTTTTTTATTCGTTTAATGTATTTTATTTATAATTATAATAAATACAAATATTTTATTAAGAAAATTAAAAATTGCACAAAAATCAAGAAAATTACAAATAAAAAAAAATAAACACAAATTATCATCTAAAATTACATACTCAAATCATAAAATAAATATTGCTTAAACCTACAAACACCACTACTCGTCATCAACGGGATTGACACGGAAGTTATTCCAGATATGGTCGACTAAATCCGCACATAGGTTTCCATGCACATACTCATTGCGTAATGCCCACAAATTTGAGTCTTATTGCTCCTCGTCAAACGGCTCAATATTTCTATCAATGTCATTTGGATCATATTCGTATATTGTTTGACCTTCGTCTTCAATAATCATGTTATGTAGTATTGTACAAGTATACATAACATATCTCAAATTTTTTGGTCCCATGCACAAGTCGCTTGTTGTATTCTCTCCCATTTTGACTTTAACACACCAAACAACCGTTCGACATCCTTACTTGCCGATTTTTGACACTTCGCATACTTTTTTCTTTTTCCATCGAATAGTTTTAACAATAGTCGTGTAGGTTGGGTATATACCTTTAGCTAGGTAATACTTGTGCTTGTATAATACCCCATTGATCATGAAAGAAGAATCAGGGTCCGTACCCCTAATGATGTTGTCGAAAATTTCAGATCTTGCAATAACGTTCAAATCATGGCATGATCCTACAACCCCATAAAAGGCATGCCAAACCATAAATCTTGTGAGCAAACGGCTTCTAGGATTATCGAGGGAACCCCTATATCACCACGCATAAATTGACCGCGTAATGCAGTAGGGCAATTACGCCATCGCCAATGCATACAATCAATACTTCCCAGCATGCCAGGAAATCCATGTCTCTCTTCATGGAATGCGTAAAGCTTTTCGATATCCTTCTTAGTTGGTCTATGCAAATACATCTTGCTATTAAGGTTCACAATACCTTTGGAAATTCATACAAACACTCCCGACTCATTCTAGTGGACATCCTTAATTATTCATCTAATGAATCATTAGCAGCACGAAATGCCGAAGTGCATTTTTTGAAACGTAATAAAACCCCTTCTCCCTCTAGCATCGTAACGTAATGTGAAAAACTCATCATAATTAGCCGACGGAGAAAGCGCACACGTCAGCTCCCCCGTGACTTCCCCGAGATCACACCCCAAAGCGTTATGTGTTGCCAGGTGCAGGAGAATTGTATTCTTGCGCTGCCCATCACAGAAGAACCATGCTCTCTACGTTGCCCGATACAGGAGATGTCAACTTAAATCATGTCTTTTAGCTTTGTCGGTTATGAGAATTTTGTTATTTAAAAAAAAAAGAACAATTGTTGTTTTTTTTATTTTTATTAGTAAAAAGGCTAATTCGTGTTTGGTTATTTACAAAAGTTCTCATATAGTTAAGGTTAGTTCTCATATAGTTAAGGTTTTTATGTCTATCTTGTGTTTGGTTATTTACAAAAGTTGCTATTTTCATCATAGATGTTTCTTTTTAGGAAGGATATAGTAAATTTGGCATCAAGATGCTTTCTTTTTTAATTTTTTATTTTTATAAAATAAGATCATTCGGTCGCATATACCACATTGTAGTTAGGGCCTACGCGTAGTTTGATCTAGACAAAAGCGTCATAAAATTTAGTTATCTAATGGCCCTAACCAACTGATACACAACTTTCATCGTTTAGTTAGGAGGGAAACGAGTTGGGATTGTCGGGCTTGGAAATATCGGCACCCTAGTTGCTAAACGGCTCGAACCATTCGGCTGCACCATTGCCTACACCTCAAGAAACAAGAAGCCCCAAATTCCATATGCATACTACCCCAATGTTCTTGATCTTGCAACCAACAGTGATTGTTTAATTGTTTGTTGCGCGTTGTCCAACAAAACTCGCCACGTTATCAACCGTGATGTCTTAACTGCCCTTGGGAAGAAGGGTGTTATTGTCAATATTGGGCGTGGGGCCCTTGTGGACGAAAAGGAACTAGTGAAATTCCTTGTTGGAGGTGAGCTTGGAGGAGCAGGTCTTGATGTGTTTGAGAATGAACCCGAAGTACCGAAAGAGTTATTTAAGCTTGACAATGTTGTTTTATCTCCACACAGAGCTGTTTCAACACCGGAAGCGTTTGATAATATTATGGAGGTAGTGATTGCGAACATAACGGCTTTTTTCTTGAATAAGCCATTGTTGTCTGAAATTAATTTGAATGATTGGTGTTGAAATGGATTATTGTCACATTTGTAATGTTGTATCAATTTGGTCATATAATTGTTGTGTATGGTGAACTTTGAGTAGAACATTTACAATCAAATCTATTAATCTCTATAATTACACTAAAAACACTACCTTTTCTCTCTCATTTTTAATTAAATAATAATTTTTTATACTTTTATCATCATCTTTTCTCTCTCCTCCACTCACAACCACTTAAAAAATATTAAAAAATTATATAGATGAACATATCTCCTCCAAATTTACTTATAAACAATAACTTTTTCTCTTTTTTCTCACTCCTCAACTCACAACAATTTACAACCACTTTCATAAATATAGAGGTTACGCTCAGATAGTAAAAAAAGAAACAGATTGTTGGATCTAAAACAAAAGGTGAAACTGAGATGGGCCAAAGTGGGCGATGAAAACTCTAAGGGGGCGTTTGGTACACATGAATTCAATGGAATTTAAAGGAATTGTAATATGAATTCCATCTCTTAAGATGTTTGGTTCACTGAATTTGATGAAATTGGAATCTCAATTCCAACCTTTATGTGTTTGGTTGACAATGAAATTGGAATTGGAATTAGGCATAAATTCGTTTAACTAAAGGAATTCAAAATCCTTCCTATATGTGAAGGAATTAAATGAATTCATTGGAATCTTCGACTGTCTCGACCCACATCGTTTCAACCCGACGCGCACCGTTTCGACGCGTACCGTTTCGACGTGAATGGTTTCGACGCGCACCGTTTCGACGCGAACTGTCGCACCGTTTCGACGCGTACCGTTTCGACGTGAATGGTTTCGACGCGCGCCGTTTCGACGCGAACTGTCGCACCGTTTCGACGCGTACCGTATCGACGTGAACCGTTTCGACGTGAATGGTTTCGACGCGTACCTTTTTCGACGTGCACCGTTTCGACGCGAACTGTCGCACCGTTTCGACGCACACCGTTTCGACGCGTACCGTTTCGACGCGCACCGTTTTTCGACGCGCACCGTTTTTTCGACGCGTACCGTTTCGACGCGTACCGTTTCGACGCGAACCGTTTCGACCCACACCGTTTCGAATCGAACCGTTTCGACCTGTTCTGTTTCG
The DNA here is from genome assembly GCA_947069175.1 of Scalesia atractyloides. Lineage (NCBI taxonomy): Eukaryota > Viridiplantae > Streptophyta > Magnoliopsida > Asterales > Asteraceae > Scalesia > Scalesia atractyloides. The sequence continues at coordinate 58,252,505 of CAMTDV010000009.1, forward strand.
GCGCGAACGATTTCGACTCGTACTGTTTCGACCCGTACTGTAACCACCCGGACCGTTTCAACCCGAACCGGGGGTTGTGGGTGTCGAGGTGATGGATTACAATTCATTTGACAACCAAACACAACAAAAATGGAATTTAGATTCCAATTCCAACAATTTCCAATTCCAATTGGAATGTTTGAATTCCAAATTCAATTCCTTCAAATTCTAATTCTATACAAATTCGAATTCCAATTTCAAAACATTCCACGAACCAAACGCCGCCTCCCTAAGTTGTTGATCAATTGTCGAAAGTTACAAAAAAGGAGATAAAAGAAGCGGTGTGGGCATGTGGCGGAGATCGTGCCCCGGGACCGGACGGGTTCACCTTTCCGTATACGTTTTTTTTTTTTTTTTTGGCAGCCACTTGAAAAATACTTCATCGAATTACTTGATGAATTTTACGAGAGGGCCTACATTGATAGGGGATGTAACTCGTCATTCATCACGTTGATACCCAAACTCCATGACCCTAAGATGGTAAACGAATTCCGGCCTATCTCTTGAATTGAATTGAATTGGTATATTATATAAAGTGATCGCTAAGATACTAACATGTAGAATCAAAACTGTGATGTCATCTCTCATTGGCCCGGTCCAAACTGCATTCGTGGAAGGGCGATCCATCCTTGATGGCCCTATCATAACTAGTGAAATCATATCTTGGGTCAAAAAAGAAAAGCAAAAAAAAAAAAAAAAAGATATTCGTTTTCAAAGTCGATTTAGAGAAAGCATACAATTTAATCAACTGGAAGTTCCTTTTGGCCAACATAAAAGCAATGAATTTTCCATTAACATGGAGAAAGTGGATAGGTGCTTTCCTCAAGTCAAGTTGGGCGTCGGTTCCGGTGAATGGGTCCCCCACTTCGGAATTCCAACTACTCCGTCAAGGTGCCTTTTCTTTTCATTCTTGCGATGGAAGCCTTGGATGTCACCATGAAAAGAGCGATTGACATGGGTCTGTTTAAAGGAGTAAATCTCCTGAATAACGGCCCTTGCATATCGCACTTATGTTAAGCGGACGATGTAATTTTCATGGGCGATTGGTCAACCTATATAAAGAACGTTATGTTCGGGCTTAAAAGTAAATTTAATAAAATTTAGTCTATATGGGGTGAGGGTTGATGAAAATGAAGTGAACAGCATGGCAAGTACACTAAGATGTAGAGTGGGTAGTCTACCTTTTGAATTCCTCGTCTACCTATTGGCGCAAACATGAAAATGATGAAATTTTGGAAGCCCGTGATAGATAAGTTTAACTAGAAGTTCTCGGCAAGATGCCTATCCTTTGCCGGTAGAATTGTTCTAGCCAAAGGGTTATGGGGGTTTTACCGAATTATTTCTTCTCTATGTTCCTAGCACCTAAGAAGGTCATCAAAAAATTCGACGCCATTCGAAGAGACTTTGTTTGTTTGGGGAAGGAAAGATGGAAGTAATAAAATTCGATGGATACCGAAAAAATACGGAGGTCTTGGAATAGGGGACTTAAGAAGCTCTAATCTTGCATTCATGACAAAGTGGTGGTGGAACTACAAATCGACAGCTAACATGCTATGGGCGAAAGTGATCAAGTCGATTCATGAAACGAAAAGAGTCGTGATAGATGGAGGGTAACATCGGGAAGAATCCCAGTTAAACGAGAGGGAGTTGCAATCCAAAATCAAATATGCTCGAAGAGATGTAACCATTATGAAGAGTCGGCGGATCACTTAACTATGTCAAAGTCTATACGGTGGAACATTCTAGCATGGCTAAAGTTTCATGTTAACATGGGAATTAATTCGAGCAGTGAGGCTTTATCATACATTGATGGGCTGAAGGGATCAAAAGAGTGGAAGAAGATAATAAATTTGGTATTCCAAACAAACAACAACGTGGAACATATGGAAAGCAAGGAATGACATAGAATTTAATGGGCGACTTAACTAGTGGACAATATCAAAGCGGAAACGTTCTTATGGATGAAGAGCATGCCCAAGCTTGGCACAATAGAGTGGGATAAATGGGTGGATTATAACATAAGATATATAGTAAAGTAATTGTATTGTGTGGGTGCCATATTATATTTTTATTATCTTTCTTCTTTTTTGTGGTGTTTACAGCATATGCTGGCCCGTTCAATAATCACAGAATCCACCGTTCAAAAAAAGGATAGTCAATGCAAAAATGGAAAAAAAATGTATTATGTAGAAAAAAAAACATTTCGTTGACTTGGAAATTGACTACATAAATTGAACAACGATATATAAGATGCTACTAATTATATTAGTAATTACACACCTATTTGGAAAAGAAAAAAAAACCCTCAGAATTCACAAAGTGAAGAAAGCCTTTTAACTTTTAGTTAAATTTAAATCTGATTATTATGACATGTTGAGTTATTTGGGTCAGAACTTATTTTCCAATGGGTTTACATGGGTTAAAATAAAAGAAAAATAGTTGGATGGGTTCTTTGGGTCGTAAGTTATTTTCAATGGGTTTAGATGGATCATAACTTATTTTTAATGGGCTTACATGGGTTGATATAAAAGGAAATAGTATGATGGGTTACTTGTGTCAGAATAAGCAAGAACTAAACATTACACGTTTGCATGTCAGAAAAAATAAGAAATAAAAATCTCAAGTGTGCCGTGTGCGATTATGGTAGCCATCAATGCCGCAAGAGAAAACAATTTGTTGTTTTAGTATTTAGGCTATATGACGTGGGATAAAGTTTTTTTTTTTTTTTTTTTGAGGGGGGGGGGGGGGGGGGGGGGTTTATCACGTTGTATAACAACCATACTCAATAAATCCCACCAACAGTGATACTATTGGTAGGGTCTGGGAGGGTGGAATGTAGGCAAACGTTACCTCTCTCCCTAGGGACAAAGAGGGTGCTTCTAGAGAGACCCTCACTCCATGACTCATCAGATCGTATAAGTGACACGTAAATGAAAGCCTTTATTGTTAACTTGTATGATGTGGAATAAAAGCTCTTTTAAAGCCTCGTGAACTATATAAAAAAAAGAAATTAGAAAAAAATTAACTGGTTGCTTGAAAGTGGTCCCACCCTCTCCACCTTTAGCGTTTCCTAGCAGCATGGCGGGGGCAACTATAGCGCCCCTCCATAGCAAATGAGGCTGACGTTGGGAGCGTCACCCAACTGAAGTGGTTGGGGGTGTTGTCTCACACCGAAAAACCTTAGAGAGAGAATTTTGTAGGATTTTTTAAATGGGGATCTTTAATAAAAGAATATGTACAAGAGCACATGGCCTAATATGTGTGGACTGAACTAGATTTTGTGAGTTTTGTGAGTTTAATTGGATCATCAATTATATTAATCAGTGTGGTTTCTTCTGGCGATGTGGCGAGAGGTCGATACTAGTTTTGTTGGTTACAGCATTAGCACTTGCTATATCAACCTAGAAAACAAAATCATGATATGCTCAAAGATATATTAACACGCGTTTTACAAAGATTGACTATAAAAATGAATATACTTACTCGTTCCAATATACCGATACAAGTACCGATTTCTATATTAATTCAATTCGCCATGGTACAGATACGGTATCGACACTTGCTATAACTTACGATAAAGAAAATACTACATTTGAATGCACTTTCGTTACCGAAACATCAAAAGCATAACAGGCTACGTATTCAGAATTTTTTTTAAGTTTGGATGAAATTAGAAAAGTTAAAATTATTGTCCTATATATAAGTTTCATGGATCCCTTATTGTTAGGCCCGAGAATATGAATAGAACGTGACTAATGATTATCAAGTATCAAAGATATTTGTAATTATAAGTCAACGTAGAGACTGTTAGGACTTAGTTTTTTACTTGTGATTAGCAAATGAAAAGTGACCGCATAATCTGATGCGCACACTTTAGAAGTGAGCGCTTATGATGAAGCGTACACTTGGAAGAGTATCTATGAGGAGGTGAAACGTGTACTTAGGTGAAACGTTTACTTCACAAAGGGATGTAGAGTATGTGCTTAGAGCGAGGTGCATACTTCTTGATCAACACCTATAAATATGGGGGCTCTTGTTGTAGTTCAGTGTGTGTGCGAAAACTTATGTGCGAAAACATATGAGAGTTTTTGGTGTTAGATCACCAATCCTAGGGGAGCTTACCTAGGGTTGGACATGAGCATAAATGTATAGATGTGTACTCTTTCAACATGTAATCCGTAATGATTGAATAATAAATACATCTATGTTCATCTTCTTGTTCTTATAGCTCGATCTCACCACACACATCGGTCTTTATCTTGGTTTGATTCAAATTTATCGATTTTGATAATTCGGGGTATTGACAGTGGTATCTGAGCCATGTACTAAATCGAATTGGACTAATCACCATTCGATTCATTTGAATCAAATTTGATTTTCCATTGCAACAGAGACATTAAAGTTTGGATATTTGAAGTTTCGATCAATTAAATTTTATGAATTTGCTGAAATTGAGAAGTTCAGAGAAGTTGTGAGGAAATTAAAAGTTTTTGGCAGTTCAATTCGTTATGTTCTGTTCATAGTTTATGAAGAACTGAAGTCGTTTGAGAAACTCAGAAGTATTGGCTGAAGATTTTAGAGTAAGACGTGAATTTGATGATTAAATTGACAAAATTGAAGTTATTTTTTGATCAATTTTCAAAATTAGAAGCCAAAACAGGTTCGCGTTCTGAGTCTGTGTTCATCGATTCACACAATAGTGTGTGAGAAAGTAGAAAGAAATAGTCGCACGGAATAATTATCGATCACACAACACCTCAATATCACCACACACATCCGTCTCTATCTTTGTTTGACTCAAATTTATCAATCATGATTATCCGAATGTACTAACAGTTACTAATCGTTAGTTTCCCTATGATCATCAAGATCGATAAATTGAACCAAACAAATTGTAGAGACGGATGTGTGTGGTGTGACCGATCTATAAGAATAAGAAGATAGATTTGAAATGTAGAATCTTATTGATAAAGTTATCACAAATGAGTCATACATACATCATTTAAGCCCCATCCAACCCTAGGTGAGCTCCCAAGGTTTCTATTTGAAATCAAAAGTCACAAAATAGATCCTTACACATATTACTCTTGAACATTATTAAATCGATCCGTTCTGACCTGAATATATTTTTTATAAGAACCCATTTTAAATCGATTCAGGTCAAAAGTTACTATTACTCTTGAACATTTTTAAATCGACCCCCAACTTTAAAATTGAAAATGATATAGGGGTGTGTGTGAATTATAGAGAGAAATCCTTGAAGAGTTAAGAAACTAAGGAAAATAAAATAGGTGGACACAAAACATGCCACATATTACATTTTTTGGCTGACACGGTTACATTTTTCGTGTCAAAGGAGAGAGAGAATGTGTTACAATTTTCAGCGTTACATTTTTTGAGCTTAACCTGTTAGACTTTTTATGGCTTCTGATAACAGGTTGTTTGGTGGAGAAGGTGGTGGTGGAAGTTTGCGGTGGTCGGAAGTGGTTAGTGCGTCGGAGGTGGGCGGTGAGGTGTGTCGGAGGTGAAAGGGGATGAGTGGTTTGAGGTTTTTGATTGCAGGTTCGTTTTGATGATGATGGGTTGCTTTGGACGGCGATGACGGTGATTGAAGGTGTTTTTACAGAGGTGAAGGTGTAACGGTGGGTGGTGATCGATGAATATTGGTTGTTTACAGTGGCTATTACGAGCTGACATCAGTTCTTCCATTTTCTTGTAATCTGTTAATGGTTTACAAGGCTTTTCTAGTTGATTTGTAAGTGGTAATATTCCGACAACTACCGGAAAACCCGTTTTAAGTTTTCTAATTTGCAGGTGGTTTCAGGAGCTTTAAAATTGTTTGCAAATTGTTCCAGGTCCGATTTTTTCTAGATACTCGAATTTATGGTTTGGTGGTGGTCGTCGTGACCTCTTTAAACATTAGATCGAATCAAAACTTGAGGTGGAGGAGGCTACGAGTTTCAGACCATCATTTGGTCTCCGGCGGTGGTTATTCATGAAGAAGACAAAGGGGTGGGGTGTGGGTCCACTAGATTATCAAGTGTTTTCTAATGTTTTAATTAGTTTTTTAAATAGCAAGGGTAATTTTGTCTTTTAATACATAGTTAACTGAAAAACTAATGTTCATCCATTTTAGGGACCACCCGAGTAACAAGTGATCAAAACACAAGGAACATGCATGCTATTTCCAAAAGGTGGGAGACTAAACGTGAAACCACAAGGACTATCCGGGCAATTAACTCAAGCTACATACAAACCAAAAACACTATTTACAAATTTAAAAGAACATGAAGATACTAAAAACACCATAGAGAGAATTAATAACATCATGGGCATAACTAAAAATATCATGGACTAAAAATACCCAATTAAAAGTTAAAGCATATATATATTTTTTAAATTTTATATAGCAGTATCTTACTTAGTTTAAAGATAAAAAGAAGTTGGTTATTGTGATGTATTTTTTTAATAATAACGCATTAACTTGAATTTGATTATGATGTTAAAAAGTCAATAATAATTTTCCCATTATATCCCTCCGGTCCTTTTATTCCCTTATTTCCCCACATAGCACGTCTATAAACTCCCTGTCCAATTTCAGTTCGTACCATTCTCAAGTCGCTTTACTTTTGTGTCCTAACCCAATACAGATTTTCTTTTCTAGTTTAATATGTTACCATTAATTACTTTTGGTTTATTTGAGCATTATTATTTTATATATACTTCTTTTTAACTTTTTTGCTAGTTTAAAGTTTCACATAACACTAATTTTGTATTTTTATAATTTACGGTATACTTTTTGTTTTCTAGTTTCTTTTATAAAAAACAGTTTACTTTTATATATAGAAGTGTACACATTGATGACAATAACAATTTTGTTTTAAATCCTACAACATAGGGGGCGATCTTTGATAATAAGGAGTTAAACATCCGAAAAATCAAGAAAGACATTTGTTCTTTGGCCCTTGTTTGGATGAAGAATAGGTCATGTTTTGATCTTTATCTTGGACCGATCAGTGTGATTTCACTTTGTAGTGTTGTTTCTTATTTTGGCCCTAGCGGTTTGCTAGGTGTCGTTGTTTTGATTGATACTCACGGTTCAAAAAAAAAGTTGATTAAGCGAATCATAATCGAAAAACCAAGTAGAATGAATGGAAAAACCAACGCACCAATTTAACCAATAGTTCTGTTTAAGTTTTTTTTGTTTGTCAACTACTCTTTTGTTTCAGTTTGGTTATCCATTTCACAAAACTGACTTTACCAAGCCAACGTAATCCACCATGTTTAAGTGAAATCCAAAACAATAGAAGTTTGTATTAAATAAAACTAGGTTCGTAGTTACCCGCTGTAACGCCTCGCTTTTTCATACTTTCATGTTTAGAAAGCTAGTCTTGTATTTCTATTTTCGGAAACATTTATATCTCGTATTCGCATTTTCGTTGTAACCTTTTGTAACATTTGTCAAAAACGGGTTTCCAAACCCGCTCCGTTTTGTAATCGAATATCAAGTTATAAATGTCACGTTGCGTATTTATGGCTATTTTGATTTTTAATGATACATAATTAATAAACAAACTAAACTATAAAAATTATAATTGATAAAAAGTAAAAATAAAATAAATAAAAATAAAATGAGGCTGCCGGGACTCGAACCCGGGTCAGCCGGGTTGTGAACTCCAAAGACTTAACACCCACACGCATAACCACTCCGCCACTTGTTGTTTTCTGTCAACTCTAGGAAACAAATAAATCTTATCTACAAACATAAATCAACCGGTTACGCCAACTGTAACTGAAATCGGTTATCAAACGCTCAAAGACGATCTGAATACTCGCGGTTCACTGAGTATAACCGATATACCGACGTTTTCAATCAAGTTGCTTTGAATGAACTTGAATTCTAGAAGTGGATCGGTTTTTATAACCGAAAATCTTCAATTCCAGTTTTACTTCCATCTTTGTACTCCTTCACGACTCAAACATAATCTACAGACTTTCAATTACATTTTGCTCAAGTTTCAGTCCGCCGGAGAATCAAATTTTACTCGCCGGAAAGTTTCTGCAAGTCGCCGGAAAACCGTTTCTCCATCAAAACGGTAAGTCTTTCAATACCATCGTGGTCTAACAATTGTTAAGCTATTTTTAACTCAGACCTTTCAATTGAAATCAAATTCAGACGCTGTTATCGGATAATTCCAGTTCGCCGGAAAAACTTCTGGAAATCCTTATTTTCATCTGTGAAACGGTAAGGACATTCAAACACTCTGTTAACGTTTGTTTAGCATTTCAATTCCACGATTAGCTAATCAAAACGGTTAATTTGCTTGCTCAGTTGAAGTTCATAAAAACAGAGCCGACGCCTTGCCGGAATTCCGAAATAAATCGTTCACCGGTATGTTTACTTCTAAATATCGTCTCTGCCATTTCATATTAGTCTGTACAATGTTTATCAATCGAATTAAACAAGATATAATGGTGTAATCGCAGTCTGTAATTTTGAAATGAAGAAGACGATGATAGTTTGATTATAAGTTTAATAAAATCTGGATATTATTGTCACACCCTCAATTTCCACTTGCGGAGTTTTACCGCGAGGCGTGTGAACAAACCAGAATCTGAAACACTAGTACGTCGAACGACTCTATATGATTTGATAATACGTTTTCCAAAATCATTTGTTGTAGATTTTATACTGTTTCAAATTAGTTACCAATATTTAGCAGAAGCATCAGTTTTAAAGTTTGAGCGGAAGCATAAATAAGTAGTGAAGCGGGCGCCAACACAAACGCCAAAACAAATGATAAATCCCAAAACAATGTTAATAGATAAGACTCGATAAAAGATGTCTTGTTCAATGCATGTGCGTGCACCTAGAGCTCCTAGCGTCCTGAGAAACATGTAAAGAAACAAGTGTCAACATTTAAGATGAGTGAGTTCACAGGTTTTCATAAATTCGTTTGTTCGATTATAGTTTGTTTTCTCCGTTATCCCTAACCCGGGATAACGTATCGGTTCCATTATTCCAACCCGGAATAATAAGTTGTTGCTTCCAATATTCCAAACCCGGAATATTAAGTTGTTGTTTCCAATATTCCATACCAGGAATATTAAGTGTTGTTTCCATTATTCCAAACCCGGAATAATACAGTTGATTAGTAATTAAGTTCAATGTTAACATATATAGGTAGCTAGCCTAAAGTCATGTCACGTAAGAGTTCGCGATCGAAGCTGACAGTTGTGCCTCCGTTTTGCCAGGCCTATCACATGACCATGGCGATGTTAGGCCAATTATTCATCCGTTGACCATACCCGGTCGGCTAGCGCGACTAGCTCGGATGGGGCTCGTCAGACCCAGTAGTACTACTTATAATTCCCCCGCTATTAAACCCAAATACTAACGATCCGAGGAGATTGTCGAGGACTTAAGTGATAAAGCTGCTTAGTGACCATAACATTACATTAACATTAACTTTAGTTACCGTATAGTTATGTGACGTTAAATTCGTATAACGTAAAGAGATTGAGTTTGAGAGTGTATACATGTTTCTCCCCCTGTTGTTTAAAAAACGGATAAAGTTAGGGGCCGTGAACTCACCTTTATTTGCTCGGTTAGTGTAGCAAAGATGTTATAAGAGATGGGACCGCTAGTTGCGTCCTAACAAACCAATTAATTCCACGTCAGTGTGTGAACACACCAATACAAATTCTACACGTAATTTACTCACAAATTGATACACACAAACAACATCTCTAACACTCAAACATGCATGCAAGTATTCTCATGTGATCATAGTAATCAAACAATTTATCATAACCATAAGTCAATTCATGCCACAATTTGGTGCACACAATCACAAGTTCTCAAATTTCAGCTTAGCACTTATAATTCAGCTGTTTTCTAGGATTTTTATAAAATAGTTATAACATTCCAAAAATTCCAATATTTTTACAGTAGGTGACATCTATACCATAAAAATTTATATAAATTTTCCAAGTCCTAGATCTTTACCAATTAACCATAAATATTAATATGCTAGGCTGCAGTCAGATTTACCGCTTTCTGACTGCAGTCCACGGAAGAATTTATTTAAAAATCATTGATCGTCCAATTAACAAAATTCCAGTTGGAGTTGCCCGGAAATTTCCATACCTAGTTGCTGTACAAAAATCATGTCTCAACTCCCTACTGATTTTAAAATCCAACTTGATAAACAACTAACAATATTTCAGGATTTTCACAGTTTTAGTTACTGAACTTATTTGGCCCTTTAAAAATATCAAACGACTTCAGAAAATTATGAATCCAGTGCCATTAGATTCCTTATTCAATTCTCTACGTTCTAGACATCATAAAATCCGTTTTTTGACAACTAACGACTGAGTTACAGCCAGATGAAGTCGGCTGTAACTATTATTCAGCAGACTGTTTTCAGCATATCTTTATCATAAACTCGTATAACCCGTTCATGCGATTAACCTAGGCGATCTAGAACTGATTTCTAATCATAGATTAATACTAACAACCTATCCATGCAAACCCTACTCAATAACTTTAGTCTTTATAACCAAATCGCAGCCTATACATTCAGCTTTCAAACAACATTCAATCTAGTATAAACAATCCGAAACAATGCAATCATCCAATGTAAACATCATTAACAAATCGGCTAGCCTAACTTCTCGTTCAATCATACTTGGCAAACTTATATGTTCCGAAAACAACCATACTTGTAACTATGATACATAAGCCGATTAAAACATGTATAATCCGAAAACAACACAATCGTTTCATTCAATCATTCAATCCGAAACAAACAACAAAATCAACACACATATAACCGAATAATATCTTGTAACATATGTTGGATTCTAACCTTTGATAACTAGGTAAACAAGCCGGGACTTGGACAAGGAGTATCCTGCTGTTCCAGGAAGGTCGCGACCGAAAGGATGTTGATAAAGTGGGCTGTTTGATCGACTAGGGGTGAACAAAGACTGATCTCGCGATTGAATGAAGGTGAAGATGGAGATTGTTGCTGCTGCTGCGACCGAGAGGAATAAACGAACAAGAAAGGCAGCTGATTGCGATCACAAGAGGCGAGAACAAGCTGCCGACGGCTGTTTTTCTTTAGGGTTTTGTGTTTATGTGAATGAGTGCATGTGAGTTGTATATATAGGTGCAACAAGATGATAAGGGTTACGGTTTTAGATAAGTATTCGTGGCCGAGGATAATTGGGTTGGTTTGGTTTGGGTTTGGGCTTGATCTCGCGGCCAAAGACTAGGGTGAGTTGGTTTGGTTTTGATCTTGGCCGAATGGTTCTAGGTTTTGCATGCAATGGTTTTCGGTTTAGGTTGTTCTCGGCCGAGTAGTTAGAACTTTAGGTCTAGGTTTGATCCTTGTTTTCTTTTGGCCGAAGACTTGGGTTCAAAGTTTAAACTTTGTTAACTCCTAGAGTCACCATGAATCAAAGCTGGTTCGTGTCGCGGTTCGGTTCAGTTCGTGTACATATCTACCCTACTTACTCTATAACTAAAACAATCACACAACACACAACACGTATTCATTTAACTCGTGCACGTTTAATACTTAGCATATACATTATTCGACAAGTGTCACGTGTAAGTTATCCGAAAAACCCGGGATATCACAATTATCTCGGGTTAGACACACACACGCCGCGAGTTCGATCCCTGATACACGCACCCTCTCCGTAATAAAAAAAACGTTTTATTTTTCTAACTGAACCGGGTTAACTTACGTTAGTTGATAAATATAATAAAAATCTGTATATTAACCAAGTTAGACACACAGTCCAGCGGTGGACTGTGTGTAGCGTTAAAGCACAGGTCCCGGGTTCGAGACCTGTACATGGCACCGGTTCGATGATTTAAAATGTTTTTGAAAATAAAAGAATTTTGAATAAGCTGAGTTAATATATAAGTATAATTAAAAACAGAATTATTTCGGGTTAGACACGTAGCTCAGTTGGTAGAACTGCGTGCACGCGTACGGGAGGTCTCGGGTTCGAGCCTCACCCGGCGCATACAATTACACAATAAAACCGGTCAACAAGTCAAACGGTCAACGGTCAACGGTCAATGAAAAAAGTCAACATATTTTTATATTTTTAATTATTTAATTTAATTTAAAAATCAATTAAAAATACTTAAAAATAATGTTTTTAAAGATAGGAAATAGCCTTAAACTCACAAAAATATATCTAAAAGTTCCATTAAAATCCTTAATAAAATCCACTCATTTACTATATTTTCCGTTATTTATTTAGGTTAGTAATTCTCGTTGTTCAACTCTTCCAACTCGTGCGCATCTCACCATCTCCAATCAAACGCACCCAATGTGAGTGAATCTTTACAAATTCCCCGTTTTAATCACGTTTTTGGGGTGTATCATGTGTCTTGCCACTTATTATACTTAAATCATTGTGCATACATCATATCATGAACAAATGTGTATTCAGTTTGATTCAATTGTTTGTGTGGTTATTGTTAGATTTAATTCATTATTTTCAGTACATGCAATTTCATAAGCCGCCGCTCCCCATTACATTATGAGCGTTGAGCATGTTCCCCATTACATTATGAGCGTGAACCTGGCGTGCCAACATACGATCGGCTCCGTTTGATTGAGCCTTGATCGCACAGACATTTATCATTTTCAGTACATGCAATACGATCGGCTCCGTTTGATTGAGCCTTGATCTCACAGTTTCATTAATGTTATATATTTATGCAAGTTGATATGTTATGGTATGCTGTTGGTATGTTATTGTATGTTATAGTTTGTGGTTAACATTGTTACTGATTGATTATTTACATTTGCTCACTTATGATTATGCACAATTTTTCCTTGATAAAATAACAAGAAAATCAATTATAAATGTTTATCTAACAAGGTTCACTCGCCAACTTATGTTGACCAAAAACCCCCATTTTTACACATGATACAGGTGAACCAGCTGCAGCCAGAAACACATAGGATTGGCCTAGAAGAACAAAATGGTTTAGAGCTTGGAATTGTTTAGTTGGTTATTTTTTTTTCTTTGTATTTGTATGGACATGTTTGGATTATTCGGAATGTAATTTTGACTTTAATAAATATGAAACATATTAGTAAATATCATGAGCTTTGGTGATAACCCAATTATGCCCCGACTCTTATTCCGCTGCGGGTCGGGGTGTGACAAATTGGTATCAGAGCCATGACTATAGGGATATAGGATAGGTTATTAGACCCTTAGAGCCTATACTATAGTTGTTTAGAAATTTTTAAGATTTTTGTGTGTTACATGCCAAATTTCATGATGCTTATATGTTTTATGTTAAATGTTACATTCAATGTTATGCAAGCATGTTCATAAGTATATATTATCATATAATGCCTATCATGAATCATATTCTCATAACATATTATATCCATGAAAGCACACACCACATAATTTTCATGATTGCTTTTACAACGATTTTTGTATTTTCAAATCTCATCAAAGTGAGTTCTCATGACGGGCATGTAGTAACTGGAAGGGTACCAGTACCGGTAGTCGGAACGTCCTGTCTAGGCTGGCATTCGTATAAATCCAAAATAAAGGACCAGTTTTCCTACCTGGGGACTAACGATGAGAGTACGAAGTACCTATTAGGCCAAAGCATGCTATACCAAACGTCGTGGGAGCTAACCCCACTTTGAGTTGTCACTGTGTCTACACCTGGACACATTCCGACCATACATCTCGTAAACATATTTTGTGGTTTGCATTCGGGTGATGCGAGTGTTAAATCGCCAATACTAATGTGAATCCTACCAAGCCAATAGCCATGGGCGCCCACATGACTATACAGGTGAAGGTATGGGGGACATTTGAGGCCCAACATGAGCAAACCCAAGACATCCTATGGATGTAGTTGCATTATTGAATATTTATGTTATTTTCATTTTCTTAAAGACACATGACACCTAAAAAGACTCCATAAACTCACAATCTTCGTATGTATGTTCCTGTAGATGTCGGTTAGACAACAACGAGGGGGTAAAAGATCAAGAAGGTCTCACGAACGCTTGGCCACTCAGATCGCGAAACAAATGGCCGCGGTGCTTTCCTGACATTGTGGTTCAAGTACAACAAGCTCTCGCCACAAATCCCACTAACCCCCCCCAGCAAGATGACCAGAACATCGGCAACCCTCCTACCAGCAAGTGCTCATATAAACATTTCAAGTCTTGTGACCCTCCTAAATTTGAAGGGACTGAAGGTGTCACTGCTCTCCTCCACTGGTTTGAGGAAATGGAAAACACCTTCCTCAACTGCGATTGTCCCGATGATCGCAAGGTTTGATACGCGACCGGGAGACTATTTGGGGTAGCTCTCACCTGGTGGAATACTGAAAAGGGGAAGAGGGGAATTGATGATGCAATGGCCTTAACATGGGAGGAGTTAAGGGAAATTATGACTAGGCGGTTCTGTCCTAGGAGTGAGATTAAAAAGTTGGAGGACGAATTTCATTCTTTAAAGCAAAAGGAGGGAGATCATACTTCCTACAACAAGAGGTTCTTAGAGTTGAACCAAATGGTTCCTAACTTGTTCACCCCAACTTATCGTTTAATCGAGCATTATATTCGAGGACTTCCCTCGAAAATTCAAGATTCAGTTCTCAGCACTTCACCAGCAACACTTGAAGCTGCTATGGAACTAGCCACTGAACTGACCGAGAATCGAATTCGCAACGGTAAGTTTAAAGAAGAGAAAAAGAAAGCCCCTGTTGAGGGTCAAACTTCAAACCATTCCACCTCCTCCTCTAAATTTGCTAACAAGAGGAAGCGTAACACCAGAAACTTTGCTGTTACACAAACCAATTTCCCTATTCCTGCTGCACCCATTACCCAAGTTGCCCCTTCACCTGCACCATACAAAAGACCATACTCTGGCCCGTTACCAAAATGCAACCGTTGCCAATACCACCATTTTCCTGATCATCCTTGCCAACATTGCACCGGCTGTGGTCGCGCAGGGCATACTGTTCAAACCTGCCGCATGCCTCAGCGAACGAACCGCCACCAGCCTTCAACCCAAACCCACCAACAAATAATGGGTCAAGCCCAACAACCCCTACTATTACCACCTACCCAACATTTAGCCCAAACATACTACCAACCCAACTATCCCGTGGTACAACCTATGCGGGCTTGCTACAATTGTGGTGACCCAACCCATTTTAGAAACACTTGTCCAAGGTTGGTGAACATTATTCATGCTCAGGCCCAAGCCAATCCGGTGAATCAAGCAAACCAAGCTCCTCCACCTGCAAGAGGAAGAGCTTTCAACATCAACACTAATCAGGCTAGAGCTGACGGCAATGTGGTTAACGGTACGTTCCTTATAAATGGTAGATATGCATCCATGTTGTTTGATACTGGCGCGGATAAAAGTTTTGTGTCCTTAGAGTTTGAACCTATCTTAAACCAAAATCGTGATAAGCTCATGGAATCCATAACAGTAGAAGTTGCAGACGGGAAACCGGTCTCATTAAACTCTATTATACGCAACTGTACACTCACCTTAACGACCACGACTTTTCAGTTGACCTTATTCCTATGAAGTTGGGAAGTTTTGATATCATAATTGGTATGGACTGGCTCAGTCAACATCAGGCAGAAGTTGTATGCCACGAAAAGTTTATACGTATTCCTCTTTCAAACGGTCAGACTCTTCGAATCTTTGGAGAAACCTCGTCGAAAGGGCTCAGCTTAATGTCTTGTCTTCAAGCTCAAAAATATCTTCGCAAGAATTATGTCGCGTTTTTAGCTCATATCATCAAAAAGGGAACCATGGAGAAGAAACTTGAAGACATTCCAGTAGTAAAAGATTTTCCGCAAGTTTTTCCTGACGACATTTCAGGGCTTCCTCCAGTTAGAGAAGTCGAATTTCGAATCGATCTCATACCTGGTGCTACACCAGTTGCAAAGTCTCCTTATAGGTTAGCCCCCTCTGAAATGCAAGAGCTAGCTAGTCAATTGCAAGAGTTGACTGACAAGGGATTCATACGTCCTAGCTCCTCGCCTTGGGGTGCACCTGTCCTTTTTGTAAAGAAGAAAGATGGATCGTTTCACATGTGCATCGACTACAGAGAACTCAACAAATTAACAATCAAGAATCGCTATCCATTACCTCGCATTGATGACCTTCTTGACCAACTTCAAGGTGCCAGCTACTTTTCAAAAATCGACCTTCGATCTGGTTATCATCAACTTAGAGTGCATGAAGAAGACGTCCCAAAGACCGCTTTTCGAACTCGTTATGGTCATTATGAATTCATGGTCATGCCATTTGGTTTAACTAACGCTCCAGCTGTCTTCATGGATCTAATGAACAGAGTCTGCAAACCTTATCTCGATCGTTTTGTTATAGTCTTCATCGACGACATCCTTATTTATTCAAAGTCTAAGTCTGATCATGAGCGACATCATCGACTCATCCTTACACTTCTAGAGAAAGAAAAGCTTTACGCCAAATTCTCCAAATGTGAATTCTGGTTAAAAGAGGTGCAATTCCTCGGACATGTAGTCAATGACAAGGGAATACATGTCGACCCCTCAAAGATCAAAGCGGTACAAGAATGGCAAGCTCCATGTACACCAACTGAAGTAAGATCTTTTCTTGGTTTGGCTGGTTATTATCGTCGTTTCATTTCAAACTTCTCACGCATTGCTGTACCACTCACGGCTTTAACTCATAAGGGAAAACCTTTCATATGGGGACCCAAACAAGAAGAAGCCTTCCAAACCCTTAAACAAAAACTCTGTGATGCACCAATCCTCACTCTTCCTGAAGGTTGTGATGATTTCGTGGTCTATTGCGACGCGTCAGGGCAAGGATTAGGCTGCGTTCTAATGCAAAGAGGAAAATTTATAGCTTATGCTTCGAGACAACTCAAGACTCATGAGAAGAACTACACCACCCATGACCTAGAACTTGGAGCCGTTGTGTTCGCTCTTAAGATATGGAGACATTATCTCTATGGTACTAAGTGTGAAATATACACTGACCACAAGAGTCTTCAACATATCTTCAATCAAAAGGAGTTAAACATGAGGCAACGAAGATGGCTCGAACTTCTAAATGACTACGACTGTGAAATTCGGTACCACCCTGACAAAGCAAATGTGGTGGCTGACGCACTCAGTCGAAAGGGTTATGCGAACTCCATTCGTCTTCTATGTTCGCAAATCATATCTGACATTAAAGATCAAATTCGAGAAGCCCAACATGTTTCAGTAACGGAAGATGATGTACGAAAGGAGCTGTCCTTTGGAGCTGAACTTAAAATTGAAACTAAATCTGACGGTATTCTGTACTATCTAGATCGCATATGGATTCCTGACCACAACAATCTTCGTGAAATTCTTATGAATGAGACTCACAAAACACGATACTCTATACACCCAGGAGCCGATAAGATGTACCAAGACCTTCGATACACCTATTGGTGGCCTGGAATGAAAAAGGATATTGCTGTTTTTGTTTCTAAGTGCCTTACATGTTCCAAAGTGAAAGCTGAACACCAAAGACCCTCAGGACTTCTGGTCCAACCTAAAATACCTGTATGGAAGTGGGAAAACATAACCATGGACTTCATTATCGGGTTACCTCACACTTCTGGTGGGTATGACACTATATGGGTGATAATTGACCGACTTACAAAATCAGCTCACTTTATTCCTATCCGCGAAGATTTCAAGAGCGAAAAACTAGCTCGTATTTATATCAGCGAAATTGTAAGCCGACATGGTGTACCGTTAAGCATTATTTCAGATCGTGATGGTCGTTTCACTTCACGAACATGGCAAGCATACAAGCCGCTTTGGGTACGCGATTAGATCTCAGTACCGCTTATCATCCTCAAACTGATGGACAATCGGAACGCACCATTCAAACTCTTGAAGATATGCTTCGAGCATGTGTTATAGACTTCAAGGGAAATTGGGACGCTCATCTACCATTAGTTGAATTTTCGTACAACAACAGTTATCATTCAAGTATCGGCATGGCACCTTTTGAAGCCTTATATGGTCGTAAGTGCCAATCTCCAGTATGTTGGCACGAAATTGGGGAAGCTCAAATCACTGGTCCAGAATTGATTCAAGAAACCACAGACAAGATCCATCAAATTCGAAACAATCTTCTAGCGGCTCAAAGTCGTCAAAAGAGTTATGCAGATAAACGACGGAAGCCTTTGGAGTTTAACATTGGTGATCATGTACTTTTAAAAGTATCAGCGTGGAAGGGAGTAGTTCGTTTTGGTCAAAAAGGCAAGCTAGCACCAAGCTACGTAGGACCTTTCAAGATACTCGAAAGAGTAGGACCTGTAGCATACAAGCTTGATCTACCAGAAGAACTCAACAGGATTCATCCCACATTCCACGTATCAAACTTGAAGAAGTGCCTCGCTGATGAAAATCTCCACATTCCTCTGGAAGATATTCAGATTGATGAATCTATGCATTTTATTGAAAGACCTGTAGAGATCATGGATTTCGGAGAAAAACGTCTTCGACGAAGTCGCATTCCAATTGTTAGGGTACGCTGGGAGTCGAAACGGGGACCTGAGTTTACTTGGGAACGTGAAGACTCGATGCGCGAAAAATACCCGCACCTTTTTCCTACTACTACTACTTAAATTTCGGGACGAAATTCCTAAAAGTAGGGGATACTGTAACATTTGTCAAAAACGGGTTTCCAAACCCGCTCCGTTTTGTAATTGAATATCAAGTTATAAATGTCACCTTGCGTATTTATGGCTATTTTAATTTTTAATGATACATAATTAATAAACAAACTAAACTATAAAAATTATAATTGATAAAAAGTAAAAATAAAATAAATAAAAATAAAATGAGGCTGCCGGGACTCGAACCCGGGTCAGCCGGGTTGTGAACTCCAAAGACTTAACACTCACACGCATAACCACTCCGCCACTTGTTGTTTTCTGTCAACTCTAGGAAACAAATAAATCTTATCTACAAACATAAATCAACCGGTTACGCCAACTGTAACTGAAATCGGTTATCAAACGCTCAAAGACGATCTGAATACTCGCGGTTCACTGAGTATAACCGATATACCGACGTTTTCAATCAAGTTGCTTTGAATGAACTTGAATTCTAGAAGTGGATCGGTTTTTATAACCGAAAATCTTCAATTCCAGTTTTACTTCCATCTTTGTACTCCTTCACGACTCAAACATAATCTACAGACTTTCAATTACATTTTCGCTCAAGTTTCAGTCCGCCGGAGAATCAAATTTTACTCGCCGGAAAGTTTCTGCAAGTCGCCGGAAAACCGTATTCTCCATCAAAACGGTAAGTCTTTCAATACCGTCGTGGTCTAACAATTGTTAAGCTATTTTTAACTCAGACCTTTCAATTGAAATCAAATTCAGACGCTGTTATCGGATAATTCCAGTTCGCCGGAAAACTTCTGGAAATCCTTATTTTCATCTGTGAAACGGTAAGGACATTCAAACACTCTGTTAACGTTTGTTTAGCATTTCAATTCCACGATTAGCTAATCAAAACGGTTAATTTGCTTGCTCAGTTGAAGTTCATAAAAACAGAGCCGACGCCTTGCCGGAGTTCCGAAATAAATCGTTCACCGGTATGTTTACTTCTAAATATCGTCTCTGCCATTTCATATTAGTCTGTACAATGTTAATCAATCGAATTAAACAAGATATAATGGTGTAATCGCAGTCTGTAATTTTGGAATGAAGAAGACGATGATAGTTTGATTATAAGTTTAATAAAATCTGGATATTATCTCGGGTTAGACACACAGTCCAGCGGTGGACTGTGTGCAAATAATACGCACACACCGCGAGTTCGATCCCTGATACACGCACCCTCTCCGTAATAAAAAACGTTTTATTTTTCTAACTGAACTGGGTTAACTTACGTTAGTTGATAAATATAATAAAAATCTGTATATTAACCAAGTTAGACACACAGTCCAGCGGTGGACTGTGTGTAGCGTTAAAGCACAGGTCCCGGGTTCGAGACCTGTACATGGCACCGGTTCGATGATTTAAAATGTTTTTTAAAATAAAAGAATTTTGAATAAGCTGAGTTAATATATAAGTATAATTAAAAACAGAATTATTTCGGGTTAGACACGTAGCCCAGTTGGTAGAACTACGTGCACGCGTACGGGAGGTCTCGGGTTCGAGCCTCACTCGGCGCATACAATTACACAATAAAACCGGTCAACAAGTCAAACGGTCAACGGTCAATGAAAAAAAGTCAACAAATTTTTATATTTTTAATTATTTAATTTAATTTAAAAATCAATTAAAAATACTTAAAAATAATGTTTTTAAAGATAGGAAATAGCCTTAAACTCACAAAAATATATCTAAAAATTCCATTAAAATCCTTAATAAAATCCACTCATTTACTATATTTTCCGTTATTTATTTAGGTTAGTAATTCTCGTTGTTCAACTCTTCCAACTCGTGCGCATCTCACCATCTCCAATCAAACGCACCCAATGTGAGTGAATCTTTACAAATTCCCCGTTTTAATCACGTTTTTGGGTTGTATCATGTGTCTTGCCACTTATTATACTTAAATCATTGTGCATACATCATATCATGAACAAATGTGTATTCAGTTTGATTCAATTGTTTGTGTGGTTATTGTTAGATTTAATTCATTATTTTCAGTACATGCAATTTCATAGGCCGCCGCACCCCATTACATTATGAGCGTTGAGCATGTTTCCCATTACATTATGAGCGTGAACCTGGCGTGCCAACATACGATCGGCTCCGTTTGATTGAGCCTTGATCGCACAGACATTTATCATTTTTAGTACATGCAATACGATCGGCTCCGTTTGATTGAGCCTTGATCGCACAGTTTCATTCATGTTATATATTTATGCAAGTTGATATGTTATGGTATGCTGTTGGTATGTTATTGTATGTTATAGTTTGTGGTTAACATTGTTACTGATTGATTATTTACATTTGCTCACTTATGATTATGCACAATTTTTCCTTGATAAAATAACAAGAAAATCAATTATAAATGTTTATCTAACAAGGTTCACTCGCCAACTTATGTTGACCCAAAAACCCCCATTTTTACACATGATACAGGTGAACCAGCTGCAGCCAGAAACACATAGGATTGACCTAGAAGAATAAAATGGTTTAGAGCTTGGAATTGTTTAGTTGGTTATTTTTTTTTCTTTGTGTTTGTATGGACATGTTTGGATTATTGGGAATGTAATTTTGACTTTAATAAATATGAAACATATTAGTAAATACCATGAGCTTTGGTGATAACCCAATTATGCCCCGACTCTTTTTCCGCTGCGGGTCGGCGTGTGACACCTTTGTAGTCGAGACTTGAATTATAATGGAACATACCTTTATCTCAATACTTGTTATACTTAATCATACATACTTATACATGATACTAATACTAAAAAACGTGACATACTTGTGAATACGCGATGTTTATACTTTATGCATACGTTATACACGATGTTGATACTCAATCTCGATCCTTTTATATATACATATACATTATAACATGTAACGTGTGCTTATAATACTTTAATTATTCATAAAATACCATAACACAACTTATAATCCCGCCACACTTGAACAAAACAACAAATTTCAAAATTGTATCCCGGCCCCGGTCCGTAAGACCCTCTGGGCGGGCAGAATGCTTTTTGGCTCGCGAATTTGCACAAATACCACACTAATCCACTCACCCAATCACCTCTAAACCTCATTAAAACTCACCCAACACCCTCTAACTCTTCCCTATAAATACTAACCCTATTCCACACCATTTTCACTTTCCAAACTCCATCTAATCTCACTCAAACACTCTCAAATCATCTCAAGAACACTTGCAACATTATAATTCGGGAAGATTGTACCTCCTTCACTAAAGTGAGCATGACTTGCTCGTTTCTTAACGAAATTGCTCCATTCTTCTTCCTACATACTTGAATTAACCCTAGGTTTGAGTCCACAGGTTCTCCTTGGAGAATCCAGACCTGGATATTCACCTAAAGGGCTCCAAACTTTCTGTTTGATTTCAAACTTTTATAAACGTATGATTTACCTTATAAAACCTTGTGTTCTTGAGCTCCTAACCAAGTTTATGGTTAGTAAAGCCAAACCAAGTTTGTTTACATGAACTAAGGGTTGTTTAGACACCCTAAACTTTCTGTTTTCTAAGAGCCTAAGCTCACAAGTGATGCCAAGCCAAGAGCTTGTTGGTAGTGTGTCTACCTTGGTTAGCTTGGGCTATCCTAAACATAAGACCACACATCACTTGATGTTTTCCTCATCATTATCCCAAGCTAGTTTGCTAGTTGTAAAGTGACACAACCCCGCCTAGCCTTCCACTTGTGTCGACGTCGGCTCCTCGGGTTGTAGCTCACTTGGCTACTTGGTATAGTGACCATATTTACATTCTTGGCAATACTATTGTTCTTGGCTCTCCTTGTCTCTATGACACTTGTGTAGTGGTGAATCCAATCGAGGTTCCAAAGTGGATGGTTAATCCTCCCACATCCTACTTGACTTACATGACACCAAGAGGTTCCAAAGTGGATGGTTCATCCTCCTACCTCCTACATGACTATATAACTATATATAAATCTATGGACTATATAATATATCAAACCGAAACCTTGATAATGAATACATAATCATCTATCAAGTTTATAAGTTTTATCACTAAAGTTTGTAGTTCCTTGTCATGGTTGTAATAGGTCTCGAACCTATGAAATCACATCAAACCTATTCGGGTTATTATAGTGTCAAGAACAAGTGCTATACCTTAGTGATTATTTTCATACCATAATACTTTATTCTTATTTCCGTAATCATGCTCGATAATCCAATTCTTCCGTCAAAACTCATACTCATGCTTATGTTCTTCTTGTAGAAGGACAAGGTGCCAAACCCTAATCTATAACAAGCTCGCGGGATTTCTCTAAGTGGAACACTTTAGCAAAATTATGAGTACACTCGACCCATTTACCACTTTCTCACTTTTGGGTTGTAACATGTTTACTTATCAAAATACACTTATCACAAATTCATGCTTTTACATACTCAATCCTTAATACATGATGCTTGTTATGCTTAGATACATGCTAGAATTATACATGCTCGATCATTAACTTAGCTAGCCCAACTTAACATATATAGTGCTATAGGAGTAGCACACCACCCCTCGCGGTTATGTTAAGATTATCATACTCAAATTAGTCTCGTCGCTTTTTTTTGCGATGAGGGAAGCTCGATCTCGTAAACTTTTGTGGAAGCTCGGGGTTTGATCTAGTATTTCATGATTAGTATATTCTTTGCTTATGATTACCATGTGGATTTAAGTTATACATTTTATACCTATGCTATGTATTCACCAAACTTGTGTACTCGCCTTTGCTTTTGCATTGAACTCGTATTTTTAACATGTTACAGGTTGAAGAGGATATGCATGATGAAAGCTAGTAGGACTACTTTAGAAACTCATTCTAAACTTACTAGATTAGCTTACGTTGTATTTTGTTTCATTGTTGTACCGCTTAATTGTTGTATTTGTTTCGAATGATGTACTTGACAATTATCTTATGAAATGAAATTTTGTTTAATCAAATATTGTCACAATTAGTATTTATGAGCAATGAGCAATCACTTTCGTCCCGCCTTGATGTTTCCGCCGTCGGTTGGGGTGTGACTGATTGGTATCAGAGCCATAACTAAAGGGAATAAGGTAGAATTTCCATGTTTGACCTAGTCTATAGTTTAAGTGCCCGTTTTGACCATTCTTATATCATGCTTAAAACTTTATTCTTCCTTTCTTTTGGTCTTAAAACTTACATAACGTCTTTCCTAAGACGTTTACACAATACACTTGAAGACTTAGAGATACTCATGTTGCAAACGAGGCGATTTGCACCAAGATAGGTCCAATGACTTACAATTTTTGGTGGAATCCCTCATTCCGCGTATTCAATTTTTCACGAAGTTATACCATCAAGTTTGGAGTGATATCCACATCTTGATGGAAAACTTCCATTTCATACTCTAGTGGATCTTACAAACGAGTTGGAATATGCTCCTCGTTTAGTAAGAAACAACCACACTTAGGGTACGAAATCGTCAAGTTAGGGGTGAAACCCGCACCTTGTCGATTAAGTCCCGTTCCTCGATTTTCAATCTCGCAAAAGTCTCGAATTTTCGATCGACTAGGGACATGTAGTAACTGGAAGGGTAAAATGCCGTTAATCGCTTCTCGACGAGAGCGTTTTACCTATTAGGCCAAAGCATGTTCCCTAACTCGAAAGATCTTAAGAATCACTTTGGAATAGTCGACGTTTCTCTACCCGAAACAATCCCATGTTTTATTGAGCCAATCTTTTATGTTATCTCAATTTTTATGTGATTTTATACTTGTTACCTTATTTGGTTCGAACCGTTACACAATTCGCACGTCTCTCGCAATAAAAAACAATAAGAATTCTCATGAACAAACTAAATTTATACTCTTTATACGCATTCATACGTGATTATACTTGTTGAATACTCGTCAAATACATGCAACATACGTGAATTATCCATGCTTATACATGCAAAACTTATTTTCTTACATTATGATCAAGTCTCATTCCTTTTCCTTTCTGTTTTAACCCTAGATGTCTTCTCCAAGTTCTTCCAAGAAATCCAAGGGCTCAAAGAGGGGTTCAAACAACCAAGGGGACTCAATTTCCAAGCAGGAATTGGTAGGATTAGTCGCGGAACAAATGACGAGCAGATGGTTAAAATTATCCCCAACATCGTAAGCCAAATCCAAACCATCCATGAAACCCCCAAGTCCTCCGTTGACTCAAAGGTGGACCCTCCCAAAGCAACGTTCCAGTTCAAACAGTTCATGGGTTGTAAGCCCATGGAATTCACTAGTAATGATGGTGCTACTGCCATGATGAACTGGTTCGACGCGATCGAATTCACCTTTTTGCAAAGCGGATGCCCTGATGAGCTCCGAACCTTGAACGCCACAGGGGTCTTTCGTGAGAGAGCCCTCAAGTGGTGGACCACTGAAAGAAACAAGCGTGGCAATGAAGTAGCACACGCGTTACCTTGGGAAGAGCTAAGGCAGCTCATGAAGGACCAATTATGTCCTCCTCACGAGACCCAAAAACTCGAAAACGAGTTCTGGAATCTCACCCAACAGGGGAGCGACGCTAAGGATTGACCGCGCGCTTCAAACAGTTAAGTACCCTTTGCCCTGGGCAAGTGGATACCGTACCCAAGGCAATCACCAAGCTCATTCGTTGCCTCTCGCCGGTATTAACAAACCATGTCGTCGCCGCTAGCCCCAAAACCCTCGAAGATGCTTATAGCATCACGATTGAAATGAACCACAACTGCATTCGTCATGGAGCCTATGACAAGGTCTCCACGAAGCATGCACACCAAGCCATCATTGATACCACCACTGCTACCGAGTCACCTCCCTCCCAAGCCAAGAAACAAAAACAACCGGAACAAGAAGCGGAAGGCTTCTGTTCAGAATTGCGCGTTCTCCACTACCCAAAACATCGAGCCACCCAAGAAAAACCACACCGGTACTTGGCCTAGATGTGAACGGTGCACCTACCACCATCTCCCATCCACCCCGTGTCGGAAATGCGCCAACTGTAACAGGTTGGGGCATTTCGCCAGCCATTGTCGCCAACCTCAAAACAATCAAGCCATCATGACTAAGCCTAACCCAAACCAACCTCAACCGCAACGTCAAAATGCTCTTGTGCGAGCATGTTACAAATGTGGCGATCTCAATCATCTCTCCATTGTTTGTCCCCTACTCAACCAGCAGCAACAACGACAACAGCAACAGCAGCCTCAGCCTGCTAAAGGATGAGCTTTCATGCTTACATCCGCATAGGCTCAAAACTCCAATGACGTCATCACTGGTACGTTCCTTGTCAACCATATTTATGCTTCATGTGTGTTTGATACTGGTGCCGATAAAAGTTTTGTGTATGTCGAATTTAAACCTTTACTTAAGTGCGAACGCTCCAAATTGCCTAATCCTTTCGCTGTCGAAGTCGCTAATGGTAAATCCATCACCGTTGATTCCATCCTTTCTAATTGCTCTTTGAATCTTAACGATCATACGTTTTCGATTGACCTCATTCCCATGCAATTGGGAAGCTTTGATATCATAGTAGGTATGGACTGGCTTAGGCGAGTTCGTGCTGAAGTTGTTTGTTCCGAAAAGTTCATTTGCCTTCCTCTTTCTAACAACGATTCGTTACACGTCTATGGCGAGAAACCTTCTAAAGGTCTTAAGCTTATGTCGTGTATTCAAGCAAACAAATACTTGTGTAAGGAATACTTCGCCTTTCTCGCCCACGTTGTCGAAAAGAAAGACAAGGGTCCGAGTGTAAGTGACGTTCCTGTCGTTTGCAATTTCCCTGATGTTTTTTCCTGAGGATCTTCCTGGTCCTCCGCCTTCTCGATCCGTTGACTTTCGTATTGACCTCATCCCTGGCGCAACTCCTGTTGTGAAGGCTCCCTATCGTTTAGCACCCTCGGAAATGAAGAGCTATCGAGCCAACTTCAATAGCTTCTTGATAAAGGCTTTATGAACTACTTCTCCTTGGTACGCTATCGTTCTATTCGTCAAGAAGAAAGATGGATCCTTTCGGATGTTTATTGACTATCGCGAACTCAACAAACTTACAGTCAAGAACCGATACCCTCTTCCTCGTATTGACGACTTCTTTGATCAACTTCAAGGTGCAACTTGTTTCTCAAAAATCGACCTCCGTTCTGGTTATCATCAACTTCGAGTTTCCAAGGAAGATGTACGCAAAACTGCTTCCGCACACGCTATGGACACCACGAATTCGTGGTCATACCTTTTGGTTTGACCAATGCGCCTGCAGTGTTTATGGATCTCATGAACCGAGTGTGTAAGCCTTTCCTCAATCACTTCATAATCGTATTCATCAACGATATCCTCATCTACTCCAAGACGAAAGAAGAACATGGGCAACATTTGCAACTTATCCTTCAGCTTTTGCGAACCGAACATCTTTATGCCAAATTCTCCAAGTGTGAATTTTGGCTAAAATAGGTTCAATTCCTTGGTCACACCGTCAATGAACTCGGTATTCACGTTGACCCTGCAAAGATAGAAGCTGTGAAGAATTCGATTGCACCTGAATCGCCTTCTGAGATTCATTCGTTCCTTGGCCTAGCGGGTTATTATCGTCGCTTCATCTCGAACTTTTCTAAGATCGCCGTTCCTTTAACGTCTTCGACTAAAAAAGATAAACCTTTTGTTTGGGGTCCCGAACAAGAGGAGTCTTTTTAAACAAGGACATGCTTTGTAATGCTCCTATCCTTACACTTCCCGATGGAAACGACGATCTCGTCGTGTATTGCGATGCTTCAAACCAAGGTCTTGGTTGCGTTCTTATGCAACGGGACAAAGTCATCGCCTACGCGTCAAGACAACTCAAAATACATGAGAAAAACTATACTATGCACGACCTTGAACTTGGTGCAGTTGTTTTTGCATTAAAGATTTGGCAACACTACCTTTATGGTACAAAGTGTACGGTCTTTACCGACCACAAGAGCCTCCAAGATAATCAAAAGGAACTCAACATGTGTTGGGATTGAACCCTATAAAAGGAACAGATGATACAAAGCCAAATAACACTATCCAAGCTTTGGTTAAACTATCAGAGGTTACAACCTCTGTTGTACATACACTGCTTTCCCTAAAGACTGCTCTCCTATCATCTGACTTCACAAAGTTGCAAAGGTCTGCCAGAGTTACAAGGATCAGAGGATAGAGATCAGAGCTTAGTCATTAGTTAGATAATAAATGTAACAGTGCTAAGCACTGATAGTTAGTATTACTAGTGTTTAGTTAGTTACATTTAGTTTCCTGTCACTATCAACCCTGACGTCATCAAAGATCCTCAGTGGTTAGATAGTTTAGTATAAATAGGTGACTTGTGTAACAATTTAACTTGTCTATTAAAAAGATCAACTTTTGCATATCATCTTCTCTGCATTTTCTTACTACCAAACTTTAATTGCAAAGGCTGAGGAGGAGTTTGTGAATCACATGCGAGTTTACCAACTTGAAAGCATGATGATGATGAAAACAAACAACCATTACTTGTAGTAAAAGTTTTCCATCTATTTCCGCTGCAAATCTCTTTTAAAACTCAATCATTTTCCATTTTTGAAACAAAAACTACAAGTAATTCAAACTCAGATCCTAACAACATGCGTCAACGTCGTTAGGTAGAATTGTTAAACGACTACGACTGTGACATTCGCTACCACCCTTGTAAGGCGAACGTTGTGGCCGATGCACTCAGTGGTAAAACTCATGTTAAGAGTTTTCGTTGCTACCAAATCGTGGGAAAACTCAACGAGTTAATTTGCCAAGCACAATTTGCCGTTATCAACAAGGGTAACCTCGCTAACGAGTTGAATTGTGGAGTCGAAAACCCACTCGAAGCTAAACCCGATGGTATTCTTTACTACCATGGTCGCATTTGGATTCCCGATCGTCTCAACCTTCAAAACACCTTGATGGACGAAGCCCAAAAATCCCGATACTCCATTCATCCTGGTGCTGACAAAATGTATCATGATCTCCGAGAATCTTATTGGTGGCCTGGGATGAAGAAGGATATCGCCCTTTACGTCTCAAAGTGCCTTACATGTTCCAAATTCAAGGCCGAACATCAACGTCCCTCTGGTTTGCTCGAACAACCAGAAGTCCCTGTCTGGAAATGGGAAAGCATTGCCATGGATTTTACCACTAAAGTGCCTCGTACTTCGTTTGGTCATGACAATATCTGGGTTATCATTGACCGATTGACCAAATCCGCTCATTTCCTCGCTATTCGTGAAGATTACAAAGTCGAGAAATTGGCTCGTATCTACACGGATGAAGTCATCAGTCGTCATGGTACTCCTCTCGATATTATCTCTGATCGCAACTTTTGTTTCACCTCCCGCCTTTGGCAAACATCTCAATCTGCCATTGACACTCGTCTTAACCTTAGCACCGCTTTTCATCCTTAGTCTGATGGTCAAACCGAGCGTACAATCCAAACTTTGGAGGATATGCTTCGTTCTTGCGTAATCGATTTTGGCAGCAATTGGGATTCGCACTTACCGTTGGTAGAATTCTCGTACAATAATAGTTATCACGCCAGTATTCAAATGGCTCCATTTGAAGCATTGTATTGCCGTAAGTGTCGTTCGCCTATTTGTTGGCACGAGATTGGAGATGTTTAGATCACCGGTCCCGAATTAATACAAGAGACGACGAACAAAATCCAACAAATCCGTGATAACCTCCTCAAAGCTCGAAGTCGTCAAAAGAGCTACGCAGAAAAAAGACGCAAACCTTTGGAATTTAATGTTGATGACCAAGTACTTCTCAAGGTATCCCCTTGGAAGGGCGTTGTTCGCTTTGGTAAGAAAGGCAAACTCGCTCCTTGCTACGTAGGTCCTTTCAAGATTCTCGAAAGGATTGGCAAGGTAGCATATCGACTCGACCTACCGCAAGCGCTCAACAATGTTCATCCCGTGTTTCATGTGTCGAATCTAAAGAAGTGTTTAGCTGAAGAAGGACTTCAAGTTCCACTCAAAGATCTTCAAATCAACGATACATTGCATTTCGTGGAGAAATCGGTCGAAATCATGGACCGAGGAATCAAGCAACTAAGGCGCAGTCGAATCCCTATCGTCAAGGTTCGGTGGGAAGGAAAACGTGGCGCTGAGTTTACTTGGGAACTCGAAAGTGATATGAAGACTAAGTATCCGCATCTCTTCATTGCATCTTCCTAAATTTTGGGACGAAATTTCCAAAAGGAGGGGAGGCTATAACGCCTCGCTTTTTCATACTTTCCATGTTTAGAAAGCTAGTCTTGTATTTCTATTTTCGGAAACCTTTGTATCTCGTATTCGCATTTTCGTTGTAACCTTTGTAGTCGAGACTTGAATCATAATGGAACATACCTTTATCTCAATACTTATTATACTTAATCATACCTACTTATACATGATACTCATACTAAAAAACGTGACATACTTGTGAATACGCGACGTTTATACTTTATGCATACGTTATACACGATGTTGATACTCAATCTCGATCCTTTTATGCATACATATACATTATAACATGTTACATGTGCTTATAATACTTTAATTATTCATAAAATACCATAACACAACTTATAAACCCGTCACACTTGAACAAAACAACAAATTTCAAAATTGTGTCCCGGCCCCGGTCCGTAAGACCCTCTGGGCGGGCAAAATGCTTTTTGGCTCGCGAATTTGCACGAATCCCACACTAATCCACTCACCCAATCACCTCTAAACCTCATTAAAACTCACCCAACACCCTCCTAACTCTTCCCTATAAATACTAACCCTATTCCACACCATTTTCACTTTCCAAACTCCATCGAATCTCACTCAAACACTCTCAAATCATCTCAAGAACACTTGCAACATCAAAATTCGGGCAGATTATACCCCCTTCACTAAAGTGAGCATAACTTGCTCGTCTCTTAATGAAATTGCTCAATTCTTCTTCCTACATACTTGGATTAACCCTAGGTTTGAGTCCACGGGTTCTCCTTGGAGAATCCAGACCTGGATATTCACCTAAGGGCTCCAAACTTTCTGTTTGATTTCAAACTTTTATAAACTTATGTTTTACCTTATACAACCTTGTGTTCTTGAGCTCCTAACCAAGTTTATGGTTAGTAAAGCCAAACCAAGTTTGTTTACATGAACTAAGGGTTGTTTAAACACCCTAAACTTTTTGTTTTCTAAGAGCCTAAGCTCACAAGTGATGCCAAGCCAAGAGCTTATTGATAGTGTGTCTACCTTGGTTAGCTTGGGCTATCCTAAACATAAGACCACACATCACTTGATGTTTTCCTCATCATTATCCCAAGCCAGTTTGCTAGTTGTAAAGTGACACAACCCCGCCTAGCCTTCCACTTGTGTCGACGTCGGCTCCCCAGGTTGTAGCTCACTTGGCTACTTGGTATAGTGACCATATTTACATTCTTGGCAATACTATTGTTCTTGGCTCTCCTTGTGTCTATGACACTTGTGTAGTGGTGAATCCAATCGAGGTTCCAAAGTGGATGGTTAATCCCCCCACATCCTACTTGATTACATGACACCAAGAGGTTCCAAAGTGGATGGTTCATCCTCCTACCTCCTACATGACTATATAACTATATATAAATCTATGGACTATATAAACCTTGATAATGAATACATAATCATCTATCAAGTTAATAAGTTTTATCACTAAAGTGGGTAGTTCCTTGTCACGATTATAATAGGTCTCGAACCTATGAAATCACATCAAACCTATTCGGGTTATTATAGTGTCAAGAATAAGTGCCATACCTTAGTGATTATTTTTATACCATAATACTTTATTCTTATTTCTGTAATCATGCTCGATAATCCAATTCTTCCGTCAAAACTCACACTCATGCCTATGTTCTTCTTGTAGAAGGACAAAGTGCCAAACCCTAATCTACAACAAGCTCGTGGGATTTCTCTAAGTGGAACACTTTAGCAAAATCGTGAGCACACTCGACCCATTTACCGCTTTCTCACTTTTGGGTTGTAACATGTTTACTTATCAAAATACACTTATCACAAATTCATGCTTTTACATACTCAATCCTTAATACATGATGCTTGTTATGCTTAGATACATGCTAGAATTATACATGCTCGATCATTAACTTAGCTAGCCCAACTTAACATGTATAGTGCTATAGGAGTAGCACACCACCCGTCGCGGTTATGTTAAGATTATCATACTCAAATTAGTCTC
Source organism: Scalesia atractyloides (assembly GCA_947069175.1). NCBI lineage: Eukaryota > Viridiplantae > Streptophyta > Magnoliopsida > Asterales > Asteraceae > Scalesia > Scalesia atractyloides. Next base: position 58,284,511 of record CAMTDV010000009.1, read on the forward strand.
GTCGCTTTTTTTGCGATGAGGGAAGCTCGATCTCGTAAACCTTTGTGGAAACTCGGGGTTTGATCTAGTATTGCATGATTAGTATATTCTTTGCTTACGATTACCATGTGGATTCAAGTTATACATTTTATACCTATGCAATGTATTCACCAAACTTGTGTACTCGCATTTGCTTTTGCATTGAACTCGTATTTTTAACATGTTACAGGTTGAAGAGGATATGCATGATGAAAGCTAGTAGGACTACTTTAGAAACTCATTCTAAACTTACTAGATTAGCTTACGTTGTATTTTGTTTCATTGTTGTACCGTTTAATTGTTGTATTTGTTTCGAATGATGTACTTGACAATTATCTTATGAAATGAAATTTTGTTTAATCAAATATTGTCATAATTAGTATTATGAGCAATGAGCAATCTCTTTCGTCCCGTCTCGATGTTTCCGCCATCGGTTGGGGTGTGATACCCGCACGTTGCGCAGGGACGCGGTTGGAATTCAGAACGTATAGCACACCATTACAACCGATAAATAAATATGTAAAATTTATTAAAATGATATATTAAAGAGTTATGCTATTTGCGTCGTAACTTAGCTCAAAACATCAAAATAATAACAAAAGGTAAAACGATATAGTAAATAACAAAGGTATAAATAAGGTTAACTAAAAGGAAAACGATAAAAACTTGGTCGGTTTCGGCGCACTCATTATAACAAAGAAAAAAAATTAAAAAATATGTTCAAAAGAGTATTAGCGTGTTCGTTAAAAAAATATTAAACTAAAAAAACTTTTGTACGCTCGATTTAGCAAAGGAAAAGAAAAATTAAAAAATATGTCTAAAACGATATTAACGTGTACGTTAAAAAACTATTTAGGGGTAGAAAAATAAATTTGATTAAAGTAAAAGAAAAAAATAAAATAGTTAAAGTACGGGGTAACTTTATAGAAACGTAATCAAGTTTGTTAACTGTTCCAATTAAGTCACTGAAACTTTTTTTGTCTCTCTAAAGTTACTGAAGTTTTATTTATTGTTCTAATACTATGTAATTATCAGGTTTTCAGGTTACCAAAATGATGTGTTTCATTATTTATTTTAATCTTTTATATGATAGTTTAAAATATAAATAATGACATGGAGTTTTCAACTATTTTTTTTAAATATCATATTTTTATTCAAAAATTTATAAACTAATAACTTTTAAGCTTGAATTTTTTTTAATTTTTAAATCATAAAATTATATATATTTAGTATGTAGATTATAAAAAAAATAGTGAACAATTGTTATAAATGAAATTTACTTTAATGAAATTCACAAATCAGTTGAATATAAATAGAAAAAAAAAAAAAACAAATGTTATGAACTGGTCTTCAAGGAAAAACACTAGTGCAATCACTTAAAAGTTATTTGGTAACTGATAATTAATTTCATGAAATTCAATAATCAATTGAATCATTCTTCTTTATTTGGTGTTCCAACCAGACCATCTTTACTTATCAAACAAAACAACATATTCGATGAGAATACCAGCAAGGAGCAGGTAGCAAATACACACAAATACAACAATTTTAACCAAATCTAACACCAAAATAAACAATAGATGCAACCAATACCATAAACCAGCATCCAATCAAAACATCAAATTAACAATAAGAATTTTGATCGCAAGATACTTAAGTGACGATATCAAAACCCCACAAAATTCCGGCAGTTTAGCGCGACAGCGTACGATTTTGATCGCAAAATCATTAAATTTGTTGAAGGTTTTCAAAGCGGAATCACAAAATTCATGAATCGCGAATGATTGAAAGTGGATAGATGATTTTGATTCGTCATCTTGCACATTTTGAAGGTTCTGCTGGATGATCACCGTACAGGGTTTTAACCTTTTAGGGTTAAAATATATATAACTTAACTATACAAGTATTAAAAGAAAACAAAAAGATAAGTGGTAACCAGATGACATGGTAATTACACAATGTTGGAACATCAAATTAAAGTTTAGTCGCTTTAGGGAGACAATAAAAGTTTGGATAACTTAATTGAAACAATTGACAAACTTGGTTACATTTCTATAACATTTTCCCTTAAAGTACATAGTGTGTAAATGAAAAAGTTTACACTAAATGACGAAATAGAATAAAGGACCCAAAAATTGATGAAGTTGTAAAACATGGATTACAAGTTGTACAACACTATTAATTTTCTTTTCTTTTTTTTATATTATATATATATATATATATATATATATATATATATATTATTCTTTTATATTATATGTAATTGTTGCTTATATATAATTGTTGGTCAAATCAAGATTAAGAAGAGATCGTTCCTTCTCAAATTTAATATTATCATTACCTTTTGGCTTACTTGATATTTATATATACTTTTTAACCTTTTTTCCAAGTTTAAAGTAGACATCTCACATTTTTGTGTTGTTATAAATTTACTATCTGTATATTTTCGTTTCTTTTTTTGTACTTTCTCATACTTTAAGAACTTCAATGTTTATTATTACATAAGTGTATACATACATTCATGACATAAGAACAATTTTGACTTCTAAAATCCCACAACATAAGATGTCAACATAAAAGCGGATTAACCGGACTATAAACATAAAAACCAATAAAGCCGAACAAAAAATCAAAACACCATTTCAACCGATGGTTCTGTCCTAGATTCTTTAGTTAATCGACTTTTCAGAATTTCGAGCCAGTTTCAGTTACACACATCCACAAAATCAACTTAACCGAGCCAAATCAAAGTGAAATCCTTAGTTACACACATCCACAAAACCGACTTAACCGAGCCAAATCAAAGTGAAATCCAAATTCATCAAATTGTTGGTCAAATTAAGATTAGGAGAAAAAAAATTGCAATAAATTTTAAAAATCAAATAAGTTAGATAACAGAATATAAATCAAATAAAATATTCCCGCAACGGTTCATAACGACCACCATCCTTTCAAAGTTGAACACGCATATTCCCCCCCTCATTTGATTCTTCTTTTACAAACCCTAATCTTCTTCATCGAAGCTTCATTCTCGCTTTAATTCTTCTAATAATAAAAGGTAATTAGGTTTTGATCAACCACAATGTCTTCTTACTTGTTAGTTTTCGATTCATCAGTGTTTTAACTTGCTTCAGTTATGATCGATCAATATATTGATACAATAGTTGAATGATTTGAAGAAATCGTAAGTTTATTTTCGATTATTTCTGTACTTTGAAAGTGTTACGGATTAGTTTTAAGTTTTTAACATATTGTTTACTATAAATCTGCTTTAATGATGATTACCCTAAGACAGTTAGGGTTATCTATGTGTTTTCAGTGTTTGTTTTTTTGTTTTATATGTGATTTGATCAGATTGTGTGAAATCAGTGTTGTAACTTGCTTCGGTTGTGATCGATCAATACTGATGTTATAGTTGAATGATTTGAAGAATCGTAGGTTTATTTTCGGTTACTTTTGTAGTTTTATAGTGTTAGGGGTTTCTATTAGTTACTTTTAGGGTTTATCTGTGTGTTTTCTTGTGTGTGATGTTGAATGGTGAAATAATGCTTTTAGTGTTCTGTTATGGATGTGTGTTTGTTTTTAGTTTTATATGTGATTTGATCAGATTGTTTGAAATTAGTGTTTTAACTTGCTTCGGTTGTGATGGATCAATACTGATATTATGGTTGAATGATTTGAAGAATCGTAGGCTTATTTATGGTTATTTTTGTGCTTTTACAGTGTTACGAGTTTCTGCTAATCACTGTTAGGGTTTATCTGTGTGTTTTCGTTAAGGATTAGTTATGGATGAAGAATTATAAGTTGTTTTATAAAATCTTGTATGTGATTTTGAATCGGTGAAACGATGTTTTCAGTGTTCTGTTATGGATGTGTGTTTGTTTTTAGTACAAGATGTAATTTGATGATCTGATCAGCTTGTATGAAATTAGGTAAGAGCAATATGGAGATCTCAGATGATGAAAATGACAGTAGCTTGCCGTCAGATTTTGATATGAATGAATCTGTTCATGAAGGTACCTCTTGATTTTACTCAATATTGATCTTGGTCAACTTTTTTTTCATTTGTAGAATATCTGATAAGTTATTGACATGTTCAATAATGGGAGGAGTGATTTTGTTGAATGAGTTTCTGTTTCATGTGTAACTTGGATTTGTGTTTAATGTAAAATGTAGGTCTTCACAACGCTGAAGTTGATGAGCCAGAGAGAACGGAAATCTATGTAGAAACTTCGAGAGAGAGGGACATGTTACAGTTATTTGAAAACAATGTCGAACGTGTTCATGATGATCTTGATAAAGAAGATGCTTTAAAAGGAAACGAGAAGAGACAAAACCGAAATTAATGTGGAAGTATGGGAAGACGAGAATGAGAAATGGCTCGACCAGCATAAGCCAGAGGATATTACTTTGGAGCATTCCGATGAGACTGCTAATCCATCACCAGATTTTGTTATGCCGCTTTTAAAGGTACCAAAAAGAATGGTTAGCATGGGGATTAAAGCAAGAAGAATCCGCTTCACGAGGTGGAATTCTTGCCGATGAAATGGGAATGGAGAAGACCGTGCAAGCTATCGCTCTTGTACTCGCTAAACGAGCACTTTGTCGTGAAGTTGATGAACCTTGTGTCAAGACAACCCTTGTGATATGCCCATTGATCGCTGTCATGCAATGGGTTGATGAGATTGATCGATGCACTACAAAAGGAAGCAACAAAGTACTGGTATATCATGGGCCCCACAGGGGGAAAACGCTTTTTGAATTCTCTGCGTATGATTTTGTCATAACTACCTATTCTATTGTGGAGAGTGAATATCGGAAAAATTTCATGCCACCAAAAGAAAGTTGTGAAAAGTGCGGGAAAAAGTTTTACGCAAAGTCACTAAAAATTCATGTTGCACGTTTTTGTAACGGTGTTAAAACTGTGAAACAATCAAAGCAGTGCAAAACTGCTAAAGTGGATGATAAAAACAATAAAAAGGGTTTGAGTCTTTTGCACTCTGTAAAATGGACTCGTGTAATTTTGGATGAGGTATGTCTTCTTTAACGGTCTACTGCTTTACAGATCATCTTATTGTTCTGTCTTTTTTTCGTATATAATCTGTTCAAATATTTATGCAGGCTCATTACATAAAAGATAAACATGGCAGTACTGCATGCGCTGTTTTTGCTTTAGAATCTTCCTATAGATGGGCTTTGAGTGGGACCCCTTTACAGAATCATGTTGGAGAACTCTACTCGCTCGTAAGTTTTCTTCATGTTAAGTTACTGGTACTGTTATAGTTTGCTATTCTTCATTTCTGAAGTATATTAATCGTTTCTTTTTTTTAGGTTCACTTCTTACAAATAACTCCACATTTCTTATCACTTCTATCGCTACTGTGATTGTAAAGTTCTTGAACATACGTAAGGTTCTTTTAATTTTCTTCCATATCTATATGTTGAAGATATCAATTCTTTTATTTGTTGGATTGTAGTAAAGATTTTTCATGTCCACACTGTCCTCATCCATCAATTAAACACTTCAGTTGGTGGAACAAAGTGAGTTATACTTTATTACTTTGTGATTACCAATTGTTTGGGGTTTAAAGTGTTTTTTAATTTTTTTCCAATCAGTATATCGCTCTTCCCATTACACATAATGATGGTATAGGAAGAGTTAGAGGTACGCGTTTGCTAAAAGATAAGGTTTTGAAATGCATAATGTTAAGGCGTACTAAGAAGGGCCGAGCAGCTGATCTTACACTCCCCCTAGAATAGTAAGTTTTGTCATTTTAATGTTTTATTACGTGATTTAGAATAAAATCATGTTTAAATACCCTTTAATTGTTGTACTTTGGATGTCATATTCACAGATTTCCGTGAGGTGTGACTATCTTGATATAACCGAGAAGGACTATTATACATCACTCGTGAAGGATAGTCAGGGGCAAGTTAATCGGTAACTCCCCTTATTTCATTTGACCGTGACTTAATATTGTATACATGCTTTCATGGCGCCCTTGTAGTCTTACATTAGCATGTTCTCTTTACTCTTCAAGCGTGTAATTAGTTAAGCATTTGAGTGTTGATTATAAATCTCCTATGTCATAAATAAAGAGTAAAATGCCATTTTCGTCCCTGAGGTTTGGCCAGTTTTGCGACTTTCGTCAAAAGGTTTGTTATCCCGCATCTGGATCCAAAAGGTTTGAAATCTTGCCATTTTCATCCGGCCGTTACTCCATCCATTTTTCTCCCTTAAGTCAGGGGTATTTTCGTCTTTTTTGTTAACTTAATGGGCAATTTGGTCTTTTGAATGTTTGTACATTATGCTAAATGGTTGTACATAAAGTGAAAAAGACTGAATTGCCCTTTAAGTTAACAAAAAAAGACGGAAATACCCCTGACTAAATGGAAAAATGGATGGAGTTAACGAGCCGGATGAAAATGGCAAGATTTCAAACCTTTTGGATCCAGAAGCGAAAAAAAAACCTTTGGACGAAAGTCGCAAAACTGACCAAACCTCAGGGACGAAAATGGTATTTTACTCTTAAATAAATATGGATGAGTTTTTACTCACTCATGCAATAATGTAATCATGTATTGCATACGGAATGCATAATATCAGGACCTTCAGTTTTAGACCCTTATGTATTGAATACATTCCATATTGAGAATATATGGAGTTTCTTTTCATCAAAGTTGTTTCTGAAATGATTTACTGTTTGCAGATACGTTGAAGAGGGAACACTGATGAGCAACTATGGACATATCTTTAGCCTCCTAACACGCCTGCGACAGGTAATCAATTACTCGTTTATTTATATGAATGATAATGTAAATAGCACCATGTCTCACATCTTACCTTATTGTTTCTAACTAGTATTTTGACCCATCGCGCGTTGCGGCGGCGTCAAAACTTAAGGTCACTCGAACTTATACCGTCAAATATTTGACCCGACTTGTTTTCGAACAAAATTTACGTTAAAACGTAGACTAACAAAATATTTGACCCGACTCGTTTTCGAAACTTAAGGTCACTCGAACTTATACCGTCAAATATTTGATAAAGAAAAATAATGAATAAATAAAATAAAGGTTGTGTCTTACCAACTATTCCTAAGACACTCATTTGTTATATATACATTGTTGTAATTTTGATAAAGAAAAATAAAAAATAAAAAATTAAAGGTTGTGTCTTAGCAACTATTCCTAAGCACCTATACATATATAATTTAGGAACTGCATATTTTTGGGGCTTAATTTCTAACCAACTTTGAGAGCTTATATGCACTACTATTGTGAATTAGTAATATGACTGACTTATTTAACTATCTTAACACTGCAGGCTGCTGATCATCCGTATCTGGTAATGTACTCCAAATATGCTGTTGGAAGGACAAGCAACAGCAAATATAGTGATGAACAATTTTGCGGTTTATGTCATGATGCAGCAGAAGACCCTGTGGTACTGACGCTAGTAATTCCTCTGGATTTCACTTTAAAAGTATAATAAATAAATAAATATTGGTCAAAACTTTCCAGGTCACATCATGTGAGCATCTCTTCTGTAAGTCATGCTTGATTGAATTTTCTGCTAGCTTCGGTCAACCTGGATGCCCTTCATGTTCAAAACCACTCACGGTTGACTTTAGTGAAAATAATACTGATCACGAAATTCAGAAGGCTAAATCATGTTTGAAAGGATTTAAACCGTCTAGTATTCTAAACCGAATCCGTCTTGTGAATTTCCAGACAAGCACAAAAATTGATGCTTTGGTATGCTGTCTTTATTTTATCATATTTGTTCCGAGTAAAATGCCAATTACATCCCTGAGGTTTGGCCAGTTTTGTGACTTTCGTCCAAAGGTTTGTTTTTCCGCATCCGGATCCAAAAGGTTTAAAATCTTGCCATTTTCATCCGGCTCGTTAACTCCATCCATTTTCTCCGTTAAGTCAAAGGTATTTCTGTCTCTTATGCTAACTTAAAAAGAGACGGAAATACCCCTGACTTAACGGAGAAGACTGGATGGAGTTAACGAGCCGGATGAAAATGGCAAGATTTTAAACCTTTTGGATCCGGATGCGGAAAAACAAACCGTTGGACGAAAGTCGCAAAACTGGCCAAACCTCAGGGACGAAAATGACATTTTACCTATTTGTTCTCTTTTCTTCAATTTTGTTAATCGATAGAGGTGTCCGTTTTGACCTATCTATTTATGCATGGAACTGGTAAAATTATTTTAATTAATAAAAAAAAACGCGCGTACTCATTAGAACTCCTAAATGTTTTTATTCAAAATATTAGGTTATTAGTGTGAGATTATATTCGTACTTGGCACAGAAATTATTATTACAAAAATGAGGACAAAAACTGGTTTGGTTCAACCAAGCCCGACACGTATAAGGTTACTAGTTTAGATCCGTTTTTCAACTTGGCTGACCGGCCCGTTGACTTTCAGAAAGAAGAAATCAGATGTATGTTTGAAAGAGATGGTTCTGCTAAAGGAATTGTGTTCAGCCAGTTCACAACATTTCTTGATCTAATACACTATTCTTTGCAGAAGGTAAAATAACACAACTTATTATGTAACAATGCTGTTAATTTATAAATTCAAAATACATTATTACCTTTTCAATCGCTATTGTAGTATCTTAAAACAAAAAATACTGCATATTTGACAATTAAAAGTCAAAGGTTGACTTTTTTGTTGTGAATTTGCAGAGTGGTGTGAAATGTGTTCAGTTAGATGGATCCATGACTATGGATGCTAGAGAAGCTGCAATTACGAGATTTATCAATGACGGAGATTGCAGAATCTTCTTGATGAGCTTAAAAGCAGGTGGTGTTGCTTTAAATCTCACAGTTGCCTCACATGTAAGAACTTAAAGTCGTCATCTTCCATGTTCTTTTAACCTTCAATCATTTGACTCGAGTTTTATAAACCCTTAGGTATTCTTAATGGACCCGTGGTGGAACCCGGCTAGAGATGGGCATAAAAACCGGTTCCGAACCCGAACCGGTGGAACCGAACTGGAACCGGTTCCAGTTCCTACCCGACAGTAAGTAGAACCGGTTCCGGGTTCAAAATACCCGTTGGTTCCAACCCGGTTCCACAATTTTACCATTTGAATCGGGTAGGAACCGGTTCCTAACCGTACCCGGTTCCTACCCGTACCCGGTTTCTACGTGGAACCGGTTCCTGACCGTTATAATATTACCGTTGGAACCGGTTATAGCCGTTAAAAATGTTACCGTTGGAACCGGTTATAGCCGTTAAAAAAGTTACCGTAGGAACCGACTTTTACTGTTTAGAACCGGTTCCTGACAGTAAAAGCTAACTTTTACTGTTCAGAACCGGTTCCTGATAAAATGTTACCGGTAGGAACCGGTTCTGAACAGTAAAAGTCAGCTTTTACTGTCAGGAACCGGTTCTGAACAGTAAAAGTCGTGGGGTTTACTGTTCAGAACCGGTTCTGAACAGTAAAAGTCAGATTTTTACTGTCAGGAACCGGTTCTGAACACTATCAGGAACCGGTTCCGCACCATACCCGGTTCCACACCATACCCGGTTCCATAATACCCGTACCCGTTCTACACGGTTCCATATTCTTGGCTGTGAACCCGGGTAGGAACCGGACCCGGTTCCACACCATACCCGGTTCCAATGACATCCAAGCAGAACCGGTTCCGGGTTGGAACCGGTTCCGGGTAATAATAATACCCGATTTTGCCCATCTCTAAACCCGGCTGTGGAGCAGCAAGCCCAAGATCGAGTCTATCGTATCGGTCAATACAAACCAATCAGGTTTAATGGTTTCATACTTCATTTATTTTCATATAGATGACCCGTGGTGGAACCCGGCTGTGGAGCAGCAAGCCCAAGATCATGTTCGTTCGATTTTGTTGACAAGCCACCCTAATTCCTTTTTTTTTCACCCGAGAGGACCGAGTACTCGAGTAGTGTACTTTTGGTCAATGACTGGACATAATTATAAACGAAAAACACGAAACTAGTCATAAAAATGTCATTGAATTTTAACCTCTACATATAACTCAACTAACGGCATGTCATGTGTATCCTTAACTATAACATCCGTTAAAATCGGGTCTCTGAAGTCCGACCCGGGTCAGGGTGTGACATTAACCATCTATTATCTTACGCCTTGGCATAGCAAATCCTTGCACTTTTGTTGTGGAGCGTAAAGAACCAAGCTTTTGCAGTGCCTAACACAAAAGAACCATATTTGTGTGATGTTCTACACCTCAACAAATCCTTGCTCTTGAGACGTCGGCACCGGAGAACCATGGTTAGGCTATGGGGTGTGGTTTCCTTTTCCTCAAGTCCACCTCAGCGTCACATCACCTCTCTTCAACCTCACAATCCTCCTCCAAACATGGAGTGTGGTTCCCTTCTTGTATTTTTTTTTATTTTGGATTGATGATGAATGCGCACGAATTTGGATTTAACCACGAGAGAAACTAACCTAAATAATAACATAATAATTCGATAAATAAATAAACTTTTATTTGAGATTAATATTTTAATTAGTGTTCTTAATGGGATTGTTAGATTTATTTTTATGAGTTCAAGGATATTTTCTAACTTCAAAAATATTATTTTTAAGTGTTTTAATTGATTTTTAAATAAATAAATAAATAAAAAGAATAAAAATTTTGAATTTTTTTGACCGTTGACCGTTGACCGGTCGGACCGTGTTAATTATGTGCGCTGAGTGAGGTTCGAACTCGTGACCTCCCGTACGGGTGCACGCAGCTCTACCAACTGAGCTACGTGTCTAACCCGAAATAATATCAATTTTAATTATATATATATACTAGTTAGGTTAATACGGATTTTATTTATTTTAAAAAGATTTATAATTCTCCAAAACCGGTGGAGATTTCATGATTCGAACCCGTGGCTATCGACTTTTATTGCACCCAGCCCAACCAACTGGGCTGGGTGTCTAACCAGTTATAATCAGAATTTATATTATATTTATACACATACTGAAGCGAATCTGATTAAGCTTGTTTTAAAAAGGAACATTTTATTTCAGGAAAACCGGCGTGGCACTAGGCTCTAACTCGGGACCGTGATTTAAAATTGCACACAGTCCACCACTGGACTGTATGTCTAACCCGGTATAATTTCCGATTTTAAATTCATTTAACTATTGGTTTCAGTTCATCTTCTTCATTAAACCCAAAGCCCAGTACATAACCCGCCTGAAATCGATTTTTAGAGATTGTTCAAAGATTCGTAACATGCAGAATGATAGATAGAGAAGTTAAAGAAATATACCAACTAGAAGTAAAATCTCGGTTTTCCGGTGAAAATCTCCGGCGAGTGCACCAAATTCCGGCGATGTATTTCTTGCGACAGAGACTCTACAGGGAGTTTAAGGTGAGTGTGGGTGATTTCGGTCTGAGCTCTAGATGTCCTGTTTATAAAGTAAGGCAACAGTGGGATAGATTCTTTGGTTTTCCGGCGATTTGCAGAAAATTCCAGCGAGGTGTCCTTGATGAATAGAGACTTGTAGAGAGAGGTTAGCGAGAGGTGTGTGTGCATTCCAATGGGTTCTCAGAGCTCCTATTTATAGAAGAGGAGGTCGTACAGTATAAACTTCGGTTTCGGTCAAAATGGGTTATGGCGGATTGATTGCTTAGCTAATTGGATGCATTTTGACTCGATTTGAGTCTTGGTTCAAGACTGGAAGTATTTTCTTCGGTTATTTGCGAAGAATTCGCAAATCTTTGGTGATTGCCGGGGATTACAGCCGTTACTGGGCGCAACTTTGAATCAGTCTAGGAGATTATTAATACATAAAAGATTTGTTTGATTAAATCCTTTCAGATGTTGAGGTGTGGTGTAGCGGTGTGAAGTGTGTTTGGTTACAGGCGAGACCCGGGTTCGAAACCCGGCGTCTACATTAATTTTTTTTTGTTCATTATTTATTAGTAATTTTTAATTATGGTTTTTAAATTCTAATATATTTATTAATTATGTATCAAATGGGACAGCAGTGGTCCCTCAATCTTTCTATCCGGAGTGTTTAAATTTAATTTGAGAAATAAATATGCAATGAAAATTATAACTGGATATTTGATTAATAAACGAAGCGGGTTTTGGAAACCCGTTTTTCGACGGATGTTACAATATCGGTACTGATAATATCGGCGATATTGACCGATATTTTACCGATATAACATTGATTTTCCTGATATCAGTACCTTTCTTCTTAGTTCTACCATTCGCCTTTCTTCTTATTGTTGCTGTTAGTGTTTTAAGTCTTAATTGTTAATTGTTAGTATTAAATGTTAGTGTTTTAAGTCTTAGTAAGTTCTTACGTGCTACAATTATTAGTGTTTTGCAAGTTTCAAAAGGTTAAAACAGTTAATGGTAGGAGAGTATACTGAATATTTGTTAAATTTGTATATGTATATAAACTTAGCGTGATATTAAAATTATCGATATCCTACCATGATAACCGAAATCTTAAATATCGGACCTTGACTAATATCCGATATTTTATCACATTAACTACTTAGATTGTTAGCTAGTGCTCTTTTCTTTCCTTGGTGAATAGATTTGAAGTTGGACTTTTCTTTAGTTTTATCTTGACTTGTTCATTACTAGCTATCACAATTGCACTATGGTTTCTCCATAGACATTCTGATTATAATCCTTTACGAACTCTTCGTATTGGATCGAAAAGGACGTTAAAATGTAGTCTATAGCCATATCAGGAGTCATTGGATAACCCAGCTTTGTGATCCTTTCAATGTACCCCTCCATTCTATCAATGTGGGCTCCCAGGCCCGCTCCATATTTCATGCCACGAGTTAGCTCTTTAAGAATTTCAAAGCACTAGTTACGATTTGGCAGGAACCTTTCCTTTAACTCGTTGATTGGGTCATAAATATTAAACTATTCAAGCTCATTTTTAATTGGTTCTATCATGGTTGATGACATGAGGAATGTAACCTCACCCGAGTCATGAATATGCTTCCACCAAGCATCACCATTTTATTAAGGAGTAGGAACTTGTGGGAAGGGAACCTGTAGAACATACTACTTTTTCTTTATCTTGAGAACTTTTCTCAAGGCCCAGAACCATTCTGAAAAGTTATTTCAATGGAGTTATTTTTGGTACAGAATGCACCGATGAAGTTGGTCAAGTCTAACCGAAGGCATCAACAAAATTCAAACATATTTAATTTAGTATTTTTTCATGCTTAATATCCTAATAAATTTAAGTCCTGATTTGAAAAAAATATCTTTAGGAAGAGAGATCTTGTTTCATAGATACATCATGAGTGGCTTAACTTTGTTCACTTTGTATTACTATGTGGGTAGGTAATGTTTACCAATTGGGTCAACTACACAACTTTTGGTTTGGGGTCGCATGAGGAGTGTTGTCAATGTTACAACCCGACGTTTCTGGTTGTTCTGTACTACCGTTATTTCCTTCTGTAACCATTCTGTTATTCGGGATTCGATGAATTATGGAATTATGTTTTAATAAATACACTTCATCACACTGCATAACATCACACTTAAAACGCTTCTATACTCGCAACGCTAACGTTACACGATTCACATTAGCTTATGCTACTTTATAAGCCGAGTGTGTTTGTTAGTTCGGTAACCACTCGTGCCTATGACCTCGCTTATAGCGCAAATCGTAATCGCAGTTATTTATGTTACTTTATGTTACTTATGTGTTATGTGTGCTTTATAAATTATGGATTGTACTCGCTCTCGCAAACGCTCTCGCTCACACAACTCGCTATATCGCATTACGATGTTAATATAATGCTTAAGGCTTCGCTAAAACCCCAACCGAACAAACTAATACAAACAAAAATGCCAAACGATCAACCAACGCGCGAACTGGAGACGAGATACGCAAAACAGACCACTTCGTGCGAACTGGCTAATTCGTACGAACTGGCTAATTCGTGCGAATGGACAGTTCGTACGAATTGATCCTTACTCCCTCATCTCCTATAAATATCCAACACACTCATGCTCCCCCTCTTGCTGCCACTTCGCACCAAGAGTCTCTCTACTCGTTTTCTCTGATTTTCAAGTAAGAAACAACTATTTTCCATGCAAACACAACGATTTCCCCTACGATTTTACACGAGTTTATCTCCGATTTCATCTAAACTTCTCTGTTTACGAAAACCTTCATCTTTTTCATAAAACCTTCTGATTTTACCTTGGATTCACACTTAAATGAGTGTATTTGAGTTAGCTTTGGCTTCTCAAGATAGAAACCTAGTTGTTTCAAGCTCACTAAGTGTTTTATCCAACTAAAACTAATTTAAACTCGATTTTTGCACTAAAACGGATCAAAATCGACATATGTTTCGTTCACTTAACAATGGAACGGAGCGGTGTCTAACCCGTCATGAAAAGGACTCGAAATCAGATCCGACTTAGACGAAAACTCAGTTCCGGACACATGAAGACGCAAACAATCAGCTTATACGAACTAGACTGGCTCGTACGAATTGGCTCAGTTCGTACCAACTAGCCCAAGTTCCTATAAGTGACTAAACTGCTCTAAAAGGCCTCCCCAGCTTTTGGTTTGCTCAGTAACTTGAGGTTGGAAGGATGGACACTCGATTTCCCGAATAAACGACGCGAAATCACTTGGTTTTGGACACGAAACAACCTACTTCACACCAAACTCAATTCGTACGAATTGGTAGCAGTTCGTGCGATCTGGCCAGTTTCTCCCACACTGTTACTTTGTTTCGACCGATTCAGCACTATGGAAGAGTGATGCACTTCTGTTCTTGCTTACAGGCTGACCCGACACTCTCCCCGCTTTCCTCTACTCCTACAACCCTCTTTACGCACTCACAGTGAGTATACTTGACCCTTTTTTGCTTTAACGCACTTTTGGGTGTTACATACGTTCCCTATATCAAAACACAACACACAACGCTCAAACCTTTAAACGCAACCCGCTCTTACATGACTATACGTGAATCGCTGAATTGTATGTTCTTTGCTTGATGACTTGTATGCCACCCTTAACATGATAGCTTGCTAGAGGTTGACCCGCCACCCGGAGGCCCGGGGTTGTTAAGGCTCTCACTTTTACACTTCGCTTTATTTTCTCTTTAGTACGTGGACACTTGTTCGCGTGACTCGCATTCGCGGTTTGTTGGTTACTTGTATCAGTGCGGTTAACATAGTTCACATCTCTTACGTATGTCATGCGGCGAAACTATTACTATCATGTAAACCTGTATGCTCACCTTTACATTATTGTATTGACTTTTATTTTAACGTATGTGACAGATTGATGGATTTAGCTTATGCTGCAAATGGATAGGACATCTAGAAACCCACAATAAAATCTAGGTTGTCGGATTAGTTTTTGTTTGAGAGACATGAAATCTGTATTGACTATTTGAAACATTTTGTTTAATTGTATGGGAAGTTAAACCTTTAAATATTGTCATTTTAATAGTTGTTATGGATTCTCTTGAACTCCCTAGTGCCACGCCTCGATGATTCCGCCATCGGTTGGGGTGTGACAGTCAAGACATTGTACTTTTAACCCCAATTATTCCCACTCAAACTCTTCAAGTGATATTGGCCTTTCAATCAATGATGTATGAAACTTGTGCTTCAACTCTTCCAAAACCATAAGTCCAACACAGGGTAATAGCTAACAAAGGGGGGGTTCGATAAACTAGTAAGAGCGTCATCAATTTAGGGTGGCGCAACAATATCGATTTTAGTTATGCGATTTACTTTAATATTTTATTAATGTTTGTGGGTCAAAATATTTTGGACGATGAGCAGGAAAATCGTACAATTTTGTAAAATCCAATTTTACGTTTGTTCATGCTAATTGAAACTCCTTTCAACCTCGCTACGAATTAATTCAAATACCATATTTAAAACTATGTTGGTTGTTTATAACGAACTTTATTTTAATTTATAAATTCTTTTATTAATTATGGATTTAAAAATAAACTCTTTAATTTGAAAATCGTACTTGTTTTTTCTCTTTTAATAAAACACCTTTTTGTTAAAATATATACCTCTCCGAGTTAATTTAAAAACACCCATTTCATTATCTTGTTCTTTTACCGTGATTATGAAAATATATTTATTATATGGTCTAATTATTTTCTAAACAATATACCAATCACACATATAATAAATAAAAGCAATAAACCGAGCACTTAGATATTTGTCTGGTTTTATTCGAGCCATTGAACAATAACCGAACAAGTAAAAAAGGATGAACCAAACAACTCTTATTCTGCAAGCTCCCACTTAGACTGATATCTCCATCTCTGATCTAGTTACACCGTCTTTGGTCTTAAATATTTGTCTTTTCGGTTTTACAATTTCATAACAAACAACTTTACAATAAAATAAATTTAGCCTATCTATTAAATCGAGTAAAGGTTGCGTAATTCATAAAATTCATGAATTCGGCTTAAAGATTTTGAGTTAATAATGTAGGCAAATATTTTACTATCAATTTGAAACAAGTTTGAAGCGAAACAGATGAGTTTTCGCGAAGTTACAAAGTTTTACGTAAAAAAGACAAAAGCTGAAATTTTGCAGTTAAGCCTGCCGTAAGCTACGACAGCCTGGCATAAGCTACGGCAGGAGGCTGTTGTCAAAATAGGAAAAACACATATGTGTTCCCATGGGTATTTTACCATGCGTGGGGGAAATAGTATGAACCTACTTGTTTATTGAAAGAGCTAAAGAAAAGGAACTTACAAACTTTAGAGGACTTCTCCAAAACACTAAAAGAGAAGGCTCAATGTAAGAAGGAAGAAACTCTTTATAAACATCTAAGTGAAGTGTTTGTAATTTGAGTTGGTGTGAAGAAAATGGTGATCAAATGGGGTTATTTATAGTGAATGGAGGTTAAGGGACTAAAATAAGTGTCCATGGAGCCTAAGAATGTAATCAGTGTCCATTGAGGTGTCAACACTAAAAGAAGCATGGCAAAGGAGATGATATGTGGCAAAACATGGGCAAGACATGTGTTAATGGGTGTCTTAGGAGATAATTAGTGCCATATGATGTGTTTAGAGCTTGACAAGTGTCCAAGAGTTAAGTGATTAGTGTCTTGCTATGTGGCATAACATGGTAACTTAAGGTTTTTGGTATTTTTAGTCCCTATACTGAGTTTTTGTGTTTTGACGATTCTAATCCCTCAATTAAATTTGAAAGGTTTCGAGGTATGTGATACTTAGATTTTGTTCCAGGCAATGTTGTGAATATTATTTTGCTTGAATGTACGATTACGAAACTCGTAAATAAGAAATAGAATTTCGTTAAGTTACAAAAATGATCAAAGGTTTAAAAATCTGAAATAAATGCTATGGTTACACTCGCGAGGTGGCGACAAGGCGTGGAGGTGGCATGACATGGTTTCCGGCGTGCGGCGCGATCTCCGGCGAGCTCCAACAAAGGGGCAGAGCGTATATGTGATGTTGCGGTGGTGTGGCGGCACTAGGTGGGGTCGGTCGGTGTAGGAGGTGATGTGGTTGTTTGTTTTGGTGTGTTATGTGGTGTAACCAAAAGCCTTTGTAAGCCCTGGTATTTATTGGTATCTTACCTTTTGTATTTATACTCAAACACCAATCATTTAGGCACTATAATCTAATTCTAATACCTATTTATAATTATCTCATTTATATTCTATTTATCTAATTGGTGGAATATATTAATATTATTATCTAATTAATAATATTCTTCTAGCATGCATTTAATTATTTATTTAATTAAAAAATAATTAAATAAGCAACTAAATATTAATTAATCATGTCACAAATAATTAATTTACAAAACATTTCTCTAGCCGTTCAAACCACATTATCGTTGCAAAACGTGCGTATGTGAACAAGAATTTTATCTCATAAACATTATTCTTGGTTGATTGTTTAAAGTGTAGCTTTTAGAATCATATCTTATTAATAATAACATGGCATGTGTTGTGTATCGCAATAAACAAGAGAACACCCTATTGTTCATGTGTATTGAAACCAAACAATTAGATTTCTTATGACCTATCTATTGTGTAAGAGAGTCGGGCTAGACTCGTTTATAGCTTGATTTTTAAAGTTTGAGTTCGTTTTTTTATTTATTAATTGTTTTTTTTATATTTTTACAATTATTAAAATTATTACATTTATTTTTATATGATAACTCTTATATATAATATAATATATGTTATTTAGTTGTTTTATGATAATAGGTATTGTGATATTGATATACCTAAAATACCTATTTAGGCTTGGTAGTCGCCTCGAGTTCAATATGTGAAGCTCAAACTCGAGCTCGTTTATTAAATGAGTCCTAATAAAAGTTTAACATGTTTAAACTCAAAATATTCAATTTTTTAGTAAGTCAGGTTTCAAGTAGGAGCAAGCAAAGTATACTACCTGGACCGACCCGAATAATACCCGACCCGATACCCAAATACATATGGAATCCATAACCGAGGACTGGACCTATAAGCTTGGTTCGGGTTTTGATTTGACACGGTTTCGTTGCTTCAGTTTTCCATGTAAGACCAAGGCAGGAATTTTGTTTAAGTTTGACCTGGATTTTAAAGACGACAATGTTGAAATACTGGGTTTGTAGATCGATGTATGTGGTTGCGGAGAAGAATGACAATGGAGAAGAATGGTAATGTATTTTTTTTGAAACATTTGAATTATTCGCGAATGTCGGGAGGTCTAGCATACGTTTTCTTAACTGGGTCTACGCTAGAGAGCCCCCTCGCACAATAGATCGCCAATTTAAACCCTTCAATGAGAAACCCCTATCACCCAGACTCGAACTTGAGATCTGGAGGGAAAAACTCATCCAGACCCACCATATGTCGAAGTTAAATACTCATAACCACCACTAGTGCACTAATGATGGTTAGAAGAATGGTAACGTATCATCCAAAACTCTTGAACTCAAGGGTCTTTTCCATTATAAAATATGAATAAACTAGTAAATTTCCCGCACATTGCTGCGGGTCAAAATGTTAATTAACTTGGATTTGTATAATCAAGATCCCAGCCGTTTCTGAACAAAAGTTACGTTGGAATGTAGATAAACTGAATATGTACATAAAAATAAGCACGGAAACGTATTATATTTAACCCGACTTATTTGCGAAAGAAATTTACATCGAACACCAACTTGAACTTACACCGATACGTACATAAAAATAAGCACAAAATTACATTTATTAAGTTAAAAAAGGTACCACGCGTTGCTGACACCGAGACGTAAAGTAAGTCGAATTTATACAATCTAACGAAAACGTATAATATTTGACCCAAATTGTTTTAAAACACAATTTATGTCAAAACATAGACGAACTAAAAATGTATATAAAAAACCAAAAAAAAATATTATATTTGACCCTACCCATTTTCAAAGATTCGCAATTCACGTGAATTATACACACACATACATAAAAATAAGCACGTAAAAATGATTATAAAGTTTTAGAAAGTGGAAGGGTTGCAAGTGAAAATAGTAAATGTTGAAGGTTAAATGTTAGAAAAACAAAAATATACTTAAGTTGCTGCGACGTTGAAACTTAAAGTAACTCAAATTTATATCATCTAATCAAAACGTAATATATTTGACCCGACTGATCTCTGAGCGAAATTTATCTCAAAACGTAGACCAACGAAAACGTACATAATAATAAGCACGAAACGTATTATGTTTGACCTAACTTATTTGTGAAATAATTTTACATTGAAACGTTAACCAACTTCAAGGTAAGCGCGTTACGGCGGCGCCAAAACGTAAAGTAACTCGAATTTATACCATCTAATGAAAGCGTACCAATTAAACACGTACATAAAACGAAATAAAAAGATGTATAATATTTTAGCGTACTAATTTTAAAAAAATTACGAAGAAACCTAAATAAACTTTAATTGATACCAACACTCATAAAAAAAGAAGCACGTAAAACTCGATTACAAAGTCTTTAAAAAGTTAATGGGTAGTAAGTGTAAACTTTGAAAGTTACGTAAAATAGTAAAAAAAAAGTTAAGTGGATGCCAGTTGGTGGGACTGTACACCCATCTTGTAATTGTAGCTATATACAATACAATACAATACAATAAGGAGGATGAAAGATAACGTGGTGAGTTTTCACCGGGAAAATAAATTGCATGCATTGTGTAAGAATGTGGTTTCCACTTGTCTTTGTATCTTCCCAACGCATCTAAATATTCATTTAATAAAGGTTTTAGATAGCAATCGTTAAATCTTTTATAACAAGTAAAAAATATGTATTTATAATGAAAACAAACAATATGATAAATGATTAAAATTATAATAACTTGAATTAAGTACCCCGCATTGCGATGAGGGCCTAAAACTGTTTCAAATAACATCAGTGTCATACCGCTGGTAGCGACCACCAACACTGAAGTTGCGGCGTGTTAATACGAAGAAATAAGACCGAAAATATAACATATAAAAAATAACTATGTCGGTTTAGGACTCACGCGTTGCGACGAACTTGTTAAATGAAAAAAAAAAGACATAAAAACGTTGAACCACACACACAATGCAATAAAAGTTATAGGTTAAAAGTAAATAAATTAAAATGATTAAAATACAAAAGATGAAAACTTTGGGTTAAAAGTGAAAAATCACATTTTTTTTTGAAAACCCTCCATGCTTGGGGTACAACAACACAATGCAACAATACGTTGCTAATTTATATTATGGAAATAACAATTAGGTATAATACGACAAATTTAATCACTAAATTAGCATGTAATTCTACAAAGTATATATATATTTTTATATTTGTGAAAGTATTAATTAAATCTATATAAAAGAAGAGAAGTTAAATAGTGTTAAAATGCTTAAATGAGCCGTAGAGGTTTTTTGCTAACTTGAGCCTTTATTTTGTTTTTCTTCGGTTTAGTTGGAGACTTTAATTACTTGAGCTTTATTTTAGTTTGGTTTTTTAACGAACAAAACCGATAATGGTACGTAAAAAAAATTTAACTTTTGAATTTTTTTAACGAACTAAACACGCACAAATACCCTTTTGGACATTTTTTTAAACTTTTTTTCATTTGTTATAATGAGTGCGTTGAAACCGACCGAGTTCCTATCCTTTTCTTTTACATTTACCTTTTTTATTTTTTCTTATTATTTTGTTGTTTAGAGCAGAGCCGTGACCCAAGTAGCATTAACACCTTTAAATATCATTTTGTTTGATCTTGTGAATTTATTCATCGGTTATCATGTCATCACGCGCAACACGGGTGACTTAATCCCTAATTTTAAAACAATTTTTATATTGATACTCAAGTTATTTAGAAAAGTAAAAGAAAAATATACACGCGGGTTTTGTGCATGGCGTCAGATAGGGAGAGGGGAGAGGAGTGGAATACGGTCACTTTTCAGAAAAATCGGAGGAGGCAGGAGGAGATTGACAAAGAGAATACCACCACTTTCTTCATCACTAACTTTACAGATGACTGGGACATTCCCAGGATGTGGCAAGTCTTGGAAAAGGTCGGTCACTTAGTTGACATGTACATCGCTCATAAGAAGAATCCTTCGGGAGCTAATTTTGGCTTCGCTAGATACATGAATGTTTGGGATGTTGGCATGATGGAAGAAGAACTTTGCAAGGTTCGTCTGGGCAGATTTTATCTTCGCGCCAATGTCTCAAAGTTCGATCGGAAACCGATTCCTAAGGGCCTTGCTGGATTTAAGGGTCATGCTGTGTCTAAGATGGTTCATAGGCCTAAGCAATCTCCTCCAGTGGGGCGAGATGGGAAGGCTCCTGTCACACCCGACCCGCAGCGGATAAGGTGATCGGGGCATGATTGGGTTATCATCAAAGCTCATGACATTTATTAAACGTTTCATATTCATTAATACAAATTAAATGGAAATTTACAATGATTGCTACAACATGATCTAACTAACAATCTAACTCCTTTGTTCTCTTCTAAGGCATATCCTATGTTATCCTTGCTTCAACCTGTTCACCTGTATCATGTGTAAAAAGGTTTTTGGATCAACATAATGTTGGCGAGTGAATCCTATGGAAAACATTTGAACAATTTATTTAGATTGATTATGAAATATGTGCACAACCAAACATGAGTAAAATTAGATGTAACTTGATCAACAATCATAAGATGTTAAATAAAACACTCATGAACAATAATGGAACAATTAAAGGCACGCGATGCTCAACTCGTCTCTCACGAGGAACTGAGGGGCCTGATGAATGAATTGCATAAACATGATAATATGAATAACACAACTACAAACAATATAAACTTAATGAAAACACACATAAACAATAATGAATTTGAATTGAAGCACGCGATGTTCTACTCGTTACCCACGAGGAACTGATGGCTTAATGTATGAGTTTCATGTAATTTGACAAACGGAATATAAGTAAATCACAACAATAAATCAATCTAAGTTTAAGTCATGATGTGGTATGGCACAAGTTTAAATAAATAAATTAATTATTTCATAACACATGACACACCCCAAAACGTGTAATTTAAAAGGGGGAATTGTAAGATTCACTCACAGTGGGTGCGTTCGGTTGATGATGATGAATGCACACGAAGTGGTTTTAACCACGAGTGAGATTTAACCTAGATAAATCGCATTATGGTTTGGTGAGTAAACGGATTTTATTAAACTATTTTAGTAGGATTGTTGGGTGTATTTTTTGTGAGTTTGAAGCTATTTTCTAATCTTAAAAATGTTATTTTTAAATATTTATAATTGATTTTTAATTAAAATAATTAAATAAAAATAATAAAAATATTTTTTTTTTTTTTCTGCTACAGTTGACCTTGACTTGTTGACTTTGACTGGTCGTTGACCGGTTTGCGGAATATTGTTGTGCGCTCGGTGAGGCTCGAACCCGAGACCTCCCGTACGCGTGCACGCAGCTCTACCAACTGAGCTACGTGTCTAACCGTTTATATATCCGATTTTAATTTCATATATACATTAATTAGAATTAATAGAAAATCATTTATTTTAAAAACAGTTTAAGGCGAAACGGTCATGCACACCACAGGTCTCGAACTCGGGACCTGTGGTTTAATCTAACACACAGTCCACCGCTGGACTGTGTGTTCAACATGTTATATAACTTGATTTTTATTATACTTAAAGACAATTTAAATATTTCCTTTTCTGCCTTATTTAAAAAGAAGAGTTAATTGTCCGAGTCGGTGCTGAGGACCGGACTCGAACTCGTGACCTGTGATATAAACAAACACACAGTCCACCGCTGGACTGTGTGTCTAACTTGGTTATTATTCCGGTTATTAATATACTTAACATATAACGGTATCGACTCCGGTTCAGTTAAACAAAAACTTGATTTTTATTAAGGCAACGTGTGTGAACCGGGATTCGAACTTGAGACGTTAGCGTTTTATGTGCACACAGTCCACCGCTGGACTGTGTGTCTAACCTGATTAATTTCTTGATTTATATTATACTTATATGTTAACGAAAGTGCGTCGTCTTCTTCGTCAATGTTGAACC
The DNA here is from genome assembly GCA_947069175.1 of Scalesia atractyloides. Lineage (NCBI taxonomy): Eukaryota > Viridiplantae > Streptophyta > Magnoliopsida > Asterales > Asteraceae > Scalesia > Scalesia atractyloides. Next base: position 58,308,093 of record CAMTDV010000009.1, read on the forward strand.
AGAAATCGGGTCTGACTGGTTCGAGCTTTTGTTCCAGTTTCATTAGTGTTTTAGGTTAATTACTGGTAAGATAGAAGTAAAAAGAAAGGAAAATAAGCGTGAGGTATACCGACTCGTTTTCCTCTGTTTTCCGGCAGAACTCCGGCGACAGAAAACTACTCCGGCGTCAGGTGTCTTGCAGCAGCAAGTCTCCGAAAAGTTTGGAAAAGGTAAGGGTATCTCCGGTATAAGCTTCAGAGGTTCAGAAAAGCTCGGCAATGGGGAAACCGGTTTTCCGGCGACGAACAGGTTTATTCCGGCGAGAGAAATTACGCCGTGAAAAGATGTGATTTTTAGCGAAAAAGTTTGCAGGCGATTGTGGTTGAATTTATAGGGAATAATCGAAATGTATTTGGTCTGATTTCGGACTATGTTCGATATTTAAATTTTTCCGGCGGTTTTGATTTTGGTCGCGGACTTCAAACATCGGTTATAACCGATATGTGATTAAAGGTTTACGTTATAACGTAAATTGGTGTTAAGACTCGCGAATAATCCGGGATTCCGACGACTGAACCGTTTGGGCGCCGGTTTTGAATTTGTAAAGTCACTATATCAATTAAATGATTCTGTTATTCATCAAACATAACAAGCGGCGCAGTGGTTTGTGTGTGAGAGTTAAGTCACTAGGTGACTCGGTACAGACCCGGGTTCGAAACCCGGCTGTAACAATTCATTTTTATTTTTCGATTTTCAACAGTTTTTCAAAAACTAAATATATACCCCCGTATAATAATTGATTACGGATCGTTTAAAAATATTTTGGGCATTTAATTCGCAACGAAAATTTTGACTGACTGTTCGGTTGCTAAACGGAGCGGGTTTGGTAAATCCGTTTTTGACGGATGTTACAGTATCCCCTGCTTTTTAGAAATTTCGTCCCGAAATTTAAATAATGATATATTTTGACTATAAGAATGATGATGTTTTGTTTGACAGTTGTATGCTTAGCAAAAATGAGGGTTTAAGTTTTTGTTCGAGGCGGTAACGTTCCTTGTAAAGGTTAAGTACCCTATTCAGGAATCGCTTTTTGTTGCCTACTGTATGAATATTGATAAACAGGAATGATTCTCTAAAAATGATATCATGCATAAGAGTTTAGATACGTTTGGGAAAAATATGGTTATATCCTAAGGCAAAACTTCTAACACTACAATCTACATGGAACATAAATAAAAACACAACAGCTGATATCCAAACATGAATGAACACATCAGCAAATATTTGAACATGAATAAACATAACAGCAAATATTCGAACATGAATGAACACATCAGCAAATATTTGAACATGAATAAACACAACAGCAAGTATTTGAACATGAATAAACACAACAGCAAAAATTCGAACATGAATAGACACATCAGCGAATGAATAAACACAATAGCCAATATTCGAACATGAATAGACACATCAGCGAATATTTGAACATGAATAAACACAACAGCAAATATTTGAATCCATATATGTTTGAATGATGGAAGTTCCTCTCTCGTTTGTTATGATGGAGAGGTTAATTTATGTAGAAATGGAACACAATCCAATCTCTTTAAATAACATGATGATATAAATGTATCACAAATTCCAACCAAGGCAAATAATAAATCCTACCTGGAACTTCTCATAACCGCCTGATAATGCCTCTGATCCTTTGGCAAGAATACTTATATATAGGAAGTACCAGCGGCGTATCCACCATATTCTTGCCAAATTTTCATTAGTTTTATCCACAAGTTATGATTGGTTACCAAGAAACTAATAAATCCTACATAGAACTTCTCATAACCATCCGTTAATGCCTCTGATCCTTTGACAAGAATACTTATATATAGGAAGTACCAGCGGCGTATCCACCATATTCTTGTCAAATTTTCATTGGTTTTAACAGTGAATTATGATTAGTCCTATACTCTACAATCAATACAACAAACATAAATTACTGAAATGAAATATATCTGTGCGATCAAGGCTCAATCGAACGGAGCCGATCGTATTGCATGTACTGAAAATAAAATGGATGTGCGCTCAAGGCTCAATCAAACGGAGCCGAACGTATTGAATGTACTGAAATTGAAATTGTGTGCTCAAGGCTCAATCAAACGGAGCCGAACATATTGAATGTACTGAAATTGAAATTGTGTGCTCAAGGCTCAATCAAACGGAGCCGAACATATTGAATGTACTGAAATTGAAATTGTGTGCTCAAGGCTCAATCAAACGGAGCCGAACATATTGCATGTACTGAATATGAATAACTTAACCACACAAACAGCCTATGCATGGAACCTCTCATAACCGCCTGATAATGCCTCCGATCATTTGACAAGAATACTTATATATAGGAAGTACCATCGGCGTATCCACCATATCCTTGTCAAATTTTCGTTGACTTTATCCGAAAGTTATGGTTAGTTCGATGCGACTCCACTACAAACACCACAACCACAAGATACTGATAATGAAATTGTATGTGCGCTCAAGGCTCAATCAAACGGAGCCGAGCGTATTGCATGAACTGGAAATGTGAATAAATCTGTGTACTCAAGGCTCAATCAAACGGAGCCGAGCATATTGCATGAACTGAAAATGAGAATAAATCTGTGTACTCAAGGCTCAATCAAACGGAGCCGAGCATATTGCATGAACTGGAAATGAGAATAAATCTGTGTACTCAAGGCTCAATCAAACGGAGCCGAGCATATTGCATGTATTGAAATGTAATATTACGTAACCGATCAAGGCTCAACAAACGGAGCCGATCGTGCGGGCACGCCAAGATCAACCACATAATAAAATGGGGATCCAACTCAACCTCGATGGATGGGGAGCCACGGCCTCGGCAAAAGCATATACCGAAAACAATATATAATATATAATATCCAATAATTTCTCTAACAGTCTACACATGTGATAAAGAAAGACTAAACAATAGGAGTTGAATCTGGATCTTCGGCGAACAGGACTAGCTGAGTATCTTCGTTTGGGCCGTCATTATCTTCGACAGGGTTGGCGTTGATATTGAAGACTCTTCCTCTTGCTGGCGGCATAGTGGTTGGGTTTTCTTGGTTTACTTGGTTAACTGGGTTTGATTGGGCTTGAGTGTTGATAATGTTAACCAATTGAGGGCATGTGTTTCTAAGGTGGGTAGGGTCGCCACAATTGAAGCAAGCTCGAGCATATGGGAACATGGGGTATTGAGGTTGGTGATAAGTTTGGGCCATGTTTTGAGTAGGGGAAAAGGTTTGGTCTTGAAAGGTGCGACAAACATTGCTCAAATGACCATAACGTCCACAAGTTGTACATAGCCGGCAAGGTAAAGTAAGGGGATGATGATAAAAACAGTGGTTGCATTGAGGGTGAGGTCCAAGATATGGTTTCTTATTTGGGTAAGCTGAGTTGGGTGCCACTTGGGTGATTGGGACAGCTCGGATGGGTATAGCGTGAAAAACTGGTTGATTTCGTTGAGTAGCAGCGAAAAGTCGTCCGACTCTTTTTCTCTTAGGGTTGGGTTGAGAAGGGGATTCGGTTTGGGTGGAGTCGGAGGTTTCAGTCGATTCTTTATCCTTCTTCTTCTCCTCCTCGAAGTCTTTGTTTCGGATTCGGTTCTCGGTGAGCTCTATTGCTAGCTCCATTGCTGCTTCCAAAGTTGCAGGCTTGGTACTTATCACAGGGTCTTGAATCTTTGACGGAAGACCACGAATGTAGTGCTCGATCAAACGGTAGAGGGGAGTAAACATGTTGGGAACCATTTGATGTAATTCGAGGAACCTTTTGTTGTAGGTGGTGTGGTCTCCTTCCATTTGCTTCAATGAATAAAATTCATCTTCTAGCTTCTTGATTTCGCTCCTTGGGCAAAATCGTCTGGTCATGATTTCCTTCAATTCGTTCCAAGTTAGAGTCATAGCATCTTCAACACCTCGTTTTGCCTTCTCTGAATTCCACCAAGTAAGTGCTATCCCATATAGTCGACCGGTAGCATAACGCACTTTGCGATCATCAGGGCAATCGCAATTTAGAAAAGTATTCTCCATTTCTTCAAACCAATGGAGGAGTGCGGTGACACCTTCAGTCCCTTTATATTTCGGAGGGTCGCATGATTTGAAATGCTTGTAGGTGCATTTAGTGGTGTTTGGGGAAGAGTTGAAAATGTTTTGGTTTGCTTGATTGACAGGATTATTGGTAAGTGCTTGTTGAACTTGGATTACAATGTTGGGTATTACGGCAGCCATTTGTTGAGCGATTAAGGCAGCCATGCGATCGCGGGCTTTTCTTGCTCTCGTCTTCCTACGGGCGAGGTTAGAAGACATCTACAATGAATACATGACAAGGGTATGAGTTGGATGCTTTTGAGATCATGGGTCGCATTAGGGATGAACATTCATAAAATAATTATACAAAAATACTACATCCATAGGATGTCTTTGGCTTTGCTCGCTGTTAGGCCCGTCATGCCGCCATACTTTACCTTATGTAATCATGTGGGCCCCCATGAATTACCGGTTTTTCATATGGTTCGCACGGTTTCTGCCTGGTTGCGTACACAAAACCCGGTGAAAATCGAGAAATATGTATACAACGTGTGATGTTCGGAATGTGTCCAGGTGTAGACACGATGACACCTCAAAGTGGGTTAGTTCGAACGACGTTTGGTGTGGCATGCTTTGGCCTAATAGGTCCTTCGTACTCTCATCGTTGGTCCCCAGGTAGGCAAACTGGTCCGTTATATTGGATTTATACGAATGCCAGCCTAGACAGGACGTTCCGACTACCGGTACTTGTACCCTTCCAGTTACTACATGCCCGTCGCAGAACTTACTTTGATGAGAATTGAAAATTGCATAAAATCTTTGGATAATGAGAATATGAAAATAAATTGAATACATGAACATCGATATATGTATAATGAATATGTATATATGTATAATGAACATGTATATGAGCATGTATGTTTGACTGAAATGTAAACAAATATGAAACAAATAAATATCACAAGTTTGTATGTAACCACCTAATCAATTTAAAATTTAGGCAGACTATAGTATAGGCTCTAAGGGTCTAATAACCTATCCTATATCCCTATAGTCATGGCTCTGATACCAATCTGTCACACCCCGACCCGCAGCGGATAAGGTGATCGGGGCATGATTGGGTTATCATCAAAGCTCATGACATTTATTAAACGTTTCATATTCATTAATACAAATTAAATGGAAATTTACAATGATTGCTACAACATGATCTAACTAACAATCTAACTCCTTTGTTCTCTTCTAAGGCATATCCTATGTTATCCTTGCTTCAACCTGTTCACCTGTATCATGTGTAAAAAGGTTTTTGGATCAACATAATGTTGGCGAGTGAATCCTATGGAAAACATTTGAACAATTTATTTAGATTGATTATGAAATATGTGCACAACCAAACATGAGTAAAATTAGATGTAACTTGATCAACAATCATAAGATGTTAAATAAAACACTCATGAACAATAATGGAACAATTAAAGGCACGCGATGCTCAACTCGTCTCTCACGAGGAACTGAGGGGCCTGATGAATGAATTGCATAAACATGATAATATGAATAACACAACTACAAACAATATAAACTTAATGAAAACACACATAAACAATAATGAATTTGAATTGAAGCACGCGATGTTCTACTCGTTACCCACGAGGAACTGATGGGCTTAATGTATGAGTTTCATGTAATTTGACAAACGGAATATAAGTAAATCACAACAATAAATCAATCTAAGTTTAAGTCATGATGTGGTATGGCACAAGTTTAAATAAATAAATTAATTATTTCATAACACATGACACACCCCAAAAACGTGTAATTTAAAAGGGGGAATTGTAAGATTCACTCACAGTGGGTGCGTTCGGTTGATGATGATGAATGCACACGAAGTGGTTTTAACCACGAGTGAGATTTAACCTAGATAAATCGCATTATGGTTTGGTGAGTAAACGGATTTTATTAAACTATTTTAGTAGGATTGTTGGGTGTATTTTTTGTGAGTTTGAAGCTATTTTCTAATCTTAAAAATGTTATTTTTAAATATTTATAATTGATTTTTAATTAAAATAATTAAATAAAAATAATAAAAATATTTTTTTTTTTCTGCTACAGTTGACCTTGACTTGTTGACTTTGACTGGTCGTTGACCGGTTTGCGGAATATTGTTGTGCGCTCGGTGAGGCTCGAACCCGAGACCTCCCGTACGCGTGCACGCAGCTCTACCAACTGAGCTACGTGTCTAACCCGTTATATATCCGATTTTAATTTCATATATACATTAATTAGAATTAATAGAAAATCATTTATTTTAAAAACAGTTTAAGGCGAAACGGTCATGCACACCACAGGTCTCGAACTCGGGACCTGTGGTTTAATCTAACACACAGTCCACCGCTGGACTGTGTGTTCAACATGTTATATAACTTGATTTTTATTATACTTAAAGACAATTTAAATATTTCCTTTTCTGCCTTATTTAAAAAGAAGAGTTAATTGTCCGAGTCGGTGCTGAGGACCGGACTCGAACTCGTGACCTGTGATATAAACAAACACACAGTCCACCGCTGGACTGTGTGTCTAACTTGGTTATTATTCCGGTTATTAATATACTTAACATATAACGGTATCGACTCCGGTTCAGTTAAACAAAAACTTGATTTTTATTAAGGCAACGTGTGTGAACCGGGATTCGAACTTGAGACGTTAGCGTTTTATGTGCACACAGTCCACCGCTGGACTGTGTGTCTAACCTGATTAATTTCTTGATTTATATTATACTTATATGTTAACGAAAGTGCGTCGTCTTCTTCGTCAATGTTGAACCAGAAATCGGGTCTGACTGGTTCGAGCTTTTGTTCCAGTTTCATTAGTGTTTTAGGTTAATTACTGGTAAGATAGAAGTAAAAAGAAAGGAAAATAAGCGTGAGGTATACCGACTCGTTTTCCTCTGTTTTCCGCAGAACTCCGGCGACAGAAAACTACTCCGGCGTCAGGTGTCTTGCAGCAGCAAGTCTCCGAAAAGTTTGGAAAAGGTAAGGGTATCTCCGGTATAAGCTTCAGAGGTTCAGAAAAGCTCGGCAATGGGGAAACCGGTTTTCCGGCGACGAACAGGTTTATTCCGGCGAGAGAAATTACGCCGTGAAAAGATGTGATTTTTAGCGAAAAAGTTTGCAGGCGATTGTGGTTGAATTTATAGGGAATAATCGAAATGTATTTGGTCTGATTTCGGACTATGTTCGATATTTAAATTTTTCCGGCGGTTTTGATTTTGGTCGCGGACTTCAAACATCGGTTATAACCGATATGTGATTAAAGGTTTACGTTATAACGTAAATTGGTGTTAAGACTCGCGAATAATCCGGGATTCCGACGACTGAACCGTTTGGGCGCCGGTTTTGAATTTGTAAAGTCACTATATCAATTAAATGATTCTGTTATTCATCAAACATAACAAGCGGCGCAGTGGTTTGTGTGTGAGAGTTAAGTCACTAGGTGACTCGGTACAGACCCGGGTTCGAAACCCGGCTGTAACAATTCATTTTTATTTTTCGATTTTCAACAGTTTTTCAAAAACTAAATATATACCCCGTATAATAATTGATTACGGATCGTTTAAAAATATTTTGGGCATTTAATTCGCAACGAAAATTTTGACTGACTGTTCGGTTGCTAAACGGAGCGGGTTTGGTAAATCCGTTTTTGACGGATGTTACAGCTCCTGTAGGCAATAGCGCTGTTCGAAAATCTTGGGTCGACGTGGCTGCGGGGTTTCAAGGCATGCAGGCATCATCCGAGAAACACAGAGAGAGTTTGGAGGAGATCTATATTCCGGGTAATCTGGATATCAGGCATTCGGAGACTCTCGAGGTATGCCTAGTTAGTGAAGTGAAAGATCTGTATCTTGGTGGCCTTAATGTGCTCCTCATGTTTGGTAATGTGGAAGAAGGTGACATATTCTTGAATGATTTCCACGACAACTGGTTTGCATGGTTGAGAAGGTGGGATGATACGTTTTTTCAGACCCATCGGATTGCTTGGGTCAAGATCACCGGTATTCCTCTTCATCTCAGGGATGACAATGCCCTGGCGACTATTTGTGAGAAGATTGGGAGGGTTCTTATTCCTTTTGAATGTTCTCTGGATTCGAATGACTTATCTTGTGGTAAGGCATGTCTCCTTGTGGATAGGATCAATAGGAAGTTTGGGGTTTCTTGGAGGGATCTAAATTTTGTGGTTCACGTATCGGAGACGATGGACGAGTGGAAACCTTCATTTTTTTTCTCCGACTTCGTCGATAACGATGATGTTTCAGAGGAGGACGATATTCAGTAGTCTGAGGAGTTGAATGAGTTCGATGAGGAGGTGACCGGCTGGTTGCCGGAAGTTGGCAATGTTAGAGGAGAAGTCGGAGCGGAAAGTGAAGAGTCGGAAGGCTGGGATGACGAGGAACTGGCATGCTTCAGACAAGTCTCCTTTAGATTTGGGCCAGGCCTCTTCCGAGATGGGCCATTCTATTCCTGGGGTGGATTTTGGGCTTAATGATAACTGTGGATTAGGTCATCACGAACGCTCTTCTGTGATGTTAATATGGGTGGGGTAGGACGTAGTTTTCCACTGATGTTAATAAATGAATCTTCTATCTTTGAATTGTAGAGGTGTGGGAGGGGATGGGAAGGCATGGTGGGTGAGGTCGATTCTCCGACAACATAGTATTCAATTTCAGGGGGTTCAAGAGACTCAAATGGCAACCTCTGATATCGGGTTTCATCCCCGTTTGAGGTTGAAGCTGTTGATTCCAATGGCCGTTCAGGGGGCATTTTTTGCATCTGGGATCCTAATATTTTTCGGAAGTCTAGTGTGATCAAAGACAGTCGTTTTATTGCAGTTACGGGTATATGGTCTGGTTTGGAGGGTCTTCTAACTATTGTTAATGTATATGCACCTAGGTTGAATCCTGATCGGGAGGTTCTTTGGAGCGATCTTTTGGCCATCAAAAACAGTATCTCGGGAAGTTGGATTTTTTTGGGCGACTTTAATGAAGTCAGGTGCCAGAGCAAGCGATTCTCTGGTATTATTCATAATAATGGGAGTTAAATACCTGGTTGGTCCATGTGGTTTGTGAAAATTGCAAATTTGGTCTCAATTGTTCACTAATTACATAGTTGGTCCTAATAGTTGTAATTTTGCACTCGGGTGTCCTTATCACTAACTTCTGTTAAATTTCTCAGTTAAGTTGATGTTAAATGACCGAATTACCCTTAACAATTAAAAAATTAAATGTAAAAATATAAGAACCAAAAAAACATGGCCCACCCTATCATCTTCTTCACCCCTCTCTCTCTCTCTCTCCTCTCCTCTCTTTCTCTATTTCAGTAAGTCAGTAACCACCATCAATAGGTTGAAAACCATATATTACCACAACAGGATTTCCAAATGCAAACCTTCAATTCAAAGAAAATTGGTACAGGTGCTTACACCATCAACGTTGATTCATGGTAACTAGTAATATTTAAATCAGAACACTGTATCATTTGTGGTTCTACAACGATCAAGCCACCGCTACTTGCATCACCGGTTCTTAACTAAAATTTCGTCCGGCAGATCTATTCGTCGAGCTCGTGACTCCCTACTTAATCAGTCGATAAACAATGTGATGGTAAAAGCAGTGTTTCCGGCAAGTGTGATTGACTGAGTATCGGTGATTGGGTTAATGGCTTCCGGGTATCACCTCCACCACAACACCACCCCCAACCTCTACCACCAACACCACCCCAACCACCACCACACGAACCTGCCAGAAAAACAATAATAGCCGGAAAAGGAATCTGGCCGGAAAAACGATTATAGCCGGAAAACCCATAATTGAATGTGAAATTGGTGATCAAAATCAACTATTTAATGTTGTTTTTAAGTGTGAAATGTGGATCTGATTCGAGTTTTTCAGGTTTTCGTCGATGAATGTATGGTGGCAATCCAAGGTGGTGGAGGTGGAGGATGTATGGTGTTGTGGTTGTGGGTTCAGAGTAAAGGAGAGTTGACTGAGAATTTTCCAGTGAGAAAGAGAGATCTGTGTGAGGGTGGGGTGGGGTGGGGTGGGTGAGGATTGGTTAAAAAAATAAAATGTGAGGACTACTTTATAATTAGTTTTTTTAGTAATTATTTATTTGTTTTTGCTTTTAATACTAAGGGTAGTTCGGTAATTATACATAGCTTAGAAATTTAACATAGGTTATTGAAAAGGACCACACGAGTGCAAAAATTACAACCAATAGGACCAAGTGTTTAATTATTAAACTACTAGGAACAAGTCTGCAATATTTACAAACCATAGGGACCAACAAGACATTTAACTCTAATAATGGTGTCCAAAGCTTCTCTTTTTGGGCGGGCGGAAATTCACTTTTGTTTTATGAGCGATGACGGATTACGAGTCAGCAAGTTAGATCGTTATCTGGTTTGCGAGAGAGTCTTAGCTACCTGGCCTTGGGCCTCAGTTACGGCTCTTCCTCGTAATCTTTCTGATCACTCTCCTGTTGTTTATTGTGGGAAGGTACTGGATTTTGGGAGGATAGTTCTTTAATTCTTGGACGGATCAAGAGGGGTTTGATATTCGTGGTTGGCGCCTACCAAGCTGGGCCCAGCCAATAAGAACCTGGCATGGAAACTAAAGAGGCTGAAGTAGTTGGAACTCGATTAGGAGGAATTGTGAGTCGGCTACTTTGTCTGAGCTAAACTCTTTCATCTCTTTTATTGAGCAGGTGGCAGAAGTAACATCTTTGTCCTCTGATGAATTAGAGCTCAGGAAAAACTTCAAGCAGCAAGTTCTCAACATTGAGGCGAAATTCCGAGCTGATTTAAAACAGAAGGCGAATTGTAGTTGGGAGGCTGACGGGGACGAGAATACTCGTTTCTTTCACAACATGGTTAATCTTCATAGGAAATCCTCCCGTTTTTACGGTTTCTCTATTAATGGTTGCTGGTACTCGGACCCGGTAGTAATTAAAGGTGAAGTTTTTAACTTTTTCAAATCCAAATTTGATGACCCTACGCCATTTAGACCTGAATTTGGGTTGAGTTTCTTCCGTCGATCTCGAGGACATTAGAAACTGCCTCACTTCATACTTTTCGGATGATGAAATTCGCAAGGCCATAGAGGAGTGCGGTACTGACAAAGCTCCCGGACCAGATGGTTACACTATGAAATTCTTTAAGCATTTCTGGAACTTAATTAAAGAAGATGTTGTGGGTTTCGTTAGAGAATTCGAGCAGGCCGGTATTGTTAGTCAGGGATGGAATGCTTCCTTCATATCTTTGATCCCTAAAACCCGGGACCCTTCTAGGCTCAATGATTACCGGCCCATTAGTTTAGTCGGTAGCATGCAAAAGATTATCTCTAAACTGATGGCGTCGCGGCTTAAGCTTTTTTTTACGAGACATCAGTGGGAACGAGCAGTCCACTTATGTTGAAGGGAGGAATATTATGGATGGGCACCTTTTGGTCAACGAAACAACTTCTTGGGCTAGACAAGAACGACATAAGTGCCTAATTTTTAAAGTTGACTTCGATAAGGCTTTTGATTCCGTCAACTGGAAATACTTGTTGCCTATCTTGAGCCAAATGGGGTTTGGTAGCTTGTGGTGTAAATGGGTCTCGTCATGTTAGAATCGGGGAAGGCCTCGGTTCTTGTCAACGGGTCGCTGACATTGGAATTCCCTCTTAAAAGGGGAGTTAGGCAAGGAGACCCTTTGTCTCCTTTTCTCTTCATTTTGGCTATGGAAGGTCTTAATGCGCTCATGAAGGCTGCCAAGCTTAATGGTTTATTCAAGGGGGTTGGGCTTCCAAACAACGGCCGCAAGTGTCTCACATCATGTTCGCCGATGATGTTCTTTTTGTGGGTGAATGGTCTCTAGCTAACATTTTGGGCCTCAAACGGGTTTTAAGATGTTTCAATCTTATTTCGGGGCTCAAAGTTAACTTCCACAAGAGTCGTCTCTTTGGTGTAGGGGTTGAAGAGGAAGAGGTGCACTTGATGGCTGGCCTCCTTAATTGTGAAAATGGCACCCTTCCGTTCATTCATCTTGGTCTCCCGTTGGGAGCAAATATGAATCTTTCTAAGGATTGGAAGCCGGTGGAAGATAAGTTTCTCGCTAAGCTTAGTTCTTGGAAAGCGGAGCATCTCTCTTTCGGAGGTAGACTTACTTTGGTAAACTCGGTGTTGGGTAGCTTACCTCTTTTTTATTTCTCCATGTTTAAAGCTCCCAACAAGGTGGTGAATAGACTTGATAAAATCAGAAGGAAGTTTCTATGGGGAGGCAAGGCGCATGAAAAAAAGATGCATTGGGTTAGTTGGGACGTGGTTACGAAACCAAAAGTTATGGGTGGCCTTGGAGTTTGTAACTTGAATTTCCAAAACTTAGCCCTTTTGGCAAAGTGGTGGTGGAGAGTGCTTGTTGGGAAAAATGCGCTTTGGAGGAATGGGGTTTTAGCTATTCACAAAGTCGGGTTCCCGACTCCTAAGAGGTTAGCTGCGACTACGAGCTCTGGGGCATGGTTGGGTATCGCTAAAATTGGTGCCGACTTTAAAGCCTTGGGAGTTAATCTGGAAGATTTTTTTGTTAAAAAAGTGGGCGAAGGGAATCACACTCTTTTTTGGAAGGATGTCTGGTTTGGCAGAAGACCACTTCAGAACTTATTCCCTGATCTTTATGCTCTGGATAATGGTAAGTTGTGCACCATCTCTCAGCGGGTCACTCGTGAAGTGGGTAACATCTTTAATTTTTCTTGGAATTTGGCGAGAAGGAACCTCAGACAGGATATGCAAGAAGATGTCTCGGATTTATCGGAGATGATTTCTCATTATCCTTTCATCCATGGACAAGATAGGTGGGTTTGGGAGGCAGACACGTCTGGAATTTTCTCGGTCAGTTCGGCTAGAAAGCTCCTTTTTCGGAGTCTTCCCAAGATGATCCCGACAAACAAGTTCTTCTGGTGCAGGTGGTTTCCGTTCAAAACTGTTTGTTTCGCGTGGAGATTGGCTCTTGACAGGATTCCTTTGGCGTGCAATCTGAATAGAAGAGGTGTGTCCTCAGTCTCGATCGTATGCAGTCTATGTAATAATGGTGAAGATAAAAGGGACCATGTCATTCTCTGTTGTGCGTTTGCTGCTGAGGTTTGGCGAAGAGTCTCTTGGTGGTGCGGTTCGAAGTTTTATTTGGCCAGCTCTATTCAGGACCTTTTTAATATTGCAGCAGGTAATAGAGGGAGCAAAGACTCTTTTATACTCGGGTTCGCGATCCTGTATTCTGCGTTTTGGTGCATCTGGCGCGCGCGTAATGAAGCCGTGTTCGAAAATCAAAAGAGGACTGTGGATTACACTTTTGACATGGTAGTCTCTTAGTTGTTCTCCTGGGTCAAAAACAGATCTAAATATCGAAGGATTGAATGGGATAAATGGTGCAGCAAGCCTGGTAATTGTTTTGTGTAGAGTTCAGCTTGGTTTATTCTTGTTGCCTTTGTGTTTTTTTCTTTTCTTGCTGTACTTTTTTCCAGTCTCGCGCTGATTTTAATGTGAGTTGCTTTTGCTGGCCAAAAAAAAAAACCTACTTGAATTTCTTTTGCCATTTTTAAAATATTACTTGATTAAAACAAGAAATCCATAATAAATGCTTTAGTTGGCTGTGAGTTTCAAGGTGTGGTTGAAAATGCAAGGTAAAAAACTAGAGGTGAGTTTGGTGCGGTTCGGTTTGGTTATTGCCTATAACCGTAACTATAACCGCACACTTTGGTTATCAAAAAATCATAACCATTCGGTTTCAGTTAATGTGGTTTCGCTTAATCGGTTATTTATGGTTATTGCGGTTTCAGTTCGGTTATAGGTCGGTATTTTATCGTTTCTAAAGTTAAGCTTTAAATGTGTGGGTTATGAAAAATTCATACGCAAAAAATAAATATACACAGTTGCTTGTAGAATTATCAATTATATTTCACTTCCATATGCATACTGAATTCCAAATTCAAAAGTAACACGCGTTATATGGAAACACACATACGAACACAAAGTGGCTAGAGTTTTAAATTCAATGAGGTTGGGTTATGGTTAAAAGACTTAAACACTTCACTAAAAAAACATACAGATTGGGCAATATTAAACACTTCAACACCAACTTAAAAACCTATGGTCTTATGGATTCGGCAATGTTTAAAACATTCGGTTCGGTTCGGTTCGGTTATTTGCGGTTATGAAACTAATAATAACCATAACCGAACCGCAACATGCGGTTATCAAAAATATAAATAACCGACCCTTCGGTTATTTCGGTTTTCGGTTATTTCGGTTCGGTTTTTTCAGTTATGGTTCTGTTGATTCGGTTTTATGCTACCCCTATAAAAAACCGTGGAAAGAAAATTGTTGAAGATGAGTTTTCTTTTGATTAAAAAAAATACTTCTTGAAGGTATAGCTTTTTTCTTGATGTCTTGTTTTCTTTTGAGTTTTGCTAGTTCATATATTCTATTCCATTCCAGAAACTCTTCACATTGTTGATGTCTTGTAATAACAGAACCATCGCACATTGTTTGCTGGTTTAGAATTCGGTTCTTTGTTGGTTAAGTCGGTTATCTTCTGTCCTGACCCGAACCCGAGTTCTAGATAACAGGAAGACCGAAGCCAAACCTTTTAAATTATATCGGTTCGGTATTGGGTAATTTCGAGTTAACCCGATTTATGCTCAACCCTAGTTTCAAGTAACTCCAACGACTTTAACTATTCACACACAGGGCCTCTTAAAGGGTATGTAGGGTGTGCTAACGAATAGGGCGGCCCTAAAAAGATTTCTAATTGTTGTATTTATATATAAAATATTTAAAATACCAAACAAAACATGTTTATTTAAGTTAATTATTAAATGTTTATTTAAGTTGTTTTTATTGTTTGTTTATGTTTATTCTTATTGTTTGTTATTAAAGTTAACACGCAATTACTTGAGAATATAAGGGCCATTTTTTTCTATTTTGGGGACGGCCCTTTCGCACACCTATCTAATATTGGAGAAGATCCATCACTTGTGGCCTAGTGGTTGAGAGGCTTTGGTTTTCCAATGAAGACTCAAGTTCAATCTCCACTTGTGTCACTTTGGTGGATATGACAATGATTGATAGAGCCTAGCTTCCTTGCAGAGGTGCCAGGCTTTATCCTGAGCCCACCCGGGTTTTCGTTTCACCGTGTGTTACGCTAGAGAGTTCCGCTCTTGTGGTGGCACAACGACTGTCAAGTGACAGCTGGCGGTATGGTTTCCCGGAGGAACTCCCAAGCCAAACTCTAAAGCCAGTATAAACTCGGTTAAGACAACATAGTCTGACCGGGGTGGGGCAACAAGGCTCTCTAATTTAGAGAGTGTGATAGCCTAATAAAGCGTTAAAAAAATCTAATACGGAGAAGATATCCGGATTGGTTAATTGAATGAATATGTGGGCGACAATTTAAGTGTAAAGTTTCCACCCCATCACACACACTTATTAAAGGTACAATGGCCAATGACAACAACCTGCCTGCTGTAATCATCCATCGTCTTTCTGATTTCCAACTCTCATTTCCCTGGCCTAAACATCATCTTCAACCGATAGAATCTTCGGATCATTGTACCCGGTCCACCGGGCATCTGCGCGGTCGTAATTGTGATCCCGCCCAGCACGCTTAAAGCTGAGCACTTGGACCAATATCCTTCTGTTGAATGTGTTGTTGGAACATCAGCCGGGGTTGACCATATTGACTTAGCCGAGTGCCGGGCCCGTAACATTCGTGTTACTAGCGCTGGCTCCGCCTTCTCTGAAGACGGAGCCGATTACGCTGTAGGCCTTCTGTTGGACGTCCTTAGGCGTGTTTCTGCTGCTCATCGGTTTGTTCGGGCCCGTTAAAGATCATTTTCCTCTTGGAAACAAGGTATATCTACCATCTTTGAGCTACCTTAACAATGCTATTAAATTAAAAAAGAGTTAAATGCTATTTTAGTCTCAGTGTTTTGGTCATTTTGTCAGTTTGGTCCAAATGTTCGAAACACTGCTATATTAATCCAAATAGTTTCAAACATTGTCAATTTAGTCCACTGTGTTAAATTCATCCATTTTTTTGTTAACGAGAACGGACAATTTGGTCCTTTAATATGGCCGAATTGCCCTTCTAGTTAACAGAATTACATATAAAATGACCGAATTTTCCCTTCTCATTAACAGAAAAAATGGATGAAGTTAACTCAGTGGACTAAAATGGCAACGTTTGAAATTATTTGGACTAAAATGACAACGTTTCAAACCTTTGGACTAAACTGGTAAAACAATCCAAACCACATGGACTAAAATTACATTTAACTGCCCTCGGGAAGAAGGGCGTTATCATCAATATTGGGCGTGGGGCCCTTGTGTACGAAAAGGAACTAGTGAAGTTCCTTGTTGGAGGTGAGCTTGGAGGAGCTGGTCTTGATGTGTTTGAGAATGAACCCGAAGTACCAAATGAGTTATTTATGCTTGACAATGTTGTTTTATCTCTGCATAGAGCTGTTTCAACACCGAAAGCGTTTGATAATGTTATGGAGGTAGTGATTGCGAACGTAACGGCTTTTTTCTTGAATAAGCCATTGTTGTCTGAAATTAATCTGAATGGTTGTTGTTGACATGGATTATTGTCACATTTGTAATGTTGTATCAATTTGGTCGTATTATTGTTGTGTATGTTGAACTTTGAACAAGTAAGAACAACACTTTGATTAAAGCTGGAAATCAACCAACAAGAAAAATAATATTTCGTTGACTTGGATGTTGACTGCATAAACTGAATAACGATATTTAAGATGCTACTAATTAAGTTAGTAATTACACCTATATGGGGAAAAAAAACCTCTTAGAATACACAAAGTGAAGAAAGCCTTTTTAATTTTTAGTTAAACATAAATCTGATTACTATGACATGTAGGGGTATTTGGCTCATAAGTAATTTTCCAATGGGTTTACATGGGTTAGAATAAAAGAAAAATAGTTTGATGGGTTGTTTGGGGTGTAATTTATTTTCAATGGGCTTACGTGGGTCATAACTTTTTTAATGGGCTTACATGGGTTGATATAAAAGGAAATGGTATGATGGATTATTCGTGTCAGAATAAGCAAGAACTAAACATTACATATTTGCATGTGTCGGAAAAGAAATAAAAATCTCAAGCGTGCGATTACAGCGATATGTAGCGATGTATACTAAGGATGAGCAACCGGCATCAAATACCGTCCCGATCCCGATAATACCGTACCGAATTTTTTCGGTATCCAAATCGGTATCCACCTTTTGGCATTTTCGGTATCGGGATTTTCGGGATCGGGACGGGTTCGGTACGGTAGAGGTAAAATACCGAATTTTACACTCCAAATACCGATACCGTACCGACATATCTCGGTATCGGTTTCCACATTTGGAGAAATTCAGGATCGGGATTTTCGGTATCGGGACGGGATCGGGATTTGCTCATGCCTAATGTATACTCAAAATTGGACCAAATTTTAAAAGATGGAATTACCTAAAAACTACACATAAACCGTAAGCGTACCAGACGTGTATAATATAGAAAGTACGACCGAGTATCGTACCTAAGAACTCTAATTTATCAGCTCTAAAACTTAACCTACACTGAATTAATAGCCCAAAATTGATTGATTTTTAATTGTGATTTCTATTAACTAATAACCTAAAATTACCCTAATGAGAACGGAAACAAAGACGAGAGCAAAGAACACGTAAGAGTGAATCAGTGATGATGAACAAACTATCTAGGAAAGAATCCGTAACGACATGCGAGACCTCTACGGTTGACAATTATCAACTTCTCTGATTTTAGATCGACTACCCTCTCGTTAAAGAGGACAAATCCTATAGTGATTAGACTAGATGAATGTGATCCACACACAAAAGCCTAAAAACCAATCTATGATATGCATTATATAGTGAATGAAGTGCTAGATAGAAACGTCGACTTATCGAACCCAAATCACACAACTAGAGACATGAAAAAGGCACACACTTTTTAACACATTTTTATTGTGAAGCTAGTCTTTGATTGATACACCGAAAAACCTAAAACCACCTAGATGCGAATAAGCAGGAAGACCCCGAGCTATCGAGTGCCTAAAACTACCAAAAACGAATAGATAAACCTTAGCAACCCCAAATTATATTTCTATTCAATGAGAATTGGACGCACACCTATGTCTACTAATTTTTATTGATTAGTTAACATGTATTATTTCTAATGATAGGGTTAAAACGATACTTGGCCGGATTAACGAGTTAACTAGTGATTTTAACGTGTTTATGGTGAATCTCTTCTTTACAAACAAATCAATAATGACAACCAACCAATAATAATCAGCAAACAATAGCACACATGATCAAATTCAGCAACAATAAAAACTATTTTAAATCAAAACACAAGAACTTGAATAAAAGTCAACCAAACAAAAATCAAAACATGCAATTAGTTCATCAAACGTAAGTTGTTATGAAAAGTTAGCCTCTAATCATGTTTGAAAGATCAAAACTCAGATGCCTCCAATGCCTCTAATCAGTCTTCTACTCTTTTCTGCAACTCTGAGTTCGTCAATTGAGTTATGTATGTGAATTAGGGTTGTGTTAATCCTTAATGAACCCAAAACACATCCAAACCGACTTTTTCACGATTTTCCCAACTTTTACCTCTCCTTGCGTCACAGTAGAGTCTCATGTGCCCTCTGTGTGGCGCGGAGCGTTATTGCTATAAAATCCAACGCAGTGGCAATCTCATAATTATTCAGTCCTGGTCAACCTCCCCCGCGCGTCGCGGGGGCTTGATCACTCCCCCTGCATGGCGCGGGAGGTCCATTTTCTTCAAAATTCCATTTTAGTCCCTTGGACATCTACTTAGCCCCCAGTTCTTCGTTTCTTGATCATTTGAGCTCCTTTTCGTTTCCTTTTTCTCTCGGGAACTGCATTTACACAAGCTAATCAAATATATAGTAAAACCTAATAAAACGACTCTTAAATATACAAAAAACTATACAAAATCTACATGATAAAAGCATATGTTTTCCAACACATTTCAACATGTAATCAATGATGATTGAATAACAAACACATTTATGTTCATCTTCTTGTTCTTATAGTTCGATCTTACTACACACGCGGTCTTTATCTTTGTTTGATTTAATTGATTGATCTCTATGATTCGGGGGTACTAACAATGTTATCAGAGCAAGGTACTGAATCGAATTAAACTAATCGCCATTTGATTCAGTTGCTCATGAAAATTTGAATCAAATTTGATTTTCCGCTGCAACAGAGACATTAAAGTTTGAAGATTTGAAGTTGTGATTGATTGAATTTTCTGAATTTGCTTTTGAGGCAATTAAGGTTGTATCAATTCAATTCGTTCTGTTCTGTTCATAGTTTATGAAGAACTAAAGTTGTTTGAGAAATACAGAAGTATTGATTGAAGATTTGAAAGTCAGACGCGAATTTGATTATAAAACTGACAAAGTTGAAGTTGTTTTTGGATCAATTTTCAAAATTAGAAGCCAAACAGGTTCATGTTCTTCGTCTGTGTTCATCTATTCACACAGTAGTGTGTGAGAGAGTAGAGAGAGAGGAAGTAGTCGCATGGAATAATTTATCGATCACATAGTATCTCGGTCTTACCATACACATCCGTCTATATTTTTGTTTGACTCAAATATATAGATCTGATGATCCAGTTGTACTAAGAGTTAGTAATTGTTAGTCCCCCTAGGATCATCAAGATCGATAATTTGAAACGAAGTGTAGATTCGGATGTGTGTGGTGAGACCGAGCTATAAGAACAAGAAGATAGATGTGAAATGTAGAATCATATTGATAAAGTCATCATAAGTGAGTCATACTACACACATACATACATCATTTAAGCCTCATCTAACCCTAGGTGAGCTCCCTTGGGTTTCCATTTGAAACACAAGTCACCAAATAGGTCCTTACACATATTCTTTTTGAAAATTTTTAAATCAATCAGTTTTTTACCCGAATCTATTTTGACCAGAACCCGTTTTAACACGATCCTATTTTGAACAAAACCCATTTTGACCCGAACTTATTTTAAGCAAAATCCAATTTGACCCAAACCAAATTTGACCTGTTTTAAATGGGTACGTTTAAACTCGAACATGTTCTGACACATTACGTGATATGACCCCACCTGTTTTATCAGGCGGTTTTTTTCAACTACTTGGCATTAAGAGAAGCTAGGTAGCTTCGTAATTGTCAAGCCTTTGCCAGTTACTAGAGCAAGTAAGAGAATCTACAGTGAATGCTGCATATTTTAATTGGATTTAGTTAAAACTCATTTTATAATGTTATGAATAAGGGTGAGAAAATGATTTTCACTAACTAAAAGAATACATTTATATATCTATCTAATACATTTTTTGTGTTTGTTTCAAATCCTAAAAACTTAAATCTACGGGTTTGATTTAGTTAATACGGGGTTGATTTAGTTTTGTGTCGAATCTGCGGACACATTTAGCTAAACTGTTCGGGTTTATGTCAACAAATTTATTTCTATATAGTATTTAAAATGTGTTTTATGTAATAACTATATTATATTTGGGAGTTTTTATTTCAAAATTCAAAAGTTTAACAATAAATTAGCATCGTTACACAATTGCTTAAGAATGTATGTTTGAATTTTTAAAGTTCATATGCAAAAAAAAAAAAAACTAAATAATTTTTGTTTGGGTTATAAAGGTTGGGTTTGTGTCAATCTACAAATATAAGTATGATCTTCGAGTTTATATTTTTGAAACACAATTTTCAGCCTTGTGAGATGTTCGTGTTAAATTTTCTAGTCCGTTATGCCCGCCCGTCCACCAACCTACGAACATTACCTATCTAAGAAACCTAGGTCCTCACATATAAAATCTTCATTTTGTGTGAATTTATATTATGCTAAATTAATGAGATATCCACCCCTTAAGCAAAAGTATCTTATTTGTACCATGCATCTAACTAAAGGGTTGTGCTATATATTTTACTAAATGTACCAACCCTCGTTGATACACATGCATATCACAGTTTATACTACTGTATATCGCACTCTGTACTCCTATATACCATCTAGTCATCTACTATACATTTGTATACATGCGTGGCTACCTTCTATATGCCCATATATTGGCCTTTATTGTTCTGTATACGTATCAAATGGCTATCAATGGAGAGTTTAAACCCCAATGTTTAGCTCGTATTTGATACACCTAGAATATTGGCTTTGGGAGAGTACTCTTAATGTCTTAGAGCATTTATATGCTCTCCACCATTTTCTCTCCATCTTCAAAATGTAAAAAGTATAACAAAACATAACAAGATCTCATCCACTATCTTTACTACAACCCCTAAAATTTACCACACACTCTCCTTAACTTTAAAAGGTTGTTATCCATCCTTATATCATCTCTCTCACATACCCACACCTCCTGACGGGTGGTCCGTAGGACAACCCTTAAGTACTCTAATTGGTACTATAATCATGCACTTAATCGGTTTACTGTGTGGAATTAGATAACTACGGTTTGCTCGTCATTGCAGGTACAAATGGGCGTTTAAAAGAGTGGAAATTAGGTGTTGGAATGAAGGTTCAGAAGTGGCGGATGCGAGATGACTAGATGAGTGATTGATGAAGAAGCATGGAAGTTGAAACTGACTTCCACTGTACGGTGGACCCTGGACCAGTATTTCTTCACCGTAAGGCAGTGTGTTCCCACCGTAGGAGTTGTCCGGCCACCGTAAGCTACAGTGGCCACTGTAGCTTACGGTGGACTCAGAGGAAAAAATGTAACTGCCATAAAATAGAGGTTTGGGGTGTCTTTTCAACTATCTTATCATTGGAGTTCGTTTGGGAGCGGTTTTTGGGCGAAAATTGGGTGTGACAAGACAATACTTTGGGTTTTAGTCATTTCTTTTCATTATTCGATCCGTAGGAACATTGTATTTGGAGTGATGGCGAACACAGTAATGTGTGGCTAGATTTTCATATGTTTTCCTCTGGATTGTAAGGTTTCTCCTTTGAATGATTGTTGACGTTTATGTTATTTGTAGGACAATAATTTAATCATTTTGGTTTTGTTATTGTGGTGTTTATGAGTTTGATTGTAATTGTTTATATTGTTGAACATAGTTTTCTTAACCATCAGTTCTTGGTGCCGTTGGCAATTGAGATTTATTGGGAGGGATTCCGGGTTGGCTATATGTAACTGATCATCGGGTGACAATATTGTGTTCTTGTAATCTAAGCACTTGGTCCCTTTTATCACAATCAAACACATTTTCATGAACTATGTATATGTAGTTCTTCCTAATTAAACGTCAGCATTATCATTCATGGAAACATGAAATCGGGGGAAGACATATTCTCTCATTTCTGAATTACAACCTTTGATAAGTGTTTTTAGTTAATTTTAGTTACTTAAACCAACAATCAACTCATTGAAATTACTTTCTGCAATTAGTTTAAAATTAGTTAATTTGTAAAGCTAACACATTTTCCACATACTCCCTGTGTTCGATACCTACTTACCATTATCTATTTAGTGTAATTGGTTTATTTTTGAGTG
This sequence comes from Scalesia atractyloides, assembly GCA_947069175.1. Lineage (NCBI taxonomy): Eukaryota > Viridiplantae > Streptophyta > Magnoliopsida > Asterales > Asteraceae > Scalesia > Scalesia atractyloides. Next base: position 58,330,807 of record CAMTDV010000009.1, read on the forward strand.
AGTCTTCGACCTCACGTCAAATTTGGCGCCGTTGCCGGGGAGTAGTGCGCAACATGTGTTGACTTTTGTAGTTTTTGTTTGTTATTTTCGGGTTTACGCTGGTTGTGTTAGGTGCAGGTACTTAAGGTGTATGCATAGTAGAGGCTCTCCAAGTCATCGCCACTAGCTTTCGATCCTAAAATTGAGCGAACACTTCGAAGAAACCGAGTCCTACTTAGGGAGAACAAGATTAGTGGGTCCCCAGCTACACCGAAAAACACAATGGATCCACCGACTCCCACTACGGGTCAAACCATGCCAACCACTCCTCCTCCAATCTCTACAATCATTTCTACATCCTCAAGGTTCTTGGAAGAGTTTTTCACGGCTCAAAAGACCAATGATGCAAGAAGGAGTTTGAGAAGTTTTCAGCAACAACCAGGGGAGATGTTTCATGAAGCATTCGAGAGGTACAACATGATGCTTAAAAACTATCCGCATCATGATATTGCTCTTTGGGAGTTATTAAATGCTTTTCATGAGGGGTTGAGTGAGGAGGATGCTCGTGACTTGATGTCTGTCACTAATGGTTCATTTGGTACCAATTATGAGCAAGATGATTGGGCTTTCTTGGAGCAAATGTCGTATAATTCTAAGAGGAAAACACAAGCATCTTGAAAAGCAAGGCATGTGATCACAAGGCCACAAGTACATGCTGTGGATGACGGAGGAGTGCAAACTACTAATCGGGTATATGATGTTTGTACTAACTGTAATGAATCGGGACATGCAACGGATAATTTCTTGATGGTTCAAGAGCAAGCGGAAGAGGTAAATGCCATTCAAGGAGAGATGGTAGGAATTACAACATGAATTCGAATACCTACCACCCCGGGTTGCGAAATCACCCGAATTTTTGATATGGGAACCCGACTAATCAAGCCAATTGAATTTCCAAGGAAACCATGGGAATTATGTGCCTCGCCAACAATATAATAACCAAGGTAACTTTAGAGGCGGGAACAACCAAGGTTTTCAAGGGCAAGTCCAACAGTCGGGTGGTGGTCAAAGTGGCTCTTCGGGTCAAGCTACTTCTAGTGGAATTGAAGTAATGGATATGCTCAAGATGATGCAACAAGATATGCAAAGAAGAAATCAACTTGATGAAGTCCGAATGCAAAAAGATGAGGGTCGTGATAAAGCTACCCAAATCGTTGACAACTCAAATGGGTCAACTTGCAACCGAAGTGGCGGATTTGAAAAAGATCAAGGGTCAATTGCCAAGCGACACTAAGGTAAATCCTTCTCATAGTTCATCTAGTAATGTTCCTATTAATCATGTTAGTGTTTTGAGAAGTGGGAAAGAGTACAAAACTAACCCATCACCGGGTTTGGTTGATGGGGTAGTCGAGGATATTATGGGGGTTGAAAGTGATGAGGATGAGACCTCACCCACAATTGTTTCTAAGGACCAAATTTTGAAAAGTAATTGAAAAACCAGGTTTGGGTGAAATTTTAAATGAAAAAGATAAAGGAGTGGGATCAAACTCAATCCCATTTCCTTCGGCTTTAATTGACCCGAGTAAGAAAAAAATTATTTCAAAAAGGGGTCCTCAAAAAGAGGAGATGTGGGAGGTGTTCAAACAAGTGAAGGTAAATCTTCCTTTACTTGAGGCAATAAAGCAAGTACCTGCTTACGCAAAATTTTAAAAGAATTATGTACCCAAAAGAGGCAACAAAAGTGCCTAAACGGGTCGATTTAACTGAGCGGGTAAGTGTAGTTTTAAAAGGGGATCTTCCTCCTAAGCTTCAAGATCCGGAACGCCTTTAAAAAAAGTTGGTGATTTTCAAATGTCAAGGGGGTTGTTAGATCTTGGAACCGGAGTAAGTATATTACCGGGGGGCTTATATGACCAATACAATTTGAAGCGGTTTAAGACAACGGTTGTTTTAGCCGATTTGTCTCATAAGCTTCCCGAGGGATTGTGCGGGACGTCATAGTGAAAGTGGAAGAATTTTACTTCCCCGTTGACTATTGGTCCTAGACTACTCATCGGTTGACCCAATGCAACAACAAAATGTCATATTGGGTCGACCATTTTTTAATACTGCTCATGCAGTTATTGACTGTCGATATGGTATGGTTATATGTCGTTTGGAAACCAAAAAATAAGATTAAATGTTTTTACTAACGTTTCTAACTCTTTGGGTGGTGATGAGTGTTTTATGGCAGACATAGCTGATAGGTGTGACCCGCATGAGTATGAGGAAGATGCTTTGGAAACGTGTGTTTGTGATTTTTCTGAACAGGTACACATATGTGCATTGAGGGTGGAAGAGCAAAAGCTAGAGGCTTTGCGGCTAGAGAAGGGCTACCACCGTGGACCAATCAAATCGAAAGTTTACCGTTTAAATCGATTCGGCTACGAAGCCCTCGTTGGAGTGTCCACAGAAGTTGGTGTTGAAGGACTTGCCAAGCCACTTGAAATATGCATTTTTGGGGGATGATGAAACATTACCGGTCATAATTTCTTCCAATTTGGATGTGGCTTAAGAGCAAGGATTGTTGAAGGTATTGAAGGCTAACAAGGCGGCTATCGGATGGACAATTACCGATTTGAAAGGCATTAGTCCATCTATAGTTATGCACAAGATCATTACCAACGAGGATGTGAAGCCAACCCGAGAGACTCAAAGAAGGTTGAATCCCAATTTGCGGGAAGTGGTGAAGAAAGAGGTAATCAAACGGTTAGATGTGGGGATTATCTATCCTATCTCGGATAGTTCTTAGGTTAGTTCAACACAGGTAGTACCTAAGAAAGCCGACATTCAGGTAATTAAAGACGAAAATGGTGAACAAATCGCCACCCGACCGGTCATCGGGTGGCGAGTGTGCATAGATTATCATAAATTTAAATGTCGCGACCTATAAAGACCATTTTCCGTTACCATTCATTGACCATATTATTGAAAAATTGTCGGGTCAAAAATATTATTGCTTTTTGGATGGTTATTCGGGATATAATTAAATTGCCATTCACCCTGATGACCAACACAAGACCACCTTCACGTGTCCATATGGCACTTTCGCGTTTCGGCGAATGCCATTTGGCTTGTGTAATGCCCCGCCACTTTTCAACGATGTATGATGCGTATTTTTTCGGACATGGTCGTGGATTCACTTGAAATGTTTATGGATGACTTTTCCATTTTTGGCCCAACTTTTGAATCTTGTCTTGATGAGTTGGAAAAAGTTTTAAAAAGATGTGTCGAATTTGGTTCTGAGTTGAGAGAAATGTCATTTCATGGTGCAAGAGGGCATTGTGTTGGGTCATGTAATTTCGGATCGGGGAATGGAGGTGGATAAAGCTAAAAATAAGGGTAATTTCATCTTTACCTCCACCGAAAAATGTTAAAGGGGTGGGATCATTTTTGGGACATGTGGGTTTTTACCAAAGGTTTATTAATGGATTTAGTGTAATTACTAAACCCTTATGCAATTTGTTATTAAAAGATGTCCCTTTTGATTTTACTAATGAATGTTTGCAAGTGTTTAACATTTTGAAGAAAAAAATTGGTGCAAGCTCCTATTTTGCAACCGCCGGATTGGACGAAGCCGTTGAGATCATGTGTATGCTAGCGATAGCACCATTGGAGCAGTTTTGGGTCAACGGGTTGATAAGAAGCCAGTGGTCATTTATTATGCAAGCAAGACATTATCCGAGGCTCAACTTAACTACACCACCACGGAAAAAGGATTGCTTGAGGTGGTGTATGCCTTGGATAAGTTCTAGTCTTATATTTGGGGTATCAAGGTAATTGTGTACTCGGACCATAGCGCGGTTCGATAATTGATGGAAAAGAAGGACGCAAAGCCCCGTTTGATTCGTTGGACTGTACTCTTACAAGAATTTGATTTGGAAATCCGGGATAAAAAAGGTTGTGAAAATGTAGTAGCGGATCACTTGTCTCAGATTCCATTGGAAGGTGTTGATGATATATCGGAGATAAATGAAAGGTTTCCCGATAAGCAATTGTTGGTCGTGACCACCGTAATGCACCGTGGTATACTCATTAATGTGAATTACTTAGCTACGGGTGCAATTCTGAGTCATTGGACGAAGAAGAGAAGGCAACAATTTACGGTTCAAGTTAAGCAATACATATGGGATGAACCGGACTTTTCAAGATTGGAGCAGATCAAGTGATTCGAAGGTGTATTCCCGAGACCGAGGTGTTGGAGGTCTTAACCCATGCTCGTGCATCCGCTTGTGGCGGTCATTTTAGTGGCCAAAAGACGGGATACCAGGTTCTTCAATGTGGGTTTATTGGCCTACAATCTTCAAAGATGCATGTGAGTTTGCTCGACATTTCTTGAATTGTCAAAAAGTTGGTAGCATTTCGAAAAGGGATGAAATGCCCTTGCAACCCATTTTGGTAGTAGAAATTTTTTAGGTATGGGGAATAGATTTTATGGGTCCTTTTCTGAGCTCGAACGGGTTTTTATACGTATTGGTGGCGGTGGATTATGTTTCGAAGTGGTTGAAGCGATAGCTACAAGAACCAATGATCATTCGTAGTATGCAAGTTTGTGCATTCCAACATAGTTGCTCGTTTTGGAATTCCATGGGTCATCAATAGTGATGGTGGGTCACATTTTAAAATTTTCAACTTTGGGAAGCTTTTAAAACGATACAATGTGAATCACCGGATTGCTACCCCGTATGTAACGCCTCGCTTTTTCGCATTTTTTTATTATTTGAAAATAAATAGTTGTATTCGAGGTGTTAAAACACAATAATAATAAAAATAATAATAATAATAATAATATTTATATTATATAATATATATATATATATTAATCGTTACTCATACAAATCAGTTATTCGAATATGTACCTTTACGCAAAACCGTACATCACGGTTGCTAATACGCATTCACGACAATTAACGACTTTTTTTGGCATATAAATAATTATAAAACGATAACATACGAATAGTACACGACACGCTATGAAGTTCGGGTGTGAACTGATATTAAAAATGTAAACGAGCCGCTTTCACGCAAGAACCTGATTTGTGGACTTTAGGCCCAACCCACAAACCTACCTAACTAAACCCTAATATATAAACTAACTAACACTCACACCACACACAAGTCCAGCCGCCCTCACCCTCTGCTCCCCTAACCCGGCGACCGGAGTCGCATTTCCAGCGGACCTCTGGCAACGCCACTTCCGGCGAACCCACACCCAATCAACCCTCCTCCCCCTCTTTCAATCTCACACCTGTAAACCCCCCGACTTTCACATTTAGAAACGCAGAGAGAAAGAGATCGGAAATAGATAGTGGTGCCGGAAACGGCACGACAGCGTCATAGGATTCCGGCAACAGATAAGGTGGCAGTGGTGGCGGACCTTCGCAACAGACCCCCCAATCTCTCTCTACCTGTAACTTCTAGTCTCCAGTGACCACCGTGACGGCGCCTCCCTCCGCCTTCGGGTGCCGGTAGTTCAGCGTCGGCGGAGGTGGTACTTTGATTATCCGACAGGAGACAATGCCGGTCGTTTCAGATTTCGGTTCAGAGTTAGCGGTGGTTACTTTGATTATTATGGTTATTATAATTTCGGGCCTTGATTGGAGTTCCGGTTCACTCGGTTCACTTGGGTGACGTTCGGTTCAGTTAACTTTCGTCTCGGTTCGGTCAATGCTGGTCAACCGACAGTCAACACGGGTTAGCAACAGTCAACACGAGCTCGGTAAACTTTTAACGACACGAACATTAATTCTATTGTTTTCATATTTATCTATTGTTTTAATCGTAGCACCGTACCCTATAACTTAATATAATTGGAATTTTCACATAGAAATCTTATAATTGCATATCGTGTTATTGAGTTGCGTATTGAATTTTAGGGATTATATCGACAACTTGTGTTGTCGGTATCGTCCTGAAACAGGGGAAATTTGCCTGTTTTTCGTCAAAAATATAGACATACATCTATTATACCTTTCGTCAAAATATATGTACATCTATTATGCCTTCTGTCGATATTTAATATCTATTTAAATATACTTTTCCTCAACCTATATATGTACATATTATGTTTTTTTTATCAAACTATATATATCTGTCTACTATGTATTCACTACGCTAGTGAACGTAACAAGACTCAAATGGAGTTTACAAAATAAATAATAAAGTATAATCATTTTAACAACACTCCTCCAATCTCTAAACACGCTAATACTTTACAATGTGAGATACGACTCGGAGTTTGCAATGATTATCAGGCTACCTCAGTGCCCCATCCTTCAACCCACCAAATCGTCTCGAGAATTTCAAAGGGAATCGCAACTGTGAGCATACTCGACTCCTTTTTTACGCTTTAACGCATTTTTAGGGTGCAACATGTATACAAAACCCATTTTACTAAATCAATTATAATCAAACGCTTAATGCATCAATGTTCATTGTACGCCTAGGTTGTTTATACTTGTTAGCTTCGGCTTGTGTAACCATGATATCGTATTGTTATACATGCTAGTTCAAGGATCGTAAATTCATATTATTTGCCATGCTTAATTTGTTGTTTATGCTCGTTGACTTGAATATACAATGACATGTGGATTTGTGAAAAACAATTATTTTAATACATATATTCAAACTTGTATGCTCGCCAGTGCTCTTGTACTGATCTATGCTTTTATTACATGTTGCAGGATTGCGACCGACAAATCTAGTAGGATTGCCTAGAAACGCACTTAAATTTTAAAATTCGTTGTATTGTAATTATTTTCTATCATGTTGTATCTCAAATTCAATGTTTGTACAAAAATCACTTTAGTGAAATGAAATTCACTTATTTGAATATGTTTTTGTACAATGTTCGTTATAAACTTGTGGTTATCCCTAGTTCAAGCATCGTAAAAATAAATTATTAAATACTTGCCACTATTAACGTTATGAAGTCTTTTGCAATCTCATTTTCGTCTCATCTCGATGTTTCCGCCATCGGTTGGGGTGTGACAGATTGGTATCAGAGCCATAACTTGGAATTAGGTAGAATTGTCTGTTCGATCTAGTCTATAGTTTAAGTACCAAACTTTGACCATTCTTGATTCTTGCTAAAACGTTAAATTCTTTCTACCTTGCTTCTATCTCTTCTTTTGTCTTATTTACACAAAGTGTTCTTCCTAAGACGTTATACGCAATACATATTTGAAGACACTCTTATCTCACAAACGAAGTGACTCATCAAAATATGGGTGATTCCCGCCTTTGGTGACAAATTTCAATCCACTTTACGTTATATTTTGCGCGAAATTCACAATCAAGTCAGGAGTGATGTACATATCTTGATGAGAGTTTCCATTTCATAATCCAGTGGATCCTTATTGACGATTCGAAATTATATCTTATTTCGTTCAATAAACCTTAATTTAGGGGATGGAATTGTCAAGCTAGGATTGATATCCACACCTTGATGACTGGTCCCGCTCTACGATTTTCAATCTTGCCAAAGTTTCGTATCTTCGATCAGATTAGGGACATGAACTAACTGAAGGGTAAAATACCGTTAATCGCTGGCGACGAGAGTATTATACTTATTAGACCAAAGCATGTCTCCCTAATTCAAAGGACTTGCGATTCACTTTGGAATAGTCGAAGTTTCTAAACCAAAGCACTCCAATACTTATCAAGCCTCTCTTTTATATTAATTCAACTTTTACGCGATTTAATACTTGTTACCTCATTATTTCAAGATCATTGTTGTACACAATAAACTAATACACGCTACTCATACGTTACACTTGATTCGGGATTACTGTTATGTGATAAACTGGTCATTAACTTCGGATGAAACCACAACTTGACATATGTAGTGCTTGTGAAGCACTATAGGAGTAGCGCGCCGCCACATGGATTTATGGTAATGTCAAGCATTCATACATACTAGCGGACATGTTGGGTTGACAATTTGTCATTAACTTCGTAGGAAGCCACACCTTAACATGTATCGTGCTTGTGTAGCACTATAGGAGTAGCGCACCGCCACATGGATTTGTGGTCATGTTAAGTCATACATACATACATTACATACACGATCTCGTATTAGCGGAAGCGATGGGTTGACAACTTGTCATTAACTTCGTAAGGAGCACACCTTAACATGTATAGTGCTTATGTAGCAATATAGGAGTAGGGCACCGCCACATGGATTTGTGGTCATGTTATGCCATACATACATACTTGCGGACACGATGGTTTGACCAGTGATAGCACATGCCAATAATCGTTAATCTAGTTTAGTAAATACCTCATTTTAATCATACTCATACTTATAACCTCTCTCATACTTAAATACAATCATACTTACATACTTAAAATTCCTCTAGGTTATCATCCTCCCTCGTAATACGTTAATAAACCCTGATCGTGACACTGGAACGTAACATGGATCGATTAGCGAAACGGATGTAATATGATATGAACATGGTGGATACGCCGCTATGTATTATTAGAAGCTTCGTGAAAACGTGCCATGAGAAATTCGGTGGTTCTCTTCTATTGAATACAAACTTTGATCACTCGCAATCTATCCTCGGTTATACACACACATACTTCGAAATGCCATCTTCCCTAAAGCCTTCCTCGTGAATAAATTTCGGGACGAAATTTTCCTAAAGTAGGGGAGACTGTAACGCCTCGTTTTTCCGCATTTTTTATTATTCAAAAATAATAGTTGTATTCGAGGTGTTAAAACACAATAATAATAATAATAATAAAATAATAATAATATAATATATATATATATATATATATATATATATTAATCGTTACTCATACAAATCAGTTATTCGAATATGTACCTTTACGCAAAACCGTACATCACGGGTCGCTAATACGCATTCCCAAACGACAATTCATACAAATTAAATCCTAAACGATAACATACGAATAATACACGACACGATATGAGGTTCGGGTGTGAACGGATATTAAAAATGTAAACGGGCCGCTTTAACGCAAGAACCTGATTTATGGACTTTAGGCCCAACCCACCGAAACCCTACCTAAATAAACCCTAATATATAAACTAACTAACACTCACACCACACAAAGTCCAGCCGCCCTCACCTCCGCTCCCCTAAACCCGGCGACCGGAGCCGCCCTCCGGCAACGCCACTTCCGACGAACCCCCACCCGATCAACCCTCCTCCCCCTCTTTCAATCTAATACCTGTAAACCCCCCCACCACTTTCACATTTAGAAACGTAGAGAGAAAGAGATCGGGAATAGATAGTGGTGCCGGCAACGGCACGGCAGCGTCGGAGGATTCCTGCAACAGATAAGGTGGTAGTGGTGCCGGACCTTCGCAACAGACCCCCCAATCTCTGTCTACCTGTAACTTCTGGTCACGGTGACCGCCACGACGGGCATATCGGACCGCCTACAAGACTCCTATTGGTACCACTCCTTACCGGTTAATGTATTGGAAAGGGTGTCATTTACCAATGGAGTTAGCGCATCGAGCACTATGGGCGATCAAAACGTGAATGCAGATTACAAAGAAGTGAGTGAGTTGAGGAAGTTGCAATTGAACGAGGTCGAAGAAATCCGGGATGAGGATATGAATGTGCTTCCGCATACAAAGACAAGCTTAAAAAGGTTCTGATGCAAAGTTGCGGAAAAGAACTTTTGAGGTCGGTCAAATGGTGTGGTTATACAATTCGAGGTTAAAGTTGTTTCCTGGGAAATTAAAGAGTAAGTGGATGGGGCCTTATGTCATTACACGAGCGGGTCAGTTTGGTGATGTGGAAATTGAAGATGTTGAAGACCAAACCAAAAAAGTTGTGAACAGGCATTAGCTCAAACTGTACTTGGAAAGCAAGGACATCAACATGCTTGATGTTAATGAGATGAGTTATCTTCTTCACTCACCGAGTGAGGAAACGACTTGAGAGGCCCAGGTTTGTTTAGTGTAGTTTTAGGGTAGTGTAGTTTTAGTTTAGTTGTTGTTTATTTCGTTACCGTACTCGTCATGGAGTGTGTTCAACTCAAGTGTGGGGAAAATTCTCGCGAATTTTCTTTAACACTATGTTGGGGACAACATGGGTTTTTCAGGGGGGGGGGGGGTAGGGTAATTTTTGCGTTTAAAAAAAAATCATTTAAAACCCTAAAAATAACAAAATCTAAAAAAACATTTTTTTTTGCAAAATGAAAGTGCCCAAAGGCCACCGTAGGTTACAGTACCCACCGTAGCTTTCGGTGGGTCTTGGGTGAAACAAAAGCTTTACGGTGTAAACATTTTGCCTTACGGTGGGATTTTTATGTCAGTGCCTACTGTAGCGCTATGGTGGCCACGGTAGCCTACGGTGGCTTCTGACGAATGGGGGGCCGGCTAGGGTAAAGATAAAAAACGAAATAGTCAAAAATTCCTCAACCACACATTCGGATTTTCACTCCTTTTCACCACAAGTTCTTATCTTCTTAATTCATCTCCCAACTCAAGAACCCTAGCCTCCATAATCTTGAAACCTTCACCATTTCTCAATTCTAAACCAAATCGAGAGATTTTCGTGTCTATTTTGACTAGAATTTCACGAGGATTCCAAATTTGTGCTTGCGTTGTGAGGAACCCTGCATTTTGGTGGTCAATTTTGGACATCTAAGGTCCAAAATTTAGGGGTTATTAGTGGGTTTTGGTTTAGCTTGAAGTTCTTGTCATGCTTATCATCTTCGAAGCAAAGGTATGCAATTTATGTTCATTATTTGAAGTACATTACAGAATTGTAAGTTGTTTATGATAGAATTGAACACACACTTGCTTGTAGTTCGTTGAATGTTATGAACTTGTTGAATTTGAAGTTGTTATGGTTGTAGATGTTAAATTGTTATATTCAAACATAATTTTTGGCAGAATTTTACTAACCTAGTTGAAATAATGCCAAACTTTTTGCAAAAAGATGAAAATCATGTGTGTTTTTCATCTACAACGATAGTGACAAGCAAGTGTGGGGATGTTGGGGTTGATTTAAGAAGTATAACTTGTTTTTTTGTTGGTTTGTGTGATTTCAGGAATGGGTCGAAAAGGTAAAGAACAAGTTGGGTCTTTAGCAACCCAGCTAAACCAACCAACGGAAAAGGAGATTGATGTTGCAAAGGGTTGTAGAAAAGGAACAACAAGAAGAGGAGCAACCGAAAGGTGAAAAACCGAAGTGGACGTCAGCAACTTTGGATGACCAACCAGCTGAATGGCAGGCGGAATTGTTCCATGATCAAATGAACAAGTTAGCCCAACGAAAAGAAGCATTCATATGTGCAAAGGAAGTTCAGGAGATGGATTTCAGTCTGTTTGGAATCACTGACAAGTTCCGAGCATTAGGTTTGGTGGCTGCATTGAAGTGTTATGACTGGGAGGTGAAAAATTTGTTTGATGCGGAGATACAAGAGTGGATGGCCACTCTAAGACGTCATCCATATAAGGGTGCATCGAAAATGAAATTAATTGGCACAGACAATGGCATCGACGTGGAGATGTCCTTTGACACTTTGCAAAGGCTCTCGAAGTTTGATAGCAAGCCCACCAACCAATACATGATCCGGAGTTTGAAAGATCTGTATTTTGAGCCCAAAAAGCACCCGAGATGGAACACAATGTTGGATTATTTGCTCTTACCTGGTACTACGCGCGGGAAACTTAATCGAAAGAATCTGAGGATTGAGGCAAAGTTGATGTTAGTGTGTGTACCCAAAATGTCATTCCGCGACGGGGTGACAAGGTTGAAGTGCGATATCCTGAGGTACCGGTCCTGTACACACTGTTAAATGGCGCTGCACTTATCCCATTCCGGTTTTTGGTGTTGAATAATATATGGATAACTAGTAACAGTGTGGAAAGGAAAATAATACCTCATTGTAGGTTGATCACCGCGTATCTGAAGATGTACGAAGCAATTAATGCAGCTGATGAGGGTTCGTATAAAAAGTTTAAACCATTTGATGTGAAGCATTTAGGGGTTGGATGGAAGTATGTGGAGTCCGAAAGGTATCACAAACTCAAAAGTGAGGGTCAAAGGTGGAGGGCATTAAAGGTGGATGTTAGACCGTTGCAACCGGGTGAGGCTGATGAACCCGAGAGTGAAGACGAGGTCCCGAGAGGTTATGAAGATTATCAGGATGACCCGTATGTGATACCCATGGACACAGAACAAGCGGGTTCAAGTAGAGGTGGTAGAAGAGGGGAACCTTCAGTCGGGCTAGATGGGAAATGCATATGATTACGCACAGCAGTCTTATGATCCAAATTGGGCCCATCAGGGTCCATGCAACAGGTTGTGGATCATATACGACCACCTACATACGCTATTGGCCCGAGTCTATCCAAATGTATTTCGATCATCAAACATATATGGGGGCTAGCATGGAAAGAGCGTTGAAGCAAAATTATGATCGACAGGAACAGTGGAACCGTACTCATGCTTATGCCTTCGAGCAGGAGATGAACAACAGATATATTGATGATCAGAACAGGAGGATGCACGATGCATGGCACGCGGGACAGTCGGTTGTGGCCGACCCGCCAGTGGTAGACTACACTACTTTACCACCATACGACGGTAGTGTTTCATACCCCACGCCACCGTTGCATCACTCTATGTGGGTGGATCCTTTATCAAGGTCAGCATCATGATGTCGCGCAACAATCAGGATGCGAAGGAAGTAATGGTGGTCAAGGAGCTTTTGGGTTCGGAGAGTTTTTAGATATGTGACATCCATCTTCGGCCATCCTTAGCCGCACTACTATTGATCAGGTGGTTTCTTGTCTCATTTGTACACTTGTTCATATTTTGTTTATGTTTAATGGCTTGGGCGGTTTGGGTGGAGTTTCGATATTTGAGGTTTGTTGGTTTTGGTTTGTGATAGATGGTGGCATGTTAGTGTAGATGTGAATAATTATGTTTAAAAAAAGAAACATTGGGATTTGAGAATACAAGCGAATTGTGGTTGAGTTTTGAAGCGATTGTTCCTTCCAAAACCGTACATTGGGGACAATGTACCCCAAGTGTAGGGATGGAGGGGAAGTTTGACGATTTTCAAAATTTTTTAAATCGAGAGAATATCGGCAAAAAATTGAAAGCTTGACATTTGACCCACATGACACACCGGCAACCTTTTGCACCATTTTCGTCTTTCTTTGCTGGGTACTTGAGCCATATATTGATTTGTTAAATATTTCTTTTTGATGAGAGTGGCAATGTATGATTTGTGTGTTAGAACTCGTGTTTTGGATGCGTTTCACAGCCTTAGTTTAGCATGTGCGCGGAGATGATAGGGGCATTTAGGTAGCCTCGTTTGGATGTGTGAGAGTGTAGGATTTGGAGGGTTGGACCTCATATGATATATATATATATATATATGGGTAAGGTTCATGCGAGAACCACCTTTATTTCGAAAACCGCGAGAACCACCTTTATTGCAAAATAAAATCTAAAAAAAATCAAAAAACACTCAAAATTTTTTATTTTTTAACTATTTTTTTAATAATCGCTATATTTCTTACCCCTAAAAAAACTTTTTTTTTCGAGTAACAGTTATCCATGCACATGTGCATATGTATCATAACTTCGACAAATTCCGTAATACATTATCAGTAGTAGACAATTGCACTTTAATTTACAATACCATTCGTAATACACTACTTTTTTACATTACCAATATTCAAAATGCACATGTGCATCATTTTGTATAACCATTATATAACGTGTTTTGGTACAAAAAAGTTTGGGTTTTTGATTGATGAAGTAGGCCCATATACATGTTTTTTGGTTAGTTATATCTAGTGGTTGATGGTTTGGTTATAGTTGTCACTTTATGATGTAATATGTTGATTGGATAGTATAAATGGTGATAATATACATGTAATAAAGTGAAAATATTGGTATTGGTATTGTATTACAAATGGTAAGAGGTAATGGTATTGTATTATGGATGGTAGGAGGTAATGGAAGTGTACTATGGATTGTATGATAGATGAAAGAAAAAGTGTATCCAAAGTAGTGTTCCAAAATACCTTATTTCATGTTGATACATATAGATGCACGTGTGCATTTATAATATTGGCAACGTAAAAAGTAGTGTATTATAGATGGTAGTGTAAATGAAAGTACAATGGTCTAATATTTGTAACGTATCATGGAATTTTTCGAAGAAATGATACATATGCACATGTGCATGGTAGTGTATTATGGATGAAATGATGGTTGAAAGAGAAAGTGTATTCAAAGTAGTGTACCAAAACACCTTGTTTCATGTTGATACATATAGATGCACATGTGCATTTCTAATTTTGGTAACGTAAATATTAGTGTATTATAGGTGGTAGTGTAAATGGAAGTATAATTGTCCAATGTTTATAATGTATTAAAGAATTTGTCAAAGAAATGATAAAAATGCACATGTGCATTTTTAACGGTTACTAAAAAAAAAGTTTTTTGAATTTTTTTTTGTTGACAAAATATAGCGAATTTTTCAAAAAGATATTAAAAAAAAATAAAAAAAATTTGGGTGTTTTTTAGATTTTTTTAGGTATTACTGTTTGTGTTCACATTGGTTCTCGTGGTTCTCACAATAAAGGTGGTTCATATATATATATATATATATATATATATATATATATATATATATATATATGAGCTTGGTAGTGAGAAGGGCGGGGGTTTGGTCTTTAATAGCCACATTTGAGCCTAGTGCCATTCATTTGTAACCCGTGCCTACTTCCTAAAAATTAGAGGTGTTCAAAACCGGATATCCGAAATCCGAATTTCGGATATCCGAAAATTTCGGATACCAGATTTCACTATCCGAATCCATATCCGAAATTTCGGATATCCGAATATCCAACTTTTTATTTAATTTTTATTATTTTTTTCATATTCGGAACCGGATATTTCGGATAGTTTCGGATATCTGAATATAAATTTTCGGATTTTTTCAGATATTTTTCGGATATTCCGGATATTTTCGGATACTTCGGATATTTTCAGATTTCAGATATCCGAAAAAAAAAATTAAATTTTTCGGATATTTCGGATCTCCGAAATATCCGAAAATTTTGAAAATCACTATCCGAATCCGAAAAATTCGGATATCCGATTTTTCGGATATTTCAGATTCGGATATCGGGATATTTCGGATCGGATTTTCGGATACGGATAGTTTTGAACACCCTAACTAAAAATTCTACCTATTTGAGACGACTCAGTCTAGTAGCTTAGTAGTGTTTTGTAATTTAGTTGTGTGTTTGTGTAAATCAAATAAAAATATGAGAAAATACAAAAAGAAGGAAAAAAATGTGATAGTAGTGAAAGAAAAAGGAAAAGCAACGAAAAAAATTGCAAGGCTTTGTAGTTAGCTAGTAGTTATGTTGGTTAGCAGTAATAAAAGACCGAGTTAAATCACTACGCTACTTTATATATCCCCATCATTCCCTACCTTTACACATTGCCTCGTTACAACCTTTTAAGCCCCTTGATTTACGCATGTTTAAGCATCTTGTAGGCGAAGATTCGATTATTACACAAGCTTATTATCACACAATCACACATTCGCCTTGCGAGTTTCTAGCACATTCTTGCTAGTAATATTTTGTCACCGAGAGGAGAGTCAGTGTGAGGGGTGTGTCATATGGTCACTATGATAAGTTAGTAAAAGGTGTCGGTTATTCGCTTGGTTTGACTTGGATCGCTTGTTGAAAGTGTATGATGTTGTGATTTATGATGATCGATTGTTTGAGTGATTTGCTTGGGGGCAAGCAACGGTTAGGTGTGAGGATGTGACGGGTGGTCCGTAGGACAACCCTTTAGTACTCTAATTGGTACTATAATCATGTACTTAATCGGTTTATTGTTTGGAATTAGATAACTACGGTTTGCTCGTCATTGCAGGTACAAATGGGCGTTAAAAGAGTGGAAATAAGGTGTTGGAATGAAGGTTCGGAAGTGGCGGTTGCAAGATGACCAGATGAGTGATTGATGAAGAAGCATGGAAGCTGAAACTGACTTCCATCGTAGCTTACGATGTCCACCGTAAGCTACGGTGGAGCCGGGACCAGTATTTCTTCACCGTAAGGCAGTGTGTTCCCACTGTAGGAGTTTTCAAGCCACCGTAATCTACTATGGCCACCGCCACCGTAGCTTACAGTAGACTAAGACGGGAAAAATGTAACTGCCATAAAATAGAGGTTTGGGGTGTCTTTTCAACTATCTTATCATTGGAGTTCGTTTGGGAGCAGTTTTTGGGCGAAATTTGGTGTGACAAGACAATACCTTGGGTTTTAATCATTTCTTTTCATTATTTGGTCTGTATGGACATTGTATTTGGAGTGATGACGAACAAAGTGATGTGTGGCTAGATTTTCATATGTTTTCCTCCGGATTGTAAGGTTTCTCCTTTGAATGATTGTTGATGTTTATGTTATTTGTAGGACAATGATTTAATCATTTTGGTTTTGTTATTGTGGTGTTTATGAGTTTGATTGTAATTGTTTATATTGTTGAACATCGTTTTCTTAACCATCAGTTCTTGGTGCCGTTGGCAATCGAGATTTATTGGCAGGGATTCGGGGTTGGCTATATGTAACTGATTATCGGGTGACAATCTTGCGTTCTTGTAATACAAGCACTTGGTCCCCTTTTATCATAATCAAATGCATTTTCATGAACTATGTCTATGTAGTTCTTCCTAATTAAACGTCAACATTATCGTTCATGGAAACCTGAAATCGGGGGAAGACATATTCTCTCATTTCTGAATTACAACCTTTAATAAGTGTTTTTAGTTAATTTTAGTTACTTAAACTAACCAATCAACTCACTGAAATTACTTTCTGCAATTAGTTTAAAATTAGTTAATTCGCAAAGCTATTTAGTAACACATTTTCCACATACTCCTTGTGTTCGATACCCACTTACCATTATCTATTTAGTGTAATTGGTTTATTTTGAGTGAGTCTTCGACCTCACGTCAAATTTTGGCGCCGTTGTGTAACAACTCTCCAAAACACCCTGAATTCAGCCAAAACGAAAAACCGGACACGTAAATCAAGACGCGGCACGCAAAACGAGACAGGTCCACTTGGACAGTCCAGGCGCCACGCGCCAGAGACACCTGTCTCTGTCGTGACGCGCGAGAGGTGTCAAGGTGACGTGTCACCGTTTCGCGCCATCTGACAACCCTACACTTGTGACCAGGCTGACCTAGCCTAGCTAAGCACCTCAGGCGCCACACGAGAGGGAACCCAGATCCTCGCGCGACGCGCGGGGGAGGTCAAAATCGGGTATAAAAGGAGCAGCATGGGACTGAGTTCTGTGCTCAAAATCGAATGAAAAATTCGATCGTATACTCTCTCTATCCTCGTTTCTCTGAACAACACCCCCCCTAAAACCCTAAACCCCTAAACCTGCGAACCGCTGCCCGACTACTTACGTTGGAGTTCTGTCGAGTGTTGTATGGACACCCTATCCAATCGATCTAGAATCGCCAACGCATGTCTAGGCTCTGCCCGTCTACGTTCTTTGGAGTTCCGTCGAGTGTTGTATGGTTAAAGTGACTTGGGTTAACTTACTAACACATGTGCTTTGTATGTTTTAATAGAAATCCCAGGAAGTAATCAAGAACTATCACTAGGAACTCCATAGGAATACTTAAAGTGTTCAAGGCGAGTACATTCTCTTTTTGTAAGTCTTTTTGTGAGTCAAAAATGTGTTACCAAAACCTCAAATATTCTAATTATGCTTAACAGTGACTGAGTATATGTATTCTACAATTACTGCCGGTATGTTGGGGTTTTGTATACATTGCTAGTCCAAAGTCACAGGAATGTGATAGGAACCGTTACTGTTGGGTGACAGGGCCCAAAGTAATATGACCCACAAGTCAGGATTGACACTGGTTTAAGCCATTTCGGTGTTCTTTTGAAATGCCTAAATTTTAAACGAATGTGTTAGAAAATATCCGCGACTTTACATGTATATATTATTTGGTATTATTTTACTAACTTCTTTAGTTTATAGAATGAGTGATCAGGATACTTCTGACGCTTATCGTCACCTACCTCATTCTCTGATGGATGAAGGAACATCCCAGCCAACCACAGACTACACCGCTGATTTCGAAGATGTTTTTGTTTTCAAAGCCAAATCTGTAGAACCTTTCCCCCTAAAAAGAGAAATTGGTTTAGTAGAGCCAAAGTAGAGAAAAGGAAAAGACTGAGACAAGTACAACATCAAGCCATAGCAGCTAGAACTGAGAGAAACACCCGAAACCCAGAAATTAGACCATTGTGGGAGGAAGAATTAGATAGGCAGCTAGCAAATTTTCACATGTTTGGAAATGCAGAAGGAGAACCTAATTTCAATCAAGTAGCAAATACAGAACCCCTGTTGCTTCCCTTATTGCCTAACCAACCCATAAACCTAGAGCAGAACCAGGAAAATCAATTTCCAATACCAGTCTTTGACCCCAATGAGATACCTAGAATTCCAGCCCCAAACCCTTTAGATCCATGGTGGGCTAATAACTGGGCTATTCAGAACCTGCTAGAAAACCCAATCCCATATGAAGAACCAGTTCCACCTTACCCTGAACCAGTGCCAGCCCCAATACTACCCAGGGAACATGTGGAAGAACTCCGCCAACTTGGAGATGAATTGGTGGAGGAAGGAAACCGAATTCGCCACATCGGAGAGAAGCATGTCTGGAAGTATGACGAGCGAGAAATGCAGTTTTAAGGAAGCCATAGCTTAATATATAATATACATGTGTGTGTATTTTGTAATGTTAAAAAAAGTAATATCACTTATATAAGTATATCGATGCATAGGCTAGTAATATTTGAATTCCAGTTATGCTTGTACTAGATGCATATGTATGAAAAAAGTAAAAGTCGCAATGCTCGACGATTTTGGTTCACTGTGTTGGTGTAATTGTTATTTAATTTATTCTGTGATATTAATACCTGCTAAATGTTTATAATTCAGATGTCAGACGAAGTAAATCAGGAAACCCAGAATAACGATAATAACGGGAATCAAATGAATAAAAGTGCTATCGAACACATAGTGGCCCAAGGAATCATAGGTGATATGCCCTATATTATCGACACCATTAAAAAGGCAGGAAATAATGATTCCATAAACGGGAATAAACGTGTACCCCATGAATCAAATCATAGCGTGAAAGGAAATCCCAAACTGTTAATCCAAGCTCCAATTCCAAAAAGAAGAAGAACCATCTCATATGGTTGTTCTTATAAAGAATTCTTATCATGCAAACCGATAGAATTCTCAGGTAATGAAGGAGCAATTTCAGCCTTGCGCTGGATAGAAAAGACAGAAGTCGTCCTGGTAAATGTGCAAATGAAGATAAAGTCATGTATGCTTCTAATCTTTTTAAAGATGCAGCTTTAGAGTGGTGGAATACCATTCTTCAGTCCAAAGGAAATGACAGAGTTTACAGTATGGAATGGAACAACTTTAAGGAAATAGTTGAAAGGAAATTCTTCCCTCCTAATGAAAAGGAGCATTTGCTAATAAATTCCTAAATCATAGAATGACTGGGTAAATTGCAGAGAATATACTACCACATTCTTTGAATATGCAAGGATTGTACCAACCCTAGCCACTAGAACAATATAATCCCGTACATTGGGGATTAACATGAAATCAGACATGTAGTCAAAGCAGCTAGACCACAAACCATAGAAGAAGCAGTAGAGCTAGCAAACACTTTGACAGATGAATTGATACGTACGCAAGAAAAAACCAGAAAAGGAACCTAGCTCAAAAGATCACACCGGAGCTACGTTATGGAAATTCAAACCGTGGGAAAGGAGCAAGTTCTTCTTCACTCCCGTGTAAGTACTGCAAAAGGAGACATTCAGGAAAATGCTCTACATACTGCAGTTTTTGCAAATTTCAAGGGCATAAGGAAAAAGACTGCAGAAAGAAAGTTAGCAATGGGCTAGCTACCATTGCGGGGAAGCCGGTCATATTCGAACTAACTGCCCGACACTAGCTCTAGCGGCAAACAACAAAGCAAGGACGACGGAAGGACCGAAGAAGACTACCAGAGCATTCGTGCTGACTACCGAAGAAGCCAAGATGATTCCGGATGTGATTGCCGGCATTTTTTAGTTAATGATGTTTATGCAAAAGTATTGTTTGACTCTGGTGCAAACCAAACTTTCATTAATACTTCCTTTTGCAATTTTCTTAATCAACCATTAACTAAACTTCACCAAAACTGTCTGGTGGGACGGCAAATGGATCTTCTATCCAAATAAGCAAAATCCTGCGAGGAGCAAAGATAGGAATGTTAAATCATAATTTTTCTGCTAACCTTTTTCCAATGGATCTTGCCGGATTTGATGTCGTGTTAGGAATGAATTGGTTGGTAGCCAATCAGGCACGAATAATAGGTGATCAAAAGTCTGTAGAAGTAAATGTGCCATCTGGTGAAAGGATCACAATTAAAGGAGATAAGGCGACAAAATCAACAAAGTTCATCTCTGTGATGAAAATGCAAGCTATGCACGGAAAGGATAAATAGTGTATATGATTTCCGTAATCATTAACACTAAAGGAAAAGAATTAAAAGATATTTCCTGTAAATCTAATTTCTCAGATGTCTTTCCGGAAGAGTTGCCTGAATTACCGCCAGATCGAGAGGTTGAATTTAGAATTCACCTAATACCAGGAACGGCACCGATTGCCAAAGCACCCTATCGCCTAGCACCGACGGAGATGCAAGAATTGAAGAAACAACTAGACAAATTACTAGAGAAATGTTTCATACAACCCAGCTCATCGCCATGGGGAGCGCCGGTGTTGTTTGTTAAGAAGAAAGACGGATCAATGCGTATGTGCATTGACTACCGAGAATTGAACAAAGTTACAATCAAAAATCGGTACGCTTACCAAGAATTGACGATTTGTTCGACCAACTCCAAGGAGCCCGATTCTTTTCTAAGATCGACTTACGCTCAGGATATCATCAGTTGAAAGTACAGGAAGAGGACATTCCTAAAACAACTTTCCGAACAAGGTACGGCCATTATGAATTTACTATCATGCCATTTGGTTTAACCAATGCCCCAGCTGCATTTATGGACATGAATGAACAGGATATGTAAATCATACCTGGATAAATTCGTAATTGTCTTTATAGATGATATTATAATTTACTCTAAAAGTAAGGAAGATCACGCAGAGCATTTGCATATACTCCTATCATTGCTAAGGAAGGAAAAGCTTTACGCAAAATTCTCAAAATGGAATTTTGGTTACAAGAAGTACAATTCCTTGGACATCTGGTGAATCACGAAGGAATTCATGTGGATCCCACAAAGATCAAAGCGATTACCAAATGGAAGGTTCCAGAATCACCCATGGAAGTAAGAAGTTTTCTTGGATTGGCAGGATATTATAGACGTTTTATTCAAGATTTTTCTAGAATAGCCATCCATTAACCAAGCTAACTTGCAAATCGGTTAAGTTTGAATGGGGACCAAAACAGGAAGAAGCATTCAGGATTTTGAAGCAAAAATTAAGTAACGCACCAATACTCGCTATGCCAGAAGGAACTGAAGACTTCGTAGTTTATTGTGATGCGTCTAAGTTAGGTATGGATGTGTGCTGATGCAGCGTCAAAAGGTTATTGCTTATGCCTCTAGACAACTTAAGAAGCATGAAGAGAACTATACAACCCATGATCTAGAGTTAGGAGCAATAATTTTTGCCCTTAAGATTTGGAGACACTATTTTTTAGTAGTAAGTTTGTAGTATTCACGGATCATAAGAGTTTAAGATATGTCTTTGGACAAAGGGAATTAAACATGGATAGAGGCGATGGATGGAAATCCTTAGTGATTATGATTGTGATATCCAGTATCATACAGGAAAAGCTAACGTAGTAGCTGATGCTTTAAGTCGAAAGTATCATGAGAAGCCAAAAAGGGTACACTCTCTTAGACTAAACCTGCAGATAGATTTAAATGAGCAAATTAAACAAACACAGGAAACAGCAATCAAGGACGATGCTGAAGGATTAAAAGGAATGATTAAAGAATTAGAGAAAGGAACAATGGAATTTGGAGATTCCATAAAAACAGAATTTGGATCCCTATCCAAGGAGATCTACGAAAGCGAATACTAGAGGAGCCCATAAGACTAAGTATACAATGCACCCTGGAAGTGATAAGATGTATAAAGACTTGAGAAAGAATTTCTGGTGGATAGGAATGAAAAAGGATGTAACAAGCTACGTTGCTAAATGTCTAACATGTTCACAGGTTAAAGCTGAACATCAGAAACCTTCAGGCCTGTTGCAACAATTGGAAATACCTATTTGGAAATGGGAAATGATAACCATGGACTTTGTTACCAAACTACCCAGGACACGAAAAGCTAATGATATAATCTGGGTGATTGTAGACAGGTTAACCAAATCTGCTCATTTCTTACCGATGAAAGAAACGTTCAGTATGGAACAGTTAGCTAAATTACATGTAAATGAAACAGTTTTATTATATGGAATTCCTTTATCCATTGTATCTGACTGGGAGAGCCGTTTACCTCTCATTTTTGGACAAGTTTCCAAAAAGCAATGGGCACCAGACTCAACCTAAGTACAACATATCATCCTCAAACAGATGGTTAAAGTGAAAGGACAATCCAAACAATGGAAGACATGCTTAGAGCTTGTGTAATTGATTTCGGAGGAAATTGGGATGAACATTTGTCTTTGATAGAATTTTCCTACAACAACAGCTATCATACCAGCATCAATGCTGCACCATTTGAAGCCCTCTACGGGCGGAAATGTCGAACTCCAGTATGCTGGGCAGAGATTGGAGAAAAGCAACTATCAGGTCCTGAAATTGTGCAAGAAACAACTGACAAGATCATTCAAGTCAAGGAAAGACTGAAAGTAGCTCAAGATCGCCAAAAGAGT
Organism: Scalesia atractyloides; assembly: GCA_947069175.1. Lineage (NCBI taxonomy): Eukaryota > Viridiplantae > Streptophyta > Magnoliopsida > Asterales > Asteraceae > Scalesia > Scalesia atractyloides. Next base: position 58,353,802 of record CAMTDV010000009.1, read on the forward strand.
TATGCAGATAACAGACGTAAACCCTTGGAATTTCAAGTCGGAGATAAAGTGCTGTTAAAAGTCTCACCCTGGAAAGGAGTTGTAAGATTCGGCAAGAAAGGAAAACTAAGCCCAAGGTATGTTGGACCTTTTAAGATTGTCAAACGAATAGGGCCAGTAGCCTATCAGCTACAATTGCCAGAGGAAATGGCTGGAATACATGACGTATTTCATATATGCAATCTCAAGTAATGTCTAGCAGACGAATCATTGGTGATACCTCTTCAAGATGTAGAGGTAAATGAGAAACTAAAGTTCGTTGAGAAACCCATTCAGATTGAAGATAGAAAGATCAAGAATCTCAAGCACAAGAGATTAGTTCTGGTAAAAGTAAAATGGGATTCAAGGAGAGGACCAGAATATACATGGGAGCTTGAGTCTGAAATGCAAAGAAAGTATCCACACCTATTCAAGTGAATCTCGAGGACGAGATTTAAAACAAGGTGGGGAGGATGTAACAACTCTCTAAAACACCCCGAATTCAGCCGAAACGTAAAACCGGACACGTAAATCAAGACGCGGCATGCAAAACGAGACAGATCAACCTGGACAGTCCAGGCGCCACGCGCCAGAGACACTGTCTCTGTCGCGACGCGCGGGAGGTGTCAAGTTGACGTGTCACCGTTTCGCGCCATCTGGCAACCCTACACTTGTGACCAGGCTGACCTAGCCTAGCTAGGCACCTCAAGCGCCACGCGAGACGGAACCCAGATCCCCGCGCGACGCGCGAGGGAGGTCAAAATTGGGTATAAAAGGAGCAGCATGGGACTGAGTTCAGTGCTCAAAATTGAACGAAAAATTCGATCATATACTCTCTCTATCCCCGTTTCTCTGAACAACACCCCCCCAAACCCTAAACCCCTAAACCTGCGAAGCGCTGCCCGACTACGTTCGTTGGAGTTCTGTCGAGTGTTGTATGGACACCATACCCAATCGATCTAGAATCGCCAACGCATGTCTAGGCTCTGCCCGACTACGTTCGTTGGAGTTATGTTGAGTGTTGTATGGACACCCTACCCAATCGATCTAGAATCGCCAACGCATGTCTAGGCTCTGCCCGACTACGTTCGTTGGAGTTCTGTCGAGTGTTTTATGGTTAAAGTGACTCGGGTTAACTTACTAACACATGTGCATTGTATGTTTTAATAGAAATCCCAGGAAGTAATCAAGAACTATCACCAGGAACTCCGTAGGAATACTTAAAGTGTTCAAGGCGAGTACATTCTGTTTTTGTAAATCTTTTTGTGAGTCAAAATGTGTTACCAAAACCTCAAATATTCTAATTATGCTTAACAGTGACTGAGTATATGTATTCTACAATTACTTCCGGTATGTTGGGTTTTGTATACATTGCTAGTCCAAAGTCACGGAATGTGATAGGAACCGTTACTGTTGGGTGACAGGGCCCAAAGTAATATGACCCACAAGTCAGGATTGACAGTACTGATTGAGTAATTGTGTAGATATAAACATTGTAAATGCGGATGCTCCTCAATAACTGTAAAGTATAATCACTTGTTTTGATAAAACTGAGATGGATTCGCCAGTATTTCTTGCTGATAAAATATTTTTAGAACGCGTTTCAGGTAACTTAATGTGAAGCTTGCAGAAGCCAGTTCGAGAGCACTGAAGGCTTAAAAAAGTGGCTATAAAAGTTACCTAAATAAAAAGGAGTTTCTGTTTTCCATAAATTAGGGTATGTCCCTAAAAATATGTATTGTAATGGAAACATGGTTTTACCCCATTTGTTTAATATAAAAGTTTGGTGTTTTGAAACTCTGATATTTATTTTCTAACTACGATCCTGATGTCGTAATTCCGCTGCCAAATTAATAAACACCGGTACCACCAGCTCTATGTCTCGCGGCCCCCGCTCCCGGGGTGGGGTCGGGGGTTGCGACACGTTGCCGGGAAGTAGTGTGCAACGTGTGTTAACTTTTGTAGTTTTTGTTTGTTATTTTCAGGTTTACGCTGGTTGTGTTAGTGTGTAGGTACTACCGTCTATATGCCCATATATTGGCCTTTATTCTTCTGTATACGTATCAAATGACTATCAATGGAGAGTTTAAAACCCAATGTTTGGCTCGTATTTGACACTCCTAAAATATTGGCTTTGGGAGAGTACTCTTAATCATGGTTGTAAAACAAGGTTCCAGGGCCGACTCCTCCCCGAGCAGTCGTTACAAGGTAGGCTGCCGATGCGACTTTCTTCAACTCCACCTAATTACTCAAAATCAATCATACGCGATCAACCTCGGCCAAAATCGGATCTAATAGGTCAACACGGACCGAGTTTGACTTAAAAATAATAAACATAATTTCTATGCCTATCATTTTAAGGAATGAATATAATTTTCACGTATTTTGTTATATATATTGGTAAATTTATGTTACTTGACATATATTTAATTTCCAAAAACTAATTTCTTTATAATTTAACATGTCCGAGTACTCCCCGAGTACTCTCCGCCTAGGTGAGTACTCTCAACTCCACAGTCAACCGACTAGAAAGCGCCTAGCGACTTTTGCAACCTTGCTCTTAATGTCTTGAGCATTCATATGCCCTCCACCATTTTCTCTCCATCTTGAAAATGTAAAAGTATAACAAAACATAACCAGATCTCATCCACTATATTTACTACAACCCCTAAAATTTAACAAAAAGCCACACACTCTCCTTAACTTTATAAAGTTGTTATTCATCCTTATATCATCTCTCTCACACACCCACACCTCCCCCTATATATATGTGAATTATAGAGATAAATCCTTAGTGAGTTAAGAAAACTAAAGAAATTCAAATAGGTGGAAACATAACATGCCACGTGTTACACTTTTTGCCAATCACACGTTTCTAACCCTGTTACACTTTTCATGTCAAAGGAAAGAGAATGTGTCAAATTTTCACCATTACATTTTTTAAAACTTCCCATGTAATGCTTTTTATGGGTTTTGATAGCAGTTTTTTCAGATTTTTTTTGAACTTCACTAATTACAGTTTTCAGTCTTTTCAGAATTTATGAAGTTTTTTAGTTTTAGTGCACATAAACAAATATATTTTTATAGAAGTTTTTTATGTAATAATTACAGACATTTTACACTTTTGTGTCAGACAAGGAGATAGATGGTGTTACACCTTTTTGTTAGACTGTTACAGTTTTGAAAAACATTTTTCCGTGTCTCATCAATCTCCACCATAGATTAGTTGAATTGATATATTATATATATATATATAAAGAATTAAATAATAAAAAAAGGATATAGAGAGATATGGTGGATGAGATGTAGTAAGTTTTTAAAATTAAGAGAAAAATTTAAAGAGTGATCCTATATACACCAATTTTTTACTATTTGCACTAGCTGATGTGATATTAATAAATTTATATTTGTGTTTTTCTTTTATAACTTAAAAAAACGAATATGGTTTTGCGATGTGTTTATTTTTATCTATGTTTTGATATAAATTTTATAAACAAATGGTATATAAAATTTGATAACGATTATATAAACATTATATTTGATACAACTCCGTTTTTTTATAAAATTGATATCAAAACGTAGATAAAATAAGCGCATCACAAAACCAAATTATTTTTCTAATTACATATTGGTAGTTACAAAAGAAAAACACAAATATGAATTTGTTAATGTCACATCAGTTGGTGTAAATAGAAAAAAAATTGGGTGTAAATAGTAGAACCCAATTTTAAAAAGTATGATATTTAGTTAAAACTAGAATCAAGCACATGCGCGTTGCGCCGTGACGTAAAACCATGTCAAATGCACCAATGTCACACCAGCATAAAAAGGTTTCAAGTATACTCACTGTGGGTGCGATTTAGTAGAGAGATTCGGAATCTGAGATGAGTTGGGGAGAGCGCCGGATCAGCCTGTAAGCGAACAGAAGTGCATCAGTCTTCCAAAATGCTAAAACGGTGAACGGTTAAGAGAACAGTAGACAAGTTCAGGCGAACTTGTACCTTGGGGTACAAGTTCGGGTGAACTTTCCTGTTGAAGTTACTGGAGGTACAAGTTCGGGCGAACTTGTTTGATTTCTTGAGAAATGAGACAAGTTCGGGCGAACTTGCCCTAATTGCTGAGGGATGATAAAAGTCCGTGAGAACTTGTCTAATTCTCTTGAGAATTAGACAAGTTCGGGCGAACTTGTGTGAAGTGTTGAGGTTTTAGTCAAGTTCGGCGAACTTGGTCACCATTCTGGTGACAAGTTCGAGCAAACTTGATGTAATCCGAGCGAACTTGACTGTTTTGGCATCCAAATCGTGCGTTTTCGCGTTGTTTGCTGAGAAAATTGAGTGTCCATCCCTCCAACCTTAAGCTACTGAGTAAAGCTTAGGCTGGAGAGGTCTTTTGGAGCGAGTTTAGCCATTTTACAGAAACTCGGGCTAATACGGGCAAACTTGGTGGTTCGTACGGGTTGGCCCAGCTTGTGTAAAGTGACGATTTCGTCCTTGTGCTTCCGGATCTTAGATCTTGCTTGACAACGCCTCGTTCCACTTCAAAGTGAACGAAACATACGTCATTTAGTCCGAATATTGTGTAAAAATCGATGTTTGAAAGGTTTTACTTAGATCTAAACATAGATCTAAGTGAAAAACAGAAATTTTGTATAAAAAAGATGAAGATTTTCGTAAACAAAGGAGATTTGATGAAAAACGAAGGCAGAGCCTTGTGCAAAATCGTTGTTGAATGTTGTTGTAGTTGAAAACGGGTTAAATCTTACTTAGAAAACAAAGGGTTTCGGTTTTGGGGAGCTCCAGGCGAACTTGCAGCAAGTTCAAATGAAGGGTGGAGCTGAGTATTTATAGGTGAGGAGGAAATATGGGCTGGATCATCAAGTTTGAGCGAACTTGTATCAAGTTCGGGCGAACTTGCTACAAGTTCGAGCGAACTTATGTGTTTCTTGTGTTTTAGAGACAAGTCCGGGCGGACTTGTTGGTTTTGAAGGGTTTTGGTGGCCTATACAAGTTCGGGCGAACTTGTGATGCACAAGTTCAGCCGAACTTGACCTAGTGGCCAAGTTTTGTTTGATTATTTCGCGTTAAGTGTTCGGTTTGGCGATTCGGTTCGTATTAGATAGATACATTAAGCGTTATAACTGATATAATAGTGTGATTAGCGATTCGTGCGTGTGAGAGCGTTGCGATAGCGATTGTAACCATAACATAAACAAATATAACACACATAAAACATAATTCCACATATTTAACTGCGTTTTGCGATGCGACAAAAATAAGCGATGCGATGCCACAAGTGTTTATTAAACAATAACACACTTGGCTGTTAAAGTAACATAGTTACTTGTGATTGCGATGTATTAGCGATTAATAAGCGATTAGATGTGATATAATCATTGTAGAATAAACATAATTAATTAACATAACTTTCTTATAATCGAAATCTCGGAATTACACTGAGAAATACGACGGAAATAAAAGGAAAAAGATAACGATGAATTTACGAGTTGTTACAGTCTCCCTTACTTTAGGAAATTTCGTCCCGAAATATAAGTAGTGGCCGTAACAAAAAGATGCGGGCCTTCATATCACTTTCCAATTCCCAAGTGAACTTGGCGCCGCGTTTGCCTTCCCATCGGACCTTCACGATAGGGATGCGAGAGCGTCGGAGTTTCTTGGTCTCTCGGTCCATGATTTCTACTGACTTATCCATAAAATGGAGAGTCTCGTTGATTTTCAGATCTTCAAGGGGAACATGGAGATTCTCTTCAGCTAAGCATTTCTTGAGGTTTGAGATGCGGAAAGTCGGATGTACGTTGTTGAGTTCCTCCGGTAATTCGAGTCGGTAGGCCACTTTGCCAATTCTTTCCAGAATCTTAAAGAGACCAACGTATCGTGGTGCTGCTTTCCTTTCTTTCCGAAGCGGATCGCTCCTTTCCAAGGTGCAACCTTTAAGAGAACGTGATCTCCCACTTCGAACTGTAGGGGCTTGCGACGTTTATTGGCGTAACTCTTTTGACGACTCCGAGCTTTCAAGAGACTATCCCTGATTTGGAGGATTTTGTCTATCGTTTCTTGAATTAGCTTGGGACCGGTGATTTGTGCTTCTTCGATCTCGTGCCATGCAAAAAGGCGATCGACATTTTCTTCCATACAGTGCCTCAAAAGGAGCCATTTGAATGTTGGTATGATAACTATTATTGTACGAGAATTCGATAAAGGTAAATGCGTATCCCAATTACCATCGAAATCTATAATGCACGCACGAAGCATGTCTTCGAGGGTGCGGATCGTGCGCTCAGTCTGACCGTCGGTTTGATGGTGAAAAGCAGTACTGAGATTAAGCGTAGTACGAGAGGGATTGAAAAGTCTCCAAGAGACGTGAGGTAAAGAGACCATCACGGTCAGAGATGATGTCACGAGGCGTCCCGTGTCGACATATGACTTTGTCAGTACAGATTCGTGCTAATCGTTCTACCTTAAAGTCTTCTCGTATAGCAATAAAGTGCGCGGATTTAGTAAGACGATCAACGATAACCCAAATGCTATCGTGACCAGAGGAGGTGCGAGGGAATTTCGTAACGAAGTCCATAGCTATGCTCTCCCACTTCCACATCGGGATTTCAGGTTGTTCGAGCAAGCCAAAGGGCCTTTGGTGTTCGGCTTAAATTTTCGAACAAGTTAAGCACTTTGAGACGTAAACGGCGATATCCTTTTTCATGCCCAGCCACCAATACTTAGGACGAAGGTCCTGGTACATATTGTCGGCTACGGGATGAATGGAGTATCGATATTTATGAGCTTCGGTCATTAGCAGATCTCGAAGATTTTCACGGCTAGGAATCCAAATACGATCGAGATAATAATAAATACCGTTGGGTTTAACTACGAGCTGAGTTTCGGCACCACATTTCATTTCTTCTTGCAGGGTATTCTCGTTAAAACAAGCAAACTGGGCGGAGCGAATAAGAATCTCGAGATTATTCAAAGCTTGAGAGTCACGCACACTATACACATAGCTTCGTCGACTGAGAGCATCGGCTACGACGTTTGCTTTGTCAGGATGTAATGTATCTCGCAATCATAGTCGTTGAGAAGTTCAACCCATCTGCGTTGGCGCATATTCAGTTCCTTTTGATTGAAGATATGTTGTAAGCTCTTATGGTCGGTGAAGACCGTACACTAGTACCGTAAAGGTAGTGTCGCCATATCTTTAATGCAAAAACAACTGTACCGAGTTCGAGATCGTGGGTTGTGTAGTTCTTCTCGTGGATCTTGAGTTGTCGAGATGCATACACGATAACCTTGTCTCGTTGCATAAGAACACAACCAAGGCCAAGGTTAGAGGCATCGCAATAAACAACGAAATCATCGTTTCTGTCAGGTAGAGCGAGTACGGGAGTGTTGCATAGCATACGCTTGAGAGTTTGAAAGGCTTCCTCTTATTTGGAATCCCAAACGAAAGGTTTGTCCTTATGAGTTAAAGCGGTAAGAGGAACGATGATTTTCGAGAAGTCGGTGATGAATCGACGGTAGTAACCCGCCAACCAAGAAAGGAACGGATTTCAGATGCATTCTTCGGCGTAATCCAACTCTTGACAGCTTCAATCTTTGCAGGGTCGACGTGAATTCCTTGACTATTAATGATGCGACCGAGAAATTGGACTTCTTCGAGCCAGAATTCACATTTAGAGAACTTAGCATAAAGACGATTACCTTGAAGAAGTTCGAGGACTAAAAGGAGATGGCCGTGTGTTCGTCTCTCGACTTCAAGTAGATAAGGATGTCATCGATAAACACAATGACGAAACGATCTAAGAAGGCTTTACACACACGGTTCATCAAATCCATGAAGATCGCGGGTAGTGAGACCAAAGGGCATGACCACGAATTTGAAATGGCCATAACGAGTACGAAAGGCGGTTTTCGGGTGCATTAGTGAGACCAAAGGGCATGATGATAACCGGAACGTAATCGATCTTGGAAAAACAAGTAGCACCTTGAAGCTGATCGAACAAATCTTCAATCTGAGGAAGAGTATAGGGTTCTTTATCGTGAGTGTGTTAAGTTCACGATAATCGATGCATATACGAAATGTCCCATCTTTCTTTTTCACAAAAAAACGGGTGCGCCCCAAGGTGAAGTGCTCGGGCGTATGAAACCTTTATCAAGAAGCTCTTGAAGTTGGATAGATAGCTCACGCATTTCCGATGGTGCGAGACGATAAGGAGCTTTAGCAACTGGAGTAGCACCGGGAATTAAATCGATACGGAATTCAACATCTCGAGTAGGGGGTAAACCGGGTAAATCGTTGGGAAAGACCTTAGGAAATTCACAAACAACGGGGACGTCTTTAAAGGATTTCTTTTCTTTCTCCGGGTTCACGATGTGGGCAAGGTAAGCGATGCACTGCTTGCGCAGGCACTTATTCGCTTGAGTACATGACATAAACATCAACTTCTTTGAGGGAGTTTCACCATAAACATGGAGTTGATCACCGTTAGGAAGAGGGATACGAATCATTTTATCGAATCAAACAACTTCAGAATGATTTTCACGAAGAAAATCCATGCCTACTATGATATCGAAGCTACCTAACTGCATAGGTATGAGATTGATCGAGAAGATGTGGTTGTTGAGATCGAGAGAACAACCACGTAAGACGGAGTTAACGGTAATTGTTCTTCCGGTGGCGACTTCCACATCGAAAGTCTTTGGGAGTTTAGCGCGTTTACATTTTAAAACTTTTCGAATTCTAATGATATAAAACAATTATCGGCACCAGTATCAAATAAACATGAAGCATAAATACCATTAACAAGGAACGTACCATTGACAACATTGTTGTCATTCTGAGCCTGACGATGATTGAGATTGAAGGCTCTTCCACCGTAGCTTGTGGTTGCTGCTGCTGAGGCTGCGGTGGTTGTGGCTGAGGTTGCTGCTGAGGTTGAGGCTGAGGCTGTTTTTGCTTCACGGCCCTGTTAGGGCAGACATTACTGAAATGGTTTGGGTCTCCACAAGTGTAGCAAGCACGGGCCTTTGGGCTGGCGCTTGATGCTAGTACTGCTGCTGATTAGCCTGAGGAGTGCGGGGTGGAGCTGGTAGAGCTGGTGCCGCTGGAGCTTGTGGAGCTGACTGACAAGGACCACTACGGCAGCTGACATTAAAATGGCCGTAGATGTTACAGTTGGTGACAGAAATGACAATTTCCTCCAACCGGTGGTGATAAGTGCACTTTGAGCACAAAGGGTGATGGCCAGTATACGCACGCTTTGTCGGTGGTGCGTTTGGTGTAGCAGACTGAAGGGATGAGGATTCGGTGGAGCAGTAAGGCACAGTTCTTGCTGGGGTTCTCTCGCTTGCGACTCGGCGATTGGACTTTGATTTTCGAGGCTGATCGGATGGAGCTGTAATTCGGTGATGGCTGATTGGCGACTTTGTTGTGATTCTTAAAGTAACCAGCCTGAACTCTTTTGTCATTGATCTCTGCGGCTAGCTGATAAGTTTCCTCGATGGTGACAGAGCGTGCGGCTTAAACAAAATCAGCGACGCAATCGGTAAAGCACACAATATTTCTTGATTGCTTTCTGTAGTGTCCACCTGACCGGGACAGATAATGCTCAACTGTTTGAAACGAGCTGTAAGACCAGCGTCGTCTGGACCATCTTGTTTGATATCCCAGAAATCATTCTCCAGCTTTTGAATCTCATGTGGAGGATAAAACTCTTTCACCATGATTTCCTTGAGTTCCTCCCAAGTGAGCCCGTAAGCTTCGTCGTTTCCGCGCTTGTTGCTCCGTTGTCCACCAATCGAGAGCCCTGATTGGAACACGCTGGTGGCGTTGATAGTGCGCAGAGCTTGGGGCATCCGCTTTGGCGGAAGGTAACCTCGATGGAATCGAACCAGTGGAACATAGCACTTGGTCCTTCAGTGCCAGTGAAAGTGAGAGGTCCACATGCTTTAAATTGCTTGAAGTTGAAGGATGTCTTTGGCGTGTCGGACTTGGAAGCGACGGACGAATTGCTGCTGACAGCATGATCTCGTGAGAATCTGGGGAATTACTTTAGCCATGTGCTTGGATACAGTGAAGCGATGCGCTTATCAGTCGTTGTTGCGCTGGATGTTCCTCCTTGTGTGAGATCCCATGGAAGACATCTACACGAAGGGTTTAGATTAGATGAGATTCGATTATAGTAGGTTTATGTTTAAAATATTTATTATTATTATTCATACAAAGCGCAAACCACATAAGCACGTATCCACGTAAGCATATAACACGTAAGACACATAAGCAGTAAGCACATAATCACATAAGCTAACATATTTTGCACGTATTCACCTCTAATTAAAATCATGATAGTGCGTGTGAGATGCGAGATATAAGCGTAATAAGCGAAATAAGCGAGGGATACCGCGTATGAGGGCATTCGCGTAGGAGAGTTGAGCGTTTTAGTTTGTTTTGGTGAATTAATTAGCGTTTTAGATTTTGAGAGCTATGCGAGTAGTGCGTATACGGTGGAGCATAAAAATCAATAAAGCGGAAATCGAAATAGCGTAAATCCACAAATTCAAATTCATAAATAATGATAAAACTCGATGATGCGTAAAATCGGCAATTATAGGCTTAAATCGATTTGGAGTGTCCTGGGTTTTGAGACAGCGACTACCCAAAGTGATTCGAAGATTCTCTGAGTTCGGACACACATTTGGCCTAATAGACAAATGCTCTCGCCGTACAACGGTTATTGGCATTTATCCTTCCAGTTACGTCGTGTTCCGAATCATCGAAATAATCGAGACTTTGGTGAGATTGAAAATCAAGGAGTAGAACTAGTTATTAAGATGCGGGTTTCACCCCTAACTTAACAACTTCATTCCTAGTTGTGGTTGTGCTCACCGATCAATTCGGGAGTTCCACTAGATAGAATGGAGATTTTCGTCGAGGTTTGGATATCACTCCTAACTCAACAAAATTATCTCGTGCGATAGAGAATGCGCGGAGTGAATGATCTTATCAAGAGTTCTTGGTTTTCACACCTATTCTCGACTTGATCACTCGTTTTGTGTGATACGAGCGTTTCCAAGCGTGTATATTGTGTTAGCCTTAGGAAAGGCATGTAAGCATTTATGGCAAGTAGTTTAAGCATTTAAGTCAAAGATTGGTCAATCAGGTACTTAAACATATGACTAGGTCAAACATGACAATTCTACCTAATTATCCTATAGTTATGGCTCTGATACCAATCTATCACACCCCAACCGATGGCGGAAACATCGGGGTAGTGGCACGAGGCGAACCAGATTGTCTCATGAGAAATTCCATAACACTATTTAAGCGACAATATTTAAACGTTAATATCCCATACTACTAACATAAAATCCTTAAACAGGTTACAAAATTCAAGCATTCTCATAATACAAATCAAGTTCGATATCCCCTAGATTTCTATTACAATGCGTTTCTAGAATTCCAAATCCTAATCCGTTTGCAAGTAGACACATCCTCAACCTGCCACATATGTTAAAATAAAACGTCAATACAATTAAGTAAAGGTGAGCATACAGGTTTGCGTACATAACAGATATAAAAGCGTTTAGCATACACCGCATGATATACGTAAGTGATGTGAACTATGTAACTACTTAGATACAAGTAAACCAACAAACCGAGATTGATCAAGGCATGCGAACAAGTGACCACATCCTAAAGAGAAAATAAATGAGAAATAAAAATGCGAGCCTTAACAACCCCGGGCCTCTGGGTGGCGGGTCAACCTCTAGTATACTATCATGTTAAGGGTGGCGTACAAGCAATCAAGTAACACATACAATTCAGCAGATTTCACGTATAGTCATGTATATGCGGGATTTAGAAATAGGAATTTGATTTGTGTGATTTGATTTGATATAGGAACATATGTGACACCCAAAAGTGCGTTTAAGCATAAAGGGGTTCAAGTATACTCATTGTGGGTGCGATTTAGTAGAGAGATTCAAATCCAAGATGAGTTGGGGAGAGCGTCGGATCAACCTGTAAGCGAACAAAAGTGCATCAGTCTTTCGAAATGCTGAAATGGTGAACGGTTAAGAGAACAGTAGACAAGTTCCGGCGAACTTGTACCTTGGGGTACAAGTTCGGGCGAACTTTCCTGTTGAACTTACTGGAGTTACAAGTTCGGGCGAACTTGTTTGATTTCTTGAGAAATGAGACAAGTTCGGGCGAACTTGCCCTAATTGCTGAGGGATGATACAAGTCGGGCGAACTTGTCTAATTCTCTTGAGAATTAGACAAATTAGACAAGTTCGGTCGAACTTGTGTGAAGTGTTGAGGTTTTAGTCAAGTTCGGGCGAACTTGGTCACCATTCTGGTGACAAGTTCAAGCGAACTTGATGTAATCCGAGCGAACTTGACTATTTTGGCATCCAAATCGTGCGTTTTCGCGTCGTTTGCTGAGGAAATCGAGTGTCCATCCCTCCAACCTTAAGCCACTGAGTAAAGCTTAGGCTGGAGAGGTCTTTTGGAGCGAGTCTAGCCATTTTACAGAAACTCGGGCTAATACGGGCAAACTTGGTGGTTCGTACGGGTTAGTCCAGCTTGTGTAAAGTGACGATTTCGTCCTTGTGCTTTCGGATCTGAGATCTTGCTTGAAAACGCCTCGTTCCACTTCAAAGTGAACGAAACATACGTCATTTAGTCCGAATATTGTGTAAAAATCGATGTTTGAAAGGTTTTACTTATATCTAAACATAGATCTAAGTGAAAAACAGAAATTTTGTATAAAAAAGATGAAGATTTTCGTAAACAGAAGAGATTTGATGAAAAACGAAGGCAGAGCCTTGTGCAAAATCGTTGTTGAATGTTGTAGTTGAAAACGGGTTGAATCTTACTTAGAAAACAAAGGGTTTCGGTTTTGGGGAGCTCCGGGCGAACTTGCAGCAAGTTCAAATGAAGGGTGGAGCTGAATATTTATAGGTGAGGAGGAAATATGGGCTGGATACATCAAGTTCGGGAGAACTTGTATCAAGTTCGGGCGAATTTGCTACAAGTTCGAGCGAACTTGTTTGTTTCTTGTGTTTTGGAGACAAGTCGGGCGGACTTGTTGGTTTTGAAGGGTTTTGGTGGCCTAGACAAGTTCGGGCGAACTTGTGATGCACAAGTTCAGCCGAACTTGACCTAGTGGCCAAGTTTTGTTTGATTATTTCGCGTTAAGTTTGTTTGGCGATTCGGTTCGTATTAGATAGTTACATTAAGCGTTATAATTGATATAATAGTGTGATTTAGCGATTCGTGCGTGTGAGAGCGTTGCAATAGCGATTGTAACCATAATATAAACAAATATAACATCCATAAAACATAATTCCACATAATTAACTGCGTTTGGCGATGCAATGAGATAAGCGATGCGATGGCACAAGTGTTTATTAAAAAATAACACACTTGGTTGTTAAAGTAACATAGTTACTTGTGATTGCGATGTATTAGCGATTAATAGCGATTAGATGCGATATAATCATTGTAGAATAATCATAATTAATAAACATAACTTTCTTATAATCGAAATTACGGAATTACACTGAGAAATACGACGGAATAAAAGGAAAAAGATAACGATGAATTTACGAGTTGTTACAGATCCTATTAACCCTTCCCTCATACGCCAAACATCTACATCTTCATCTTCACCTTCACGCTTCTTTTTGTCTTCTTCTTTTTCCTCCGATCTCGTGCTTCTCTCTACACAAACCTTAACCAAAAAATTCATCCTCTTTTAGAATCAACACTTCGAAGTTTAAGATCTTCCACCATGTGAAGTTCATTGCTTCTCAATTTTCAGTCTTCTACTTTTTATTCACACTTCCTCATTCCCTTCTTCATACTCTGAAACCCTAGCCCTTCTCCCTTGCGTTTCCTTAACGACTCCGAATTGTTAGGTAAAACCATTGGATTTTGAATCTCTAGCGGTTGTGATTTATCATTTGGATTCAGATTTTGTTTTCGATCACATGTCTGTTTCAGGTGGATTCTGGCCAGATCTGTGGGTATGAAAGGAAGTGGCGGATGTCTAGTGACTGTTGGCAGTGGTGATGATTGCCGGCACTGCTGGATGGTGCTGGTAGATGGCAGTAGACAACAACAACAACCTGGACAAATGTAGTGAGTTTTCAAACATATTTTGGTTTCTTAATTGTGAATGATTTCTGAGTGTTAAGGAGGTATAATCAAAAGTTCATTTACTATTAAAATTAATTTAATTTTTTGCCTTTTGTGGTCTTTTTGTGTTCCTTTGCATCATGTCGTCATTGATAAATCTGTTGTATAGACAAATGAATCAGCCAGACGTCAGGTTCTAGAAAAGATTGAACGTGTTGGGTGTGTAAATCAACATGTTTTAGTAATGCATGCCCAGTGTTTATTGATATGTTTTAAGGAATTTAGCCATTATTTTCTTTTTTAAACAGCCATGATTTTCGATATGAATAACTAAATAGAGCATGCTTCTTGCATTAGATAACAACGGATTAATTTTTTTAGCAATTAGCTTATACACTCATCTTTTTGTTCAGCTTTAGAAAGAGCGATGGTTTTGAAGGCTTTTATGTTGATGGACTAAGGTTTAAGGTGATAAACCTAGTCATTTTTATACAAAACCAATATCATCTCTAAACCTCCAAGAATACAGTTACATTGAAAAACAATTTTTTTATAATTCTTATATAAAGTTTTAAAAAAATCTCAACCTCCCTAATTTCTTGGTTGTGGTTTTTTGGCCAGCCCGGTTTGGATCGGCTGGTTTGTGAATGAAGTTTTATTTTCAAAACAAAAACCTCCCTAATTTCTTGAGTCAAACTATCGTAGTTTTCTGTGTTGTCAATCACTATTTTTAATTCAAACACTAAAAACCTAAATGCCGATAATGAATGACACTAGTGGTATTAAATGCTTAATAAAGAAGTTGACGGTCCAGAATTCCAGAATCAAAAGTTGAAACCTACTCAAATTTCTTATTTTTTCATATTTAATTAATTGTAAAAAAATCAAATACAAAGGACTTTAATCGTAAGAACTTTAATCGTAAGAAGAATAAGAAGGATTATACTCAAATATGAACACAAACTTAAAAAATAAAACATACACAAATATTTTTTTTCAATATTCTAATAAAATAATCGGTACTTTTTTGTCGGTAATAGAAACACACAAATACTTTTTTTCAATATTCTATCAAAATAATCGCTACTTTTTCGTTAGTAATTTTTTTTAATGACGAAAAAGTAGCGCTTTTTTATTAAACAATATTAAAAAATGTGTGTTTTTTAGATTTCTTTTTAGGTTTTTTTTGGGTTTAGATTTTAGTTTTTAGCATTTAGCTTGGGGTGGGGGGTAAGGTTTTTGGGGGGTGGGGTGTTTAAGTTTTTTTTTAGGTTTTTGAGCGGTTTAGTTTTTAGTTTTTAGCATTAGCTTGGGTTGAGGGGTTAGGTTTTTTGGCTTTTGCATGTGCATGTTATTTCTCTTGTGGATAAAATTATAGACGCTTGTCACTCTATGATTCCTTCTTACATTTCTTATTTTAAAACTCATTTATATTATGACTCAACCTTTAATTATTTATGGTAGAATTCTGAGTTGTTCTTGATGATATCATTTACCATGCACAAGTGTGAATATGACAATATGGTTTTGTCATCACTTATCAAAGAAATGAATATAATACAATATCACCTTTTGTAAACAACATGTATAACTATGTTGAAAGCATAAGTATCTTCGGCTTTGTCTTCACGTTGTGTTGAGCCGCCGCTAGTCTTGCCAGTTGCCAAAGCTTGGAGTTACTGTACGAACATGCATCATAGTTAATATATCTTAATACTCTATCGACACTATCCACCAAGAAGGTTCCCTAGTCGTAGCCTCAGACAACCAAGTAAGTCGGTTGTCTAGGTACAAACCGTGACACTGTTAATCACATAACATATCAATTTTTTAATTAAAAAAATTATGATTGTCTAAAAATCATGAGAATGATTAGTTTTTTTATAAAGGGATAAAATGTAATTGCTAACTAATTATCTATATTTTTGTTAAAGATGACAGATTAAAGTGTAATTAAGATCAGAGGATTAAATTGTAATTACTGTTTGAAAGACTAATTTACCCTCATTTTAGGTTGTACCTTATGCATTAAAGCAAAAAAAGTTCTTAACTTTTGGATATCTTAAAATTCTCTTGTGTTATGTATATCATATATTGGTTAACTACCCGTGTGATATACGGCTTAACAAGTGAACATCTTCTAAATGACAAATGAATAACAAACATCTTTAACTATTTTTAAACAGTAAAGGGAAATATAAACACAATCAAGTATTTAACATAACAAAAGAATTTTCATAAACCCCTGAAAGCTTTTTTGTACATGACATTAGAGTTTTACTCGTAACATTGTCATCCTTATCTATTATTAACAACTTTAAATCAACCTTGCTTTTTACCTTTGACATAGCGACATATAATTGGCCATGAGTGAAGACTGGGTATTTCAAATACACCCAACTCTAGATAAAGATTGTCCTTGGCTTTTGTTTATTGCCATTGCAAAACATACCGATAATGGAAATTGTCGAAATTGAAACTTGAATGGAATTTTATTGTTAGAAGGCATCAAATTGATGCATGGAATTTATGTCCGCATACCGATATTTCCTCTAGAAATTATCTCCGCCTCTATAACGCGTTTACCAAAATACCAAGTGACGTAACCTGTAGTCTAGTACCATTACAAGGGCCTTTGTTGATCAATGTTACAAATTAGCATGAATGGGGCACCCACCTTTAATACCACACTATGGTTAGGCAATCCAGCTATTTTGAGACCATTAAGAACGTTAGAAGAGTATAAGTCTTCTTGTGTGGGATTATTAGGTCATCCTCTGGTAAAAGACTTCCTAACGTATGATAATTTTGGCCACTATGTTTAAATACATATGTAGCATTACCTCTATTAATTTTGGAATCTACCTTTCCACCATTGAAGTAAAAGAAAACATGGAATTGTAGCGGTGAATGTTTTTCAAGAAATACTTGCTTCTAGAGTACAAGCTTTTAAATGGATTTAGATAATTGGAAGACGGTTCTATGAAAGTTGGAAGTTCAACCTTTCGATAAACGCAACAAAGCTTATAACTTATTTTCCTTGAAACATTTCTTCCTATTCCAACGACAATTTTCCATATTTAAATGAAAGACGGTGTTGGAGGCGCCACCCTACTAAGGACACTTGGGGCGCTAACTCACACTGTCCGGTCTAAACATCAAATACAATAACAACAAATATAAATATATTATCATCATCATTTAATAAATGACCGAATTGCCCTTCTAGTTAATAGAAAAATGAATGGGATTAAGTCAATTGGACCAAAATAGCAATGGTGAAACCTTTTTAAACCCACAGGGGATAAATGAAACCTTTGGACTATACTGGCAAAACTGCCGAAACCACGGGGACCATTTTGACAACTTACTTTAATGTTTTTTAGCAACAATCTTATTCTATCCCTAAAGTTACAACATTATTATTATTACTAGTATTTTGACCCGCCGCGCGGTGCGGCGGTGTCAAAACTTAAACTGGTTCGATTTTATACCATTAATTATTTGACCTAACTCATTTCGAACAAAATTTACGTCAAAACGCGAACCAACAAAAAACACACATAATAAGCATGAAAACGTATTATATTTGACATGACTTATTACCGAAAAATTTACGTCGAATGTAAACCAACTTAGATTAATACCGAAATGTACTTAAAAATAAGCACGTAAGCAAATAGTGTTTTAAAGTAAAAATGGTATCGCGCGTTGCAACGACGTCAAAACATAAATTAACTCAAATTTATATCGCCTAGTGAAAACATGTTCTATTTGACCCGACACGTTTCCAACAAAATTTACATTAAAACGTAGACCAACCGAAAACGAACATAAAAGTTAGCTCGAAAACGTATTGTATTTGACCCACAAACATAAAAATAAGCACGTAAAACTCGAAAGGGCCAAAATGGCATGTTTGCATAGTTTTTATAAAGTTGATGGGGTGTAAGTATCGATGCTAAAAGTTGAGGTACATAAAAACAAAAAACAACACCTTAGATAAAAATAAGCAAATCGTTAGGGGACATTTTACGCGACTATAAAAAGACCATGTGATGGAGGTATATTGGAAAGTTACGGAAAAATAATTGGTTTAGTTCGTTACAACATCGAGACTAACCTACTTATGGAATGTAGAAAAATATTACGCTGAGAAAAAACGACAAAAAACCTTATTTAAGTTCAGGTGCTAAATATGTCATTACCAAAGTTGATAGACCGTATGATAAATTTATTAAAGATCAGAGAGTAAATGAAAACTATAAATAATAGAAAAAATCTACTTAATGACGTTTTTGTAAATCTTCAAAAAAATAATTAAGAAAGATGGTGTCGATTAAATAAATGTAATTTCATATACTAAGTAATAAAAAGTAATTAAAAAAGGTGGTGCGGGTTAAATAAATGATACATATGGTGGAGATGTATATGGTTTATCATCAGTTAATAAACAATTAAATAAAACTATAAATTTTTTATTTAGATACCACTAATAGACGAATAATTACATATCGTTGTAAACAAATTTTAGAATATATAATATCGTTAATTGACTAAAGGTGTTATTGCATGTTTATAATTAGCATGAGATTGATAAACAAATAAGTAGATTAGTATTTTGTTACTAATTTATAAGAGAGTGATACGTAACATTGTTTGGAATCAACCGTGTATTACATGAGTCAAATATTGAGAAAATGTATGTTGTATTTTTTAATTAATTATTTGGATTCATTTATTAATTAAAAATTAATAATTACTTATTAAAAAAGTTATTTTAATTAATTATCATTAATGTTAAAAAAAGTTATTTTTGTATTGATAAACATTTGATTGCTTTCGTTGGAATGTTCATTGATGCTTTATATTTGTTGTTTTCATTTATTAAATAATTTTGTTTATAATTTAAGATAAGGATAAGTGATATTGATGTATTAATTAATTATTAAAAGATTAAAATAAAATATAAGTAAAGGTTGAAGAAAAGAATGTCATGTGTAATAATTGAAATCTTTTATTAGAATTTAGAAGATTATTATTATTATACAGTACGGGACTTGAACCTTCAATTTCATAAAGAGGATACCACTCTACACACCTAAATATCACTGTTAAGCCAAAGTTTTGTTTTGTGATGTTAAGATATCTTTCCTATATTTAAGAAGTGAAGGATCCAAATCTAAGAAAATAGTATTTCAAAAGTATGTTGTTAGTTGCACGTTAGACAAAATATTTATTTATCAAGGGTTTAGACAAATCATTTATTAAAAAGCATTGGACTACAACTAGCGTTTGATTTCTAAGATTTCAAATTGATGGTCAGGGGAAGGTTTCAAAGCTGAGGGTCAATGTCATCAACACATTTTCTTCATTCCCTTAAAATCCTAATATTAATGTAAAATCTTAGCATTCAAATCAACATTTAGAATTAAATTCCAGTCTTGCGTATCCAAATTCGATTGGTGTGTGGTCCACCGTGTGTTCTTTTTATTATATTTTTATTATATATAATAAAATAATATATATTTTTTGTTTTTTGCATTTATATAATTAAAAGATCTAAGTGTCCGAAAAGCGCCAATGAGGTTGTGGTGGAGTGGTTGGGGAAAGACTTGGTGTTCCTAGTGACCCAAGTTCGACTCCCACTCTCCCCATTATTTTCTGCGGCATCCAGGTGAATGGCGAATACGGGTGGCGCCGGTTCGTCTTGGATGGGAGGCGAGGTTTTACCGATTATTCCATTGTCGTGCCTTCGGGCGGGTGGAGGTTGGGTTTCCGCGCATCTGGGAGAGCCAAGGGGCTGGCGGCAGTCGAGTAGTCGACCTTGGCCACAGCGCCCGGTGTCACGGTGGTTGGCACGCCGTTCCTTGCCGTTCAAAAAAAGTGTCCGAAAAGTACCACTTAAACACGTAACTTATAATATTTGGTAATAAAATTATAATAACAGCTAGAAAACAATCTTAACTAAGACGTTTAAAGTGTAATATATGTTTAACATACAGTGAACTATTGGTTTTATTGGATTCCGTCTAGTACAACTATTAACAAATCACAAATTGACTTCAAATTAACAAAAATCATAATTGAACGATAATGTTGTCGATCCCACTATTAACTCTAGTTTATAAATACCATCATTGTTCACGAGTTGAACCAAGCCACTTAACTCGAATTTACAAACCACGCTAAATATGAGAGCTCAAACCCGGCTTGGGTTTAAACCGAATTAGCCCAGTTTGATTCGATTTGACTGGGTTGTTGTGTTGACCCAAGTTCATATGGCCTTGGTTACTACTCAGAGAGAGATGGATGTAGTTTAATTTTTGTAAGCCAAGCGATTTGGGACTAATATTTAAAGTCTTGATGCTTGATTCGATTATCGTTGTGTTTTTTTTTTTTTTTTTGTGTTCTAGTCCGTATAGTAAACTAAAAATTAGTTGGACCAAACAGATGAAAAATTCACTCCTTTTCATGTAACTGGTTTGTTATTCGTTTTGGGCTAGTGATTTGGTAGCCAAGTGTGTGGTTATAAAGTTTGCCTTAAAACAAGATATTCGAATCACTAGGTTTCTAATAATGTTTCTTACCAATTGTCCTACCAAGACTAGTTCGAGCTCGATTTGTTTACGAAATGAGTCGATTTTGAGCAAGCGTTTTATGACAAGCTTTGAGTCAGGATGTATTTCAACCGGCTAATAACTATGATCGACATCTAACATTATAAAAGTGCCCAAGTGACTAATTATCACAATCTTTGGAAACTCAGCCAGGTGTGTTTGAATTCTATAAGAGTAACATGCATGAATTCAAATTATTAAACAACAAATGTTAAGTTAAATAATCATATATTTAGATTAATTAAAAAGTGTACCTAAAGATCTGGTTTATGTCTTTTTCTCAAAGAGTGGAAAGAAACTATCGATAAAATCAAATATACATTGAATTAAATAAATCATAATCAACATCACATCTTAAATATTTTTTTAAAATCACTTAAAAAAAATAAAATTTACTTTATCACCGATACATCCCATCAAATTAGATATAAATCTACAGTTAGAAAATATATGATGTTTTAATTACAATCAACATCTACATCAGTATGAAGTTGTTATTTGTCTAGAATTGACACTACCATCAGGAATCCATTAAACACCACACAGTGTAGGCGTGGGCGTGGAAGTGCGGCGTTTATGCTCTTTCACGTCCCACACATCACACCAAACCCCGCGTTGTTGAAGGCGTTGTGGACGGGGTTTGAGATTTCCCACCGGCGTTGATGTTAAATGAGTGTTGACGTGGCGTGCTCTGATTGGACGTGGTTACTAGCCGTTAGACCCCAACGGCACGATTTAGAAAAAAAGATTTTTCATTTAAGAAAATAATTCACCCCTTCTATACACTTTGTAACTATAAATATTTTTTAATAGGTTTATTTTTTTGATAGGTGTCAACCAACATAGTGACGATTTTTGGGACGAGATTTATATCGGAAAAATAATAGTCTCTCGTCTAAGTGGCGTGAAATAAACACTGCCATGACCGCTTTCAACGGCCACTACAACAACCTAAAGAACAACCCAAAAATTGGCGAAAACGGACATTGACTTGTTGACGCGTGCAATATCCTTTTATTCGGAAGGCAAAAAAGGGGTCACCTTTAAATTTATTCATTGTTGGCGCATTGCGAAAAACTCACCAAAATTGGCACGGGTACCTTTAGCAGGACCATCGTCCTTCAAAAGGTTCAAAAGTTGTTCCTCCACTAGTCCGTACCGACTTTGAAATCAACTAAAGCGATGACGATTTTGAAGCCGAACAGTAACCGAGAAGTTTTGATCAATAAAATTGTAAAAAACTACCGTGGTTTAAAATTCTTGCTTATCATTCAATGACTTAACTACATCGAAGAAGCTCATTTAGTTTTGAACATTTTTCATCCACATGATGGGTGATTTAGTCATTTCATCATATATATACACAGGCTTTTTAAGCGTAATACAAGATTACAAATATAAATGTTTTATCAATTATTTAAATAAAATGAATAATAAAACCTAACGTTCATTAGAATTCTAATTTTCTAAAAATTAACTTAATATAATTCGATGAAAATTTGGCTCCAATGTAAGAGAAATTTTGATTTTCAAATTTCCATACTCTTAATTAGCAACTTTAGTATACATTAGGTGTTGCACCATATGTTGTGGGTGTTTTCAATAAAAAAAAAAAGTGGAAATTTCACTTTTAACCCAAAGCTTTCCATTTCTTGCTATTTTAAACCTCACAAAATTGATATTTTTACTTATAACCTAAAACTTTTTATTATTTTCAATTTAACCTCACAACTTTTTTACTTTCAACTTTGGTTCTCTATACTTTTCATCTTTAGTAAATTTTCTTGCGTTTCGTACAAATTTTTGTGATTAAACAGCGCAACATGTGTGCGGTTCAACGTTGTTACGTCTATTTTTTCCTATTTGACAGGTTCGTCGCAACGCATGGATCCTAGATCAACTTAGTTGGTTTTTATATGCTTTACATTTCGGTCTAATTTCTTCCCGTTAACACGCCGCAACTTCATGTTAGTGGTCGTTGACACTTGGTGGTGGTGCGGCATTGGTGCTATTTGGCATGGTTTTAAGCCCTCGCCACAACGCGGGGGTTGTTTAATTCCAGTTAAACACTATTTGAGAGCATCCACAATCAAATAATATTTTTTATACCTTTATCATTACATTTTTTCTCTCCCTCACTCACAACCACTTTCAATATATATTTAAAAATTTATAATGGATGAACAATGGTCCAGTATATTTAAAAATGAACAGTGTTCCCATATATTTACAGATGAACAGTAACATTTTCTCTCCCTTTCACTCACAACCACTCAAAACCACTCACAACCATTCCTTATAACATAACTAACCCACTCACACAAATATAACAAATCCAATTCTGAATGCTCTGAGAGGAGTTATCGACCCCAACCCTAAATTCAAAATAACTTCATTCGGTCAAGTATCTTGTTCATGAAATTCTACACATATTTCATATTTGTTATTACAAATTGATTTTGAGTTTTATCCGATTAAGAAATTCAAATGAACCATCAAGTTGTTTCAATCGGAAAGTGATTCACGACTCTCAGATTAATATGTTTTTAGAGAATTGGATGAAGTGTAGAAATTCGTTAAAACCTTAAACTTTTCTCTAAATTATAGGGATGAGGATGACATTCGGATCATTCAACTGAATTTTCGCAAGTGAACAACATATGTTTTTTATGTTCAATATCGGCTTGAAATCCATCAAGAGAACAAGTTGTCAAATAAATCCTTTGGTACAATTGTACACCATCATCAAACCTTTATACACTTTTATAATTACGGTCTTCGATTTCACCTTTGAACCTTTAATCGTTTTCGGACAATTTCGTTAATAGTGTACTCAACCCAATCGAAACTTGATAGCTAACTGAAGGGATATGGTCCCAAATCTCACGTCGACCATACGAATTAACCTCAGGCCGCGCGCGAGGTCATACCCAAAGTAGACCAAAATGATGACTTCCCCAACCTTGCGTCTGTCGGAATCAGTATGCCCAAGATACATATTAAATTGATGTGGCTAGTACGTTATGATCCAAGTCGGGTCATACCCAATAACAAGCTAGACAAACACACCTGTAATATTTATTTATGATATGACCAAACAAATAAATATTAACATTTAGAATATTTAGAAGTTGGTTTTCTAAATAATAGCACTTAAGAAACTAATAAATTATATGGATAATTTATTTTGAGAGAATATTTTATTTTGTTATTTAATGGGTTAAATAACAATTTTAAAGGTTGTGAGATATTGCAAAAGTCTTGTAACAATTTTATAAAAGTTATAAGTTAAACAAGACTTAATTATATAAAAGAAAATTTGAAATCTTGGATGAGAAAAAGGCCCTATGGCCGTCCACTTTGGGATCTCCCAAGGTGGATTCTCCACCAATAATCTTGCATGCAAATTTCACACAATCCAACATAAGATCACACAAGATTTTTTTTTGAACAACATCTCAGTCAGGGCTATACATGACTAAAGCTCGGTTGAAGTGGGATTCGAACATGAGCACTCCCGGGCAGGAACCCACTAGGTGGTAAACCTTCCCACCTCCATTGCAACCACTAGGCTACAACATCATTGGCAGATCACACAAGATTATATGGACGTTTTGGTGATTTGATTTGCTTCCCTCATGTTCTTACACACACAAGAGAATACACACTAGTTTCAAGTGCAAGAACTCAAAAATTCTCTCTAAAATTTTCAGCCAAGGGTGGTTCCAAGTGAGTTCTTACAAGTGAAAATCCTAGCAATCAAAGGGTTTGTTGGAGGCTTGGGTATGCAAGCTTGAGGTCTTCATCTTTGAAGATTACCATTCAAGAATACTCATCTTCTTCAACTATTTTGCTTTTTGAAAGGTAGTATTCTAAAACACCCTATATTTGTGTTTTTTATATCATGATATTCATATATGGATTCGGGTTTTGGGTTTTTACATAAAATGAGTTTTGTATCAACATACTAACATGTTTTAAATAATTATTCCGCTGCGTTTTATTTTTATATGGATAAAAATGACTTTGATAAACATGTGAAAACCCCAACAGCGTCGACTACCATTATATATCCCAAGTCGCGCGCGAGGTCATGACCAAGATGAAAACAATTCTGACACTTAATTCTTTTGCCAAAAGACCCAGTGTAACACCCCAAAAACGGGTTTGGTAATCAAACCACGTCAATATTAATAAGAGAGTAAAACACCATTAATGGTAAAAGTAACCCGTAAACAAAGTAACGAGGAATAAATAACCTAGTTAGTAATATATAAAAATGGGTAATAAAAACAACTACCTATAGCATATTCTAACCAAAACTAAACTTGGGGGACCAAAGTTGATAAGATGGAAACTAGTTATTTATAAACAAAAATTCAAACACAACACACTGTATGTGTGTGTAGAACGATCATCAAGAGGTAAAAAAAAGGGGTAACCCTAGTTCATCAAAAATCAACAAATCGAAGGGCAATCTGGAGCTCAAACACACAAATGAACATGAATTAACGATCACCCAAGCTAGGGGATCGTAAGGTATGTCGAATTTTTGACATTGATGAAGTTGGGAAATTTGATTAACTTTACAAGATACGATTTATATATGAACGCAGAGGCTATGGCCGAATTAGTGATGTATGATTTCTTAGGAACAAACCCTAAGTGAAGATTTAAAGTAAAACTGCTATAATATAGGTGTTCGGATGAATTACCACACCTAGCTAAATGGGTTTTTATAATATGATGAAGTTAGTGTCTAACTTGTGATTAGAATCATCATATTAGATAGTAAAGGCAAAGTACTTAACCATTCACAAGTTTGAGTACTTGTTCATACATGATTCGAAATGGGTTTTGAATATTGTGATGAAATTGATTATTTCATTCATGTATATGGATGTTTGAAATCATGATATCTACTAGTTGATAGGTAGAACTTGATTATATTAGGTGTTCGGGTGAATGTCTAATGATATGATGAAACGGGTTTCATTATAGACGAGAACCCTTAGTTCTGACGAAATGAATGAATAAAGTAGCTTTGATAATCGCTTGAACTAGTTAAAGTGTTGGAAATGTAATGAACTTGGTTAGAATTTTAGTTAAAACGGTGGCCTAAACATAACGCCTACCGGGTAATTAATGGAATGCCTAAACTAGTTATGTTAATGGGCAGTTGACTTTTAAAAAGTCAAACTGACATATAATACGATGAATGATAAATTCGACATAAAATACGTAAGGTGGATAGTCGTGATTGATAATGACTAGTCTAACCATCTTACGAATTATGATGATAGTTTGACGCTTGACAAGCTAGGTGGAGGCTTGGAAGGAAGCGGGTCAAACGAATCAAGTATGAAGGAAAAACGTAATTTGGATGCAAGGTAAGTAAAGCTTACACCCTTCTTATAGAATACTCATTATTGTATGGGTTATAAATATGAATAAGGCAAATTAATATTCCAATATGATGTTCCGACGCAAAAGGATATGGGTCGGAACAAGTGAAAATGATGAAAAACCATAATTGATGGTAAAAATGGTAAAACGGTAATTTAGTCATGAAATGACGAACATACAATGAGTTTTGGAAATGTTACCTTATGATGTAACTTATATTGATAAAAAGGGTAAATTGGTAAATTAGTCACGTGTTGACGAATGTAAATTGAAACTAAAAAGGTACCCTATGGCGTAAGCCGAGATGTGTTAAAATGTCAGAAAAAGGATTTAAGAGATACGACCTTATGGTGAAAATCCATAATGGGTCAAATGTGTATTTTGGTAAATAAATACCATGTGGTTTATGAATATAAAATGTTTGGTCGTTTAAATCAAACGGGTCAAATGGTGATGTTGACACCATTTGACAATAACAACTAATAAGTGCTTGTCGAGTCTTATGCTCACAGGGTGAAACAACATATGAAAATTACGTTGTTATTAGTTAGCAAATTGTTAAGGCAAGGTGTTAAAACGGGTCAATACTTTGACCCGATCCAGGTATGTGTAAATTATATTATAAGTAGATGGTGCGATTTTGGTCAAACATTCAATGAAAGTTCTTCGTCGTAAAAGGAGGGACTAAAGTGGACCAAAACGCCCTTGATCGATAAACCGGGCAAACGACCCTAAGGGTTGTTTAGAAATAAGTCATTTGATCAAGTAAATACTTAGGATAAGTACAAAAGCGAAAGGTATGATTCTTGTGAAGCAAATGCCTTAAAATGCGTCTTGTCGAAATGTAGGTTGCCTAGAATTATCGGATGAGGTCAAGCTCGATGAAGAACCGAACACGATCAAGATTCAAGCTTCCGCTTTTCGTTTCGTCATCATGTTTTAAACGACGAATATATTTTATGATATGTTGAAATGTCTTACTTCGTAAAATGTATTAACAAATCCGCATTTTGCAAAGTATGTGTAATTGTAAATACACATTTTAGTCGAAAACTATGTGAAAATCGTATAATTTAAGTAAGGGTCTTACACCCAGCTTCCTTAACCTTGCGCCGACTACACTGGTTTTCCCCAGGCGCGCGTAGGGACAAGAAGCGCAAGGAAACACGGACAGTACAGAAAGTATCGAGTGGTAGAGAGTGGACCAATAGGCGCTCAACGGCCTATGCTTTATCGTGCTGCACGAAAAGCAATCGTGCAGGGACAAGAAGTACATAAGGACACATACATGACACCAATCAGCTTGCGCCGACCACTGCTCCAGGATCTCCACCTCACTGCTGATAACAGACCAGGCAATAAGGACAACCGTCAGAACACGTGGACCCATTCAGCATGTGCCAGCTGCCTTCTCGCCTGGAATCACTAACAGTCGTGATAGGGGAGACAGAATGGATATTCCTAGTTGTCGGTCACGGGCCCAAGGCCATCAGCCCATCTCCTTCACAATTCACCTGGCTATAAATAGAGAACTTTACATCCAGGTTTAAGGATCGCTTTCTTGCTCTCTCACTTAATACACACACTTTTATCCTTAAGCAAGTTCTTATTCTCACGCGGGAGGGTGGTTACAAGGAGAACCCTCTATTCTCCTCCTTGTAACGAGCTTCACGGTGTGTTGATTATTTTGCAGGATCGAGTAGCTGTTCATCGAGTTTAGAAAAAGATTAACCTTATTTGGACGCGACACAAACCACAAGTTAATCTCAGAATTAACTTGGTGTTTCTTCACTAACTTTTGCATACAAAAAATGTTATCTTCAAAACAATTTTGGCATGGTGCAAGTTAAAAAAGGTGGTCAAAGGCGAAGTAATACCCGACTCCTTGTTGAAACTGATAACAGAATTCAAGCACTTGGTCCCATGTCTACATCAATCTAGCTGTAAAATGAATGGATAAAAAGAGACAGGCCGTACGTTAGTCCAATAAAGTTAGCCGATCTAACGAGTGAGTCCTTATCAGTATTCATATATAGGAAACATAATATCTTCATTTAGAAAACCAAATAAAATTTTAGACTAACAAACACAAGTTAATCTCAAATTAACTTGTTTTTTCACTAACTTTGCATACAAAAATTTATCTTCAAAACATTGTTGTATGGTGATTAAATAGGGTCAAAGGAGAAGTTAATACCGATCTTATTGACTATAAGCAATCAAGCACTTTTGGTCCATGTCTAGATCTACTACTGTAAAAATAAAAGGACGCGACTAGTCAAAATAGCCGATTAAGATCCTTACATAATAAAAAATAATTTCATAGATACAAAATTTGAAGAACACAAATTAATAAATATCATTTTTATAAGTGGTATTTTTCATACGTATTGTTTAAGGTTGGTGCTTTGGTTATTATGATATAAAGTAAGTTTTTTTAGTGTTAGATCTATTTAAGTTAGTTTCGTGTGTTGATAAGTTATTTTTGAGAAGTTAGGATTTATCACTTCTCACTTATGACTTGTATAAGTTAATAGGTTGTTTTTTAGAAAGAATTCCAAACACCCCCTAAGTGAAGGCTAGTCTTGTGTAAAATTGTTCGGTAATTTGTTGCTTTTGTGTTTTACATAAACTTTTAAGTTTAGTGCATAGTTAGTTGATATGAAAATATATTTAGATGTTTGGTTTAACAGCTAAGTTATTTTTTTTATTATACCTGTTAAAAATCACACATATTTTTTTTAAGTTCACATTCACTACAACACATAATTTAACTCTAATAAAGATCGGAATAACCCAACATAAGACTAAATCAACAAAAACTACCTAAAAACAAAAAAAAATCGAATTTTGCATAAACCAAATGTTCTAAAAAATAAAATGTCAAAAAGACACATCACAATACTGTACATTACAAGAATAATATCACGTCACTTCAACGTGATCGAAAGAAGTCTATGTGACAATCTATTTTACGCCTTTCATATAGTCACAAGGCTCTTCACGCGTGCACTGAAAAATTGCATAATCAAACATTCTATACCACACTAAGAGTACTTTACCTTTAACTAACAAACTCCATAAAATTTACACATCTTAGGTATCCAGACGCAATATCTATGGTTACTCTCGCATGATTATCCATCCTATACCCATAATAGGTAACGCCATTAAAAGTGGCCACGATATGCAGGGCCGACCCCAAAAGAGCGGCAAAGTGTCGTCCAGTGCCTTATATATCATTGAATTATATATATATATATATATATATATATATATATATATGGTAATGTTCATGTGAAAACACCTTTATTGTAAGAACCGCTAGAACCACTAAAGTAACCCACTACATCACCACCCAAAACCTAAAAAAAACCTAACCCCCCCCCCCCCCCCCCACACACACACACACCCAAGCAAAATGCTAATAACCACACCCCTAAAAAATCTAAAAACCACTCAAAAAAAATTTAAACATTTTTTAACAAAAAATCGCTACTTTCCGTCAACAAAAAAAGTATATATATTATATATATTTTTTTGTTGACGAAAAGTAGCGATTTTTTTGTTAAAAATGTTAAAAAAAAAATTGGGTGGTTTTTAGATTTTTTAGGCATTTTGTTGTGTTCACATTGGTTCTCGCGGATTTTTTAAGGGTAGTTCCTAACAGATCCTTCTCCTATATATATATATATATATATATATATAGGCAGGATTTAGAGAAAACGGTTTAAAGTGTGAAAACGGTGAGAACGGTCATCAGCCGTTGGATCAAAACAATCAACGGATTAGATTGGCACGGTGGCGTTTTCGTAAATAACATGAACTTTAGAACGTGGACGCGCTTCATTAAGGGCAAAAAGGTAAATTTGCACCTACAAAACCCATATAACACGGGACCAAAACATTTAACTGCCAGAAAAACCTCCCAAAATTCCATCGAAAACACGAAAACCCTAGAAAACGCGAACCCTAGAAGATTATGGCGTCGAACCGTCAAACAAGATCCAGAAGCAACAAACACAGTAAGTTAACTTCGATTAACATTATACTAGTTTAATGGTGTTTTAGGCATTTTACATTTATCATTATTTGCAGTTTCCATGAATGAGGAATCCGGGAGTTGCCTGCTCCAAAACGCCAAAAAAACCACCGAGCAGAAGAAAACAGGCAAACATGGTACAAATGGTTATTTTTTATACTATTTATCTGTAAATTTCATATATCATGTAATATACCTTGATAGTTTGTTTCTGAACACTAAAATAAATGCATCGTTATGATATGTTTTGGCTGTATAAGAACGCCAAATTACTTGCATCATTTGTATTATTAAAACGCCATGAATTGCCCGTTGTTGTCTACATTGTACTGGTTCTATAACTCTTTTTATTGGTACTAAAACGACGTTAAATTAAACTATGATAGTTTGTTTCTGAACACCAAAATAAATGAATCGTAATGATATGTTTTGGCTGTATGAGAACGCCAAATTACGTGCTCATTTGTATTATTAGAACGCCATGAAATGCCCGTTGATGTCTATATTGTACTTGTTCTATAACTCTTTTTACTGGTACTAAGACGCCGTTAAATTAAACTTGTTTCACAGGCAAAGAGGGTTTAAGGATAACAATAAATAGGCAGACAGGCAAAACCCAAAACGCCAAGAAGATGAAAGCCTTAAGTGAGAATGTTGAGGTTGATGAACCATTTTTTCAATTCACTGGGGCTAGAGTTTTGTTAAGAGTAAAACATACAAACTTGACTGGTTGGTTTATAAATCTCAATAAAGACCAAAGGTAGGCTGTAAATGAGATGGGATGTTGCGCTGAAGATGAAAATAGATAGCATACTCACAATGCTTGGGCACTGGTTGGTTGAAAATTATAATCAAAGAACAAACAATCTAAATGTTGGCAACCATATAATACACATCAATGACGAATTTGTAAACTCTTTATGGGTATACCGAATGGAAACATGGGTGAAGGGGAAAAATCAACAAATAAAGACAAAGTAGTGGATGAGTGGAGAGCACAATTCAAAGAAACTGACTGGATTGACAGACCAAGTGTGAAAATCTACTTTGATAACATCTTGCCTTAGATTCGCAGCTTCGGTAGAAGCTTCCGCCTAAATTTTCTTGTGGCATTCTTCATTATAATTGGGCATGCAAGTGATATGCGGTCGTCAACCAACGTTCTTGCACCACGTTACACCAGACGTTCAGATAAACAAACTAAATTGGTGTGGTTATCTCATCGAATGCTTGCAAAACGCCAAAACCGCATGGTCACCAAAAAAGCATTTCACAGGACCCGTGGTTGTACTTGCGGTAAGAAAAAAACAATTTCAAATATACAAAAAAGTTTTAACAAAACAATAACAAATTTTATGAATTAAAATTTAATTGTGTTACAGCTTGCCTTGGTGAATGATGCTTGCAATAGAAAAAAGCTGCCACGAGAAAAAGGATACCCAATTGAGTGGGTTACAACAAGCACTCTTGACATGTTTGAGAGTATACTAGTTAAAAGGAAAGATGGTGGAGAGCCAAAACGCCAAGATGGCAAAGAAATTAAGAAGAAAAAACTGTTAAAATGACTAAGAAAACAGAGTTACAACCAGTTGTTCATGAACAAGTCAGCAAAAGGAAAGCAAAAAAAAATACAGCGTGTTGATGAGGAACATGATGATGATAATGATCATGCTGATAATGATGATGATGAGGTGGATAATGATGCTGTTGATGATCATGATGAGGTGAATGATGGTGATATTGATGATCATGATGAGGTGGATGATGATGGTTTGGGTCATGATGATAATTATGATGATGCTGAAGCCGACACTGAGGTTCAAAACGCCATGATGATAGATGGTGACAGAGAAGAGGCTTTCATTCAAAAGGTTGTTGCTGAAGATTTAGAAAGCCAGAAAAGGATGTTTGAAGTTTCTGCAGCAGGGAACCATGTTATAATAAGAGCACTAACACAGTATGAAGACCATAGTGCTGGTGAGAAACAACAAAACAATGAAGCTGAGGAGGTATGTTGTTGAATGATAACTATAACAATAAACACAAAACGCCATACATAATTATTCCTTTTCTTTTTTGTTTACCAGGCAATGGCTGAGAAGATGGATGTGGCATATAAAAATTAGAAAACTGTTACAATAAAATGACAAAACATTGTTAAATCAGGCAAAGATTGAACATCCAAACAGCCTCTTGGTACACATAAAATACTCGCAATGTCTGACATTGTTAAAGAACATGTCAACATTTGTTGCTGAAAACGCCAATGAAGTTCCAGATATGAGAGAAGAAGGAGAAAATGAATTTGAGATTGGATTGGGAGTTGAAGGTGGTGAAAGCGAAGTGCAAAGAGAAGAGGAAGAGATAGAGGAGGTTAGAGTGGATGTTGAAAGTCAAAGAAGAGAATGTGAAAATGAAGATGAGGTTGGAGTGGATGGTGAAGGTGGTGAAAACGCCAACAAGGTAACTGATGGTCAGGATAAGGGAGTGACAACAATTGGTGGTGAAAACGCCAATGAGTTGCCTGAGGGGAGAGAAGAAAGTGAAAACGCCAATCAATTGGCTAATGAGAGGGAAGAAGCTGAGGAAGGCAGTAAAGTGTCGGATGATAGGGAAGAAGATGAAAATGCCAATGAATTGGCTGGTGAGATGGAAGAAGCTGAGGGGGAAGAAGGTTAAGGCAACAAGAATGTGGCTGGTGAAAACGCCAATGAAGTGGCTGATGGTAGCGAAAGTATAAATGAAGAAGATATTAATGAAAATGATATTGAAAGGTGGGACTGTGATTTCAAAACACGTGAATATCATATTCTCAGATATAATGGGAAAAAGTAACTAAAAGGGATATTGCTGAGGTTTTGGAACTATCGAGGGAAGACCTAAACCAAATGAATGAAGTAAAAGAAGGTTTAAATTGTTCAAGGATGGTAAATGAAATGCTCAGAGCTATAAAAGACCACCCGAAGCCTGCTGAAGAAACGCCAAGTATGCCAATATTTGACGAAACACCAAATATCCCCCCAACAGAAACACAATACACTCAAAGGGTCATCTATGAACTCAAAAAATCAACTGAGCCAGTCAAAGAGATAACGCCAAACATACCCCTGACAAAGACACAGTTCAGTGCTGGCTTCATTTCACAACTAGAAAAAACTGAAGGGGAGATAATGAGCAAAAGTGTTGACCAACATTGTACAGTGGTTGATGAAACAAGATGTCAGCCTCCACCCTCTGAAGGTAGGAAAAACCTCATGCAAAGTTTCGAAGACGAAGCGACACCCCGGAAAACCTTGGATAAAGAAGCCACTGAAATTGTCACATCTCAAAATGCCAGAAAGAATGATATGCATGAGAAGGGTGATGGGAACAAAACGCCAGACATCACAAAGCTGATACAAGGTAACACCTTTCTAAACCCAGAAAAAATGCCTTGTGATGAAGTGGATGATGAATATGATGATGACGATGATGGTGATGATGATGATGTTAATAATAAAAAGGATAAGACTGTGGAGGAAATAAAGAAGAGAGAACAAAAGAAGAGTAGAGCATGTTTGTCGCCTTATGTCAGAAGGCAAGTGGTTATTATTGCACCAAAAGAGAACCAAGAAACCTGCATTTCCAAGTACATATTCACTGGATGCGGAGATTATGAGTATGTACATTCCTTTATAGTAAAACGCCATTTCTTGTGTGGACATAAGTGAGAATAACTAAAACGCCATGTCCTGTTTTTATTTCTTTTGCAGTAGTATAGTGTTCAAGATCGATGGAATGTCAGAACTCATGGCTGAGAGCATGAGACCAGGATTGTATGCACACATATGCATTGTTATAAGTTGGGTGCATATCCTGAACTACGAAGAAAGATACAAGACTCCTGAATCACCCTCAAGATTATTTTGCACACAAATAATGCTGGTAACTCTTTTAGCTATATTTAATTGATGCAATCATATTATGACTTTGTTTTGTTGTTAAAAATGTCATTCATCAAACTTGCAGAATACGCCCGCGTATAAAAAACAGATAGTTTTCGATACAGAGAATTCAACAGCAACATGGAAACGGTTTTGCAACATGCTCGTTTCAAAGAAGACCAGAAAGATAAAAAAATACAACAATTTGAGCTGGTCT
Source organism: Scalesia atractyloides (assembly GCA_947069175.1). Taxonomy (NCBI): domain Eukaryota; kingdom Viridiplantae; phylum Streptophyta; class Magnoliopsida; order Asterales; family Asteraceae; genus Scalesia; species Scalesia atractyloides. The sequence continues at coordinate 58,388,179 of CAMTDV010000009.1, forward strand.
TTGTGCCAATTTTATACGAAAAACATTTCTATATTGTCTACTTCAATATAAAACACAGCAGAGTTGATGTATTGGATAACAGCGCTAGAGAGGATGACCTCAGCATCAAGAAAAATATGAAGGATGGGTGGAAAAGTTGGTAAGTATCTCAAAACTTTTTATATAAAAACTATGTTGACAAAAAAATCCATAATAATATAAAAAAATGTGAAACTGCAGCAAGATACTTTTGCAAACTACTTGCGTATTCAAAAACACCCGAACGCCCAGATCATGAAGAACACGCCTATTATCAAGCAAAAAATGGATTGGAGGACAGAGAAAAACGTGATCGACTATGGGAGTTTTGCAATGAGGCATATGGAAACGTATATGGGGAGATGACTGGTTGGCAATGTGGTCTGGCAAATGAAACTGCACCAAATGCCCTACAACAAAGACAGCTAAATGATCTCAGGTATACATTGCAAAACTACTACTGCATTACAAAAATGAACACAGAAAAAAGGTGATCAAATCTTTAAAAAAGTTCTTGGAGTTAGGGCCAGCAAAAATTAATGAATTGTATGAAAAGGGATTCAGAAGAATAGAACAAAGGATGGCACATTATATAGATTAAGTTAAACGTCATGGATTTCTTTCTTTTGTAATTTTCATGCTGACTAACGTAGGCTAATGGTTTTGTTTTAGACTACTATATATTAAAACGCCATGAATTTCTTTCTTTATTAAAAGGCCATAACTTGAATTGTTACGAAATAGGAAGAACTGATTTTTACGGTTACTTATCAAAATATGCAAAAAAAAACGCCATAATGAAACGCCATAAAAATGAATAGATAACATGTTTTTACAATTAACAAACTAATCAGATTTGCAAAAAAAAAAAGCGTAAAACGCCATAAAAATAAAAAAAAAACTTGTTTTTACACTTAACAAACTAATCATATTTGCAAAACAAAAAGACCAAAAACGCCATTAACAACTTATATATAATGAAACCAAGGATAACGCCATATATTTGGCGGGGTTGAAGAAATGAGAACAAATAGACATTAAAACGCCATACATTTTTTTCTAAAAAATTGCTTTGAAAACAAATAGACATTAAAACGCCATGGAAATAATGATAACGCCATCTTTTAAGCGGGTTGAATAATGAGAATCGTACCCCACGTCCCATTTAGCGTGCCCATGCCACGTGTTAAGCCAGGATCCGTTCTCAAACTTCAAATCGTTTTTCCGGATCCTGTTTCTCTCTCTCTCTGTCTCTATATATATATATATATATAAGGAGAGAGAGAGAGAGAAAGTGTAAAATACATTACGGCTTAAACGTACGAGTGTACGCGACCAAAATTACGCACGTTCATTTGAAATCCCGCATGTTGAAAAATAAAACCGCATGGGGCAAAAAAAATTACGCATGTTGTTTTTTTACAAAATTCTTATGTAGCCTATGGGGTGATACAAAACATTGTGATCAATAAACTCGTTACTGGTTTCTTGATTTTCCGGCGATGGCGGCGTATGGCGGCGTTGGGAGCGGTACCAGACGGTGTAGAATTTGTTTCGGTGGTGTGTCGAGGATGTGACTGCCGGTGTACGGCGGAGATGGCGGTGGCGGGGAAGATGAATCGTTGAAATCACAACGATGGTGGTGGCGGCGATTTAACTGCCGGTGTACGGCGGCGATGGTGGTAGCGGGAAAGATGAATCGTTGAAATCATAGCGATGGTGGTGCCGGCGATGGTGGTAAAAAAGCAAGCCGCATGTTATCAACAAAATCCCGCACGTTCTATCTGAGTCTCGTACACGGCGTGTATGTGTGTGTGTTGTGTGTGTGTGTGTGTGTTATATATATATAGGGTAAGGTTCATGCGAGAACCACCTTTTATTGCAAAATAAAATCTAAAAAAATTAAAAAAACATTCAATTTTTTTACTATTTTTTTAAAAAATCGCTATATTCTTACCCCCAAAAAAAACTTTTTTTTCGAGTAACAGTTATCCATGCACATGTGCATATGTATCATAACTTCGACAAATTCCGTAATACATTATCAGTAGTAGACAATTGCACTTTAATTTACAATATCATACACTACTATTTATATTACCAATATTCAAAATGCACATGTGCATCATTTTGTATAACCATTATATAACGTGTTTTGGTACAAAAAGTTTGTGTTTTTTAATGATGAAGTAGGCCCATATAAATGTTTTTTGGTTAGTTATATCTAGTGGTTGATGGTTTAGTTATAGTTGTCATGTTATGATGTAATATGTTGATTGGAAAGTATAAATGGTGATGATATACATGCAATAAAGTGAAAATATTGGTATTGGTATCGTATTATAGATGGTAGGAGGTAATGGTATTGTATTATGGATGGTAGGAGATAATGGAAGTGTATTATGGATGGTATGATAGATGAAAGAAAAAGTGTTTTTAAAGTAGTGTACCAAAAACACCTTATTTCATGTTAATACATATAATGCACATATGCATTTATAATATTGGCAACGTAAAAAGTAAGTATTACAAATTGTAGTGTAAATGAAAGTAGAATTGTCTAATATTGTAACGTATCACGGAATTTGTCGAAGAAATTATACATATACACATGTGCATGGTAGTGTATTATGGATGAAATGATGGATGAAAGAAAAAGTGTATTCAAAGTAGTGTACCAAAACACTTTATTTCATGTTGATACATATAGATGCACATGTGCATTTCTAAATTTGGTAACGTAAACATTAGTGTATTACACGTGGTAGTGTAAATGATAGTACAATTGTCCAATGTTTATAATGTATTACGGAATTTGTCAAAGAAATGATAAAAATGCACATGTGCATGGATAACTGTTACTCAATTTTATATTTTTTTTGAAAAAAAAATATTTTTTTTAAAATATTTTTTTGTTGACAAAATATGGCGAATTTTTTAAAAAATATATAAAACAAAAATTTTTTGAGTGTTTTTTTAGATTTTTTTAGGTATTACTGTTTGTGTTCACACTGGTTTTTCGCGGTTCTCACAATAAAGGGTGGTTCCTAACAGATCCTTATCATATATATATATATATATTCTCAGTTTTTTATATAGGTTATCAAGTTATTATAATACACACAATATTACTTTTCAAAAAAAATAATACACACATTATTCTACAAAATACAATGCTAAAAAACACATCACATACATAGTACAATAAACATTAAATGTCACTAATCACTTCAAAATGATCCAAACAAGTGTATGTAACAAAATACCATACGCTAGCTTTCATATAGTCAAAAGCCTCCCCACAATCCACACGTGCATTACAAAACTAACATACCTCTCACTACTTCTATAAATACCACTACTCCACCACACCTACCAACTAGCAAAATCACACAGACAACCACAACCACAAACCACCACTAGCTCCAAACCAAACATGACAACCAACGTAAAACAACCACCACAACCACCAACGCCATCACCACAAATAACATTAACCGTCCCATCAACGTCCATCCACTCCAACGACCATACAGGCACTTTAATAATAATCAAAACACTATTCATCCCAATATTAACACGTTGCCATGCAGGCTACTTCCGTATCACCCTCTCCCTCTGTTGCCAAACCCTCTTATGGAAAACCCTAAAAGACCCACCCGAAAACGCGCACGCGTATCGTCGAATCCTCGGCTTATTCCCGTCAACCGCCTTCCTCCTCTTATGGTCACTCTCCCTCCTCATCTTAACCACCCTCTCTATCCTATACATCTTAAGATGCGCATTATTTTCCAACATGGTTAAAACCGAATACCTAAACCATATAGGAGTATTACCTTTTTGCCCGTGGATATCATGGCTTTTGCTACTCCAAACGGCGCCGTTTTTGACACCAAAAACTGTTTATTACCTTCTTCTTTGGTGGCTCTTTGTGGTTCCTATATTTGTTCTTGATGTGAAGATATATGGTCAGTGGTTTACTAAGGGTAAGAGGATATTATCCACGATGGCTAATCCGGCGAGCCAGCTGTCGGCGGTGGGGAACTTCGTCGGAGCTCGGGCGGCGGCCCAGATGGGGTGGAAAGAGAGTGCTATGGTGTTGTTTACGTTAGGGTGGTGCATTATATGGTGGTTTTTGTGACGCTTTATCAAAGACTGTCAGGAATACTTGTTTACCGACGGTGCTCCGACCGGTTATGTTTTTGTTTAGTGCTGCTCCGAGTATGGCTAGTTTGGCTTGGGATGAGATTTCTGGGACCTTTGACTTTTCGTCAAAGATGCTTTTTTATCTCTCTATGTTTCTCTTTTTGTCCTGGTAAGATTTCCTTTTTTGACCTAATTTTTGCTTGTTTGTTTGTGAATGTTTGGGTTAGTAAGTGAGAAGTGATTAGGTGGTAAGAAGTTTGAGTTTAGTTAGTTTTGTGAATGTTTGGGTTAGTAAGTGAGAAGTGATTAGGTGGTAAGAAGTTTGAGTTTAGTTAGTTAGGTTGAGTTGACTCAAGCTAGTTCTTTTTGGAACGACAACTTTCTTGTGTAAGGTCACCGTACTTTTTAAATTGGAGAGTCTCGTTATCCTATTCTGGTCAGACTACGTTGTCTTAATCAGGCTTATGCTGGTTTAAGAGTTTGGCTTGGGTGTTTTTCCGAAAAGCCATACCGCTGACTGCCACTTGATAGACGTTATACCACCATAAGAGCTGAACACTCTTTGGCGTGACACACTGTCGGGTGGGCTCAGGATAGAACCTGACACCTCTGCAAGGAGGCTAGACTCTATCCATCATTGCGACACAAGTGGGGATTGAACTTGGGTTTCTATTGGATAACCTAAGCTTCCCTACTACTAGGCCACAAGTTTTTTTTTTTTGAAAAGCCGTGAATTATTCGCAAATGTCGGGAGGTCTAACATACGTTGTCTTAACCGGATCCGCGCTAGAGAGCCCTCTCGCACAATAGATCCCCAATTTAAACCCCTTAATGAGAAATCTCTATCACCAAGACTCGAACTTGAGACCTTGAGTGGAAAACTCACCCGGGCCCACCATAGGTGGAACTTAAATACTCGTGGTCACCACTAGAGCACTAATGATGGTTACTAGGCCACAAGTGGTGGATTGACTCGAGCTAGTTAGTTTGTGTAAATTTTCGAGTTGGAGATAGTAGCTTGGCTCGTTGGCTCACTCAGAACAGTACTTTTTGTGTTTTGACTTTCGATGTATGTTAGTGGTGTGGTGATTTGTTATTTGGCACTTGTATAAGTTGAGATTATTGTAAACTTGTTACCTGATATTTATGAAAGGATGATACAAAATCATCAAAACTGACGGGAACGGTTTACTGAGTTATAGGCTTACGTTGAATATGAGCTCAGTTTTTAGCTTGCACTAAAGATTACAATACTAGAAGCTTGGCTCATGTTGCTATGATCTTAAACTTAGCTAGATGTAAAAAATTTATAACACTTATTAAATTTATAGGAAATTCATTATGTGTTTAAAAATTACATTAACCTGTAACTTCCCTTTATTGTCATTAATTATTTTGAATAATCGGAGGTGGCGGAAGTGTGCTTTTTAAGTAATGAATGGGATGAAAAAGTTCCAAGTGTGTTAAAAGGGGTGTGGCCGTGTTAATTTGATAAAAGAATTTAAATTGTTTTATAAGTTAAAAGACTATTATAAAACTATATTATAAAAGTTAGAGCCAGTTTTTTAATCATAAAAGATTTAACATTTTTTATTTGGATTTTAAGTCGATGCAGACGGGATTGAATCGTTTAATATGTATTTCTTTTTATTTTACACATTACCGATATTTTTCCGTATTCGTACATTTAGATGTGGGGATGTCCCAGTACAAATCATATATATCATACAAACTGTAAGAACAGATCTTAGCATTTAAAAAAAATTAAATTAGCACATGCTAAAATAATACATACATAAAAGTAGCACTTTTGAATTATATTATTAATCAAGATAACTGATTTTAACACATATGTGAATGATATCAGCACATTGAAAAAAAAGGAAGATCCAAAAAGAATTAATTGCTTGTTAGCATAATTATAAGGAAATCCAAATAATTGAGATTATTTAGTTTATCATTTTACCATTTATCTATAATTAGTTAGATGTCATATGACTGTTTAAATAGTTCTTACAATCTGTATACGAAATATAATTTGTATTTAATCTTATTCCTAGATTATTTAAAGCGTAGATTTTAATAACCGGTGATAATTACTATTGATGTGTCAGGTCATAAATTCATAATATTATATTGATCTTAAATTGAAGGAATCTTTTGGAAATAGTCTTAATATGCATTCTCATAACATATGATAATTTGCATTTTAGGATATTCTTATTATGTTTAGGAATTACATTAATTTTTAAGTTTTGGGTTGGTTGTTTTCAAAATAATTATTATGATTAATCCTAGGTGGTGATATGTTTAAGGGAAATGATTAAATATGAAGTTTGTTTTAGCTATGAAGGATAAGAAACAATAATAGAGTGACACGTGTTAAAGATAAAAAAACATTGAAATGGCATTTTAGTTAAACAACCCTAAGATAAAAAAACCAAGTTCTATAACAAAAGCCAAGTATGTCATTTTTCTTTCACGATACATCTCACCCCACCACCACCATCACCACCACCGTCGTCACTCCATCGCCCACCACCACCAGAATCGTCTCCCCAACCTCACCACTCTGTCAAATTTAACATAATACGATGGGACACGAGATTTCTGTTAAAAAATGTACTCTTCTTCTCAAATTTCTTAAACATTTTGTATTCACAGTGAAGATATCTCTGATTCTACTCTTTCTCTTGATTTATTCATGCGTATGGACAACATCATTAGTTCCAATTTCATTGAGAAATCATTAATAAAAAGTTGCACAAGTGTTTGACAAAATGTCTCAAAGAAAAAAACACCTTTCAGTTTAAACTTTCATTTAAAATTGTGTTTTACAAAAAAATTAAAAAACACACCTTCTTGTTGTTTTTTGTCTATTGCGCTTTACAAAATAATGAAAAGTTACAAAAGAATGAAAAAACACATTTTTTTGTGTTTTTTATCCATTGTGTTTTACAAAATAATGAATAAACACACTTCTTGTGTGTTTTTTGTCCATTGTGTTTTACAAATATGAAAAACACAGTTTTTTGTCTATTGCGTTTTGCAAAAGAATGAAAAAACACATTTTTTTGTTTTTTTTTTGTCTATTGCGTTTTACAAAATAATGAAAAAACACAGTTTTTTATCTATTGCATTTTACAAAAGAATGACAAAACACACTTTTTGGATGTTTTTTTGTCAATTGCGTTTTACAAATAAAATGAAAAAAACACTGTTTTTTATCCATTGCGTTTTACAAAAGAATGTAAAAACACATTTTTTTGTGTTTTTTGTCTATTGCGTTTTACAAAATAATGAAAAAACACAGTTTTTTGTCCATTGCGTTTTACAAAAAACAATTTTCTTTTGTGATTTTAGTCCATTGCGTTTTAGAAAGTACACTTTCTTTTATATTTTTAGTCAAGTACGTTTTAAAAATAAAATTTGTTTTGTGTTTTAATTCATTGCTTTTTAGATAAAAAAACATTTTCTTTTGTGTTTTTTGTCCATTGCCTTTTAGAAAAAAAACACGTTATGTGTTTTTTAGTCCATTGTGTTTTATAAAAATGAAAAAAATTATGTTTTTTCATTGAGTTTTACCATCTGGTTATCGAAAACTTTTTTTCAAAAGTATAGCAATAGTGTGCTCGTTTTAAAGATAAAAAACGCTCGTTTTTGTGGTGCAATTTTTATAAAAAAATAATGTCGTATGAATGAGTTATTAACGTTTAAAAAATGGGGGAAATTGGAGGAGAGAGAAACTATTACCTTGGATTGACTACAATGTCCCTCAACAAACTCACGCGCTTCATTTTCTTCCTTCAATTCCACCCATTTAATCTTAGCCCTTGATTACTAAATAGATGGTCAAGATTACTTCCTATCCTTCCTACCCATAGAAACTTTCTAGTATATCCTGACCCTATGTAATTAATCGTAGGTGGTAATATGGGTGCTTGTTATGCGATGAATCGAATGACAAAGTTTTAAGTGTGTTAAAAGTTTGCTTGTTAATTAATCTGATAATATTTTCTTGATTGCTTATAAATTTAAATAGTATTATGAAAACTATATAACAAAAATGATCATCAGCAATTTTTGTGAAAACATATTTAAGAGTTTTTTATTTTTATGTCTTAGAATTGTGTTATATTTTTCGAGAATATGTTATATTTTTTGATTTAATATGTCTTTGTACCATTCGTAATCTATAAAATAACTTTACCCTCTAAAACGAGACAATGTTGTGAATTTGTTTAATGCATTTTTTTTTGTTTTGGTTTTAAATACTATTATTAATATACCACCTAAATGTTGTCCATTTTCTGTTTTCATTAAAGTTTAGGTTATTATAAGTTAAGATCTTTATTACCGGTCACATTGTCACATATAAAAAGATTAGCCTCGTTATTTAAAAATTATGTATCATCATCACCGGTCAAAAAGTTAGGAATATAAATACAAATTAACATGTTTATTTGGTCGGCAAAAGAAAAAAAACTAGATATGAAATGAATGTAATTTTTATAACGGCAAAAGCCAATAAATATAGGGAAAACCTCTTATGGGAATCGAACTCAGGATCTGTTGGTCTAAAAGCATTATTTCATCCTTAAGATAACACATTGACACTAGACTATAAAGCCATGGGCTATAAAATGAATGTATTGAAAACCTCAAAACTGATAATATAATTGAAAATATGAAATTTACAAGTAATTATATAGAACACGTTTCTTTTTCTACATATAGAACACGTTTTTTTTTTCTACAGACAATAAATTTGAAATTATACACAGTAAAGTGATCATATATTCTTATCCATGGAATGAAGGCATGAAGGTGTAAAAACCTGAGTGTATCAGAAAAAAACTTTATTTGACTAAAATTAGCAAACACAAATGCATGGCTGATCCTGGGAATTCATGTATAATGTTCGAACTTGAAAAAACGTGCCCTTAGGTCTTAAAGAAATTGGGTATTGGGCTCCCTAAAGGTCTAAGCCTAATGTTAATGGGCTAATAACTTATCTAAACCATAAAAATAGGGTATATCCATATAGAGATGGGCATAAAAACCGGTTCCGAACCCGAACCGGTGGAACCGAACTGGAACCGGTTCCAGTTCCTACCCGACAGTAAGTAGAACCGGTTCCGGGTTCAAAATACCCGTTGGTTCCAACCCGGTTCCACAATTTTACCATTAGAATCGGGTAGGAACCGGTTCCTAACCGTACCCGGTTCCTACCCGTACCCGGCTCCTACGTGGAACCGGTTCCTGACCGTTATAATATTACCGTTGGAACCGGTTATAGCCGTTAAAAATGTTACCGTTGGAACCGGTTATAGCCGTTAAAAAAGTTACCGTTGGAACCGGTTCCTGACCGTTAGAACCGATTCTATATATATTTTTTTGAAATCTATTGTTTAGCACGCAATTTCTCATATCTATTCTTCTTGTTACATTTCTTTCTTGTTCTTTTTCACATTCTAATCAACAAATGGCCTCAAAGAGTTCCAAAAACGCAAATTCCCAATCCGTTAACAATGTTCCTCAAGAACATTCGGTTCCATATGTGGTTGGAACATTGTCTCATAATCGCAGTAAGGAAGTTTGGAGCAATTGGGAGTTGGTCGAGATGAGTGACGGCTCGCAAAAAGCTCAATGTAAACATTGTGGATCGTTATTAGCCAATGAATCAAACTCAACGTTAACGAAGCATATTAATAAGTATTGCAAAGTTTTAAAGGAAATGACATCCGGTCAAGTTCCACTTTCCAAAGATGGTACCATTTTTCGTTATGAGCAAAAATTAGCTCGCGATCGGATGGCGAAGTTGGTGATACAAAGAGCGTTGCCGTTTGGACACTTCGACGACCCCGATCTTACAAATCTTATTCGGGAGACTCTACAACCTCGCTATAAACATGTAAGTCGTCGCACTTTAAAACGTCTTTGTTTAAGTTTATGGGAAAATGCAAAAAAAGATTTAATTGTTTTTTTTAAGAATTTAAAAACTAGTGTAAACCTAACTAGTGATGTGTGGTCGGCTCCACATGGTTTACCGGAATCGTACATATGTGTCACCGCTCATTGGGTTGATCCCGATACATGGCAAATGATGAAGCGTACGATTGCGTTTGACGAGTTTCCTTCTCCTCATACGGGAGAAAATATTTATAAAATTATAAATGGCACAATAATTAAATATGGTTTAGAAGATAAAATTTTTTCAATATCCTTTGATAACGCTTCAAACAACACAACGGCGATTGAAAAATTAAAGTTGAAGTACAAACCAATACTTGATGGTGTTTTTCTTCACACACGATGTGTTGCACATATTATTAACTTAGTAGTGCAAACCGGTTTAAAAGATCAATTTGTATCGGATTTTATTGTAGCATTTAGAGCTATGCTCCAAGATGTTTTCAAAAGTGGAAAAGAAAGATATCAAGAATATAAAAAACTTTGTAAAGATGTCAACCAAAAAATTATTGGACCAAATTGGGATATACCGACTCGTTGGAATTCAACTTGTCATATGTTTGAAATGGCTATAAAGCAAATGGGCACTTTAAAATATTTTCATACAACTTTAAGTGATGAGTACCTTGTCGTCCCCTTTCTCGACACGGCTTGGGAAAATATTAATAACCTAAGTACTTTTTTACAAGTTTTTAAAACTACAACGACTTTGATTTCCGGTGTTTATTATCCTACTAGTTCTAAAGTTGTGGACCAATTGTATTTTATAACAACTAATTTTAAAAAGTTTGAAAATTCTAGTGACATGTTAAGGAATATGACGAGACCAATGATTCAAAAATTTTAAAAATATTTTTAGAACTACCACCCGTTTTTCTATGTGCCGCTATTTTAAATCCAGCTTTAAACGTACCGGGTGTTGAAGCTTTAATTGATGAAATTTATGACAAGTTGGATATGCATGAGGAGGATCCAACTTTAAAAGCAAAAACAAAAAAAATATTCAATGAGTGTATGACCAAACTTTATGATCATTATTTAAAAAAATATGGTGAAAAAATCATATTGTTTGAGTCTCGGTCCACGGCCTCTAACGATGAAACAAGCGGGGATCCACTTATAACCATGTTGATTGTCGTTAGAGACGAGACCGCTAGACAACAAAGGGGTAGTGAACCAACAAGTGAACTTGGGAGATATAAAAAAATCAGTATTCGCTTACTATGACCACCGAGGAGTATAGGAAATTTGATGTTTTGGCATGGTGGAAATCGAAAGAATCCGAATACCCGATTCTAGCCACCATGGCTCGTGATATACTAACGGTCCAAGCTTCCACGGTAGCTTCGGAAAGTGTGTTTTCTCTTAGTGGCAGGGTTTTGTCAATTAGAAGAACAAGACTAACTCCGAAATCGCTAGAGATGGCAATATGCTTAAAGGACCATTTGGATGCCGTTGATCGTGTTCAACATAAAACTAGTCTAGAAGATGAAGTTGAGTTAGAGCATAAAATTGTTGACGAAGAGGAGGACGAAGAAGTGGAGACTAACGATTCGGACGACGATTGTACCGAGGTACCCGTACCTAAGAGAAACTCGTCGGAAAGTGTTGCACCTGCCGCTAGTAAACGATCAAAGAAATAAAATCTTACTAGAACCGGTTCTGAGTAATTTTTTATTTTTTTTTGTAACCGGTTAATTTTTTTTATATATTGTAACCGATTAATTTGTTTTTTAATTTTAATCGATTATTGTTACTATTTTTATTTATCAATGTAACTAATAATAAAAATCAAACATAACAAACACAATAGAAAGAAACATTACACAAACTTTATTAAAACACCAACGATAACATTTATCAGGAACCGGTAAGTAGGAAGGGGTTTATATACAAAAAAAACGATTTTTTTATCAGGAACCGGTTCCACCGGTAACATTTTATCAGGAACCGGTTCTGAACAGTAAAAGTCAGCTTTTACTGTCAGGAACCGGTTCTGAACAGTAAAAGTCAGATTTTTACTGTCAGGAACCGGTTCTGACACTATCAGGAACCGGTTCCGCACCATACCCGGTTCCACACCATACCGGTTCCATAATACCCGTACCCGGTTCTACACGGTTCCATATTCTTGGCTGTGAACCCGGGTAGGAACCGGACACCATACCCGGTTCCAATGACATCCAAGCAGAACCGGTTCCGGGTAATAATAATACCCGATTTTGCCCATCTCTATATCCATACAAACACCAATATTAGCCCACTTGTTTATTGGGTTAAGAAAAACATAGAATATTAACCATAACGTTTGACTATATGATCAGGGTTCTGATTAGCAAAAATGTCAAATTGTACTATTTAGTACCATGATGTCGTAATGCATTATTTTTAACTTTTATTTCTACAATACATTCAATTTAACAATTTGAATTAGATTGACGCATAAGTAAAAGTAGCATTCGTTAGTAAGCCATCAGCAATGACTACTATGCTTTTAGCTTTTTTTTATTAATTGACGAAGATCTCCAGCGGATACTGTTGATGAAAATTATTTTTGTTGATCTGTAAGTGAATGTAGTACCCATCGGTGATCCATCAGTGATGGTTATTGTACTTTTAGCTTTTTTTATTTGTTTATCAGTAGTTCATCGATGTTCACTAAAGATTCCGTTAAAAGTCAATTTTCTAGTAATTCTTCGATGTATGACCAACGCATTAATATGATGCGAGTGTGTGTGTCCAGGGTTGTAAACAGGCGTACACAAACATTCGCAAAAACCAGCATGCATCTAAGGCCCTCATGTACATGTGTTTCCTTCCCATCACTTCCTATGTTTTAAATTAAATTGGCTTTCTACGAGAACTAACCTTTTTTAAAAATAACTAACTCGTTTGTTAAATAACATCATGATGTCATTTTTCAAAAGGTATGATTAAACAAGATTACTTTAAGATATGCAAAAATATAGAACATATATTATAAATTATTTTAATTTAAAGCAAATCTAACTGAGAAGCCAAAATCAAGTTAATAATCGAGATAATACAAGTTATAAATTACAAAGGTAATTTTAACCAATTTTGCATCTACAGCAAAGAGTCATTATTATAAAATTAAAGTCAAAATACCTTTTTAGTTTTTTAACAAAAAGAAGAATTCGCGGTATATTAAATTTCACGAATACATGCAAGTTGAAATATATATGAGACTTTAATATATTACAAAAGGGGTTGAATAGGTTATTTATGCAAAATGTGAAAGTATGATGATTATATGGCATTAAACCTATAGATATGTCAAGATGAAAAGGTTGTGTCACTTTTGCAAATTTATGTTATTCCATAACTAAGTAATATCTATTGTTAAAAGTAAAATAGATAGGACATATGTAAAAATCAATAGTCAAAAAGCTATGTCATAAAATATTGAATATAAAGATATTCACCAACCAGAGGTTTAGGAGGGTTGGTAGTGTTCGTTTCACATAATTAAATGGATTCTAAATAGAATTGGAATATAGATTCTATTTCTTATGTTGTTCGTTTCAACAAAAGAAGAAGTTCGAATTGATCTAAATTGTCGGTTCACCTCTTTCTTTTTGGATACATAAAAAGTTATTATGTCATTTTACATGTTTTACACTCCAGTTCTACTGCTAATTATATCAACCAAACACATATAGAATTTTAAGAAAAAAATTTAAAATCCAATTTCAATTTCATTACATTCTGTTATCTTAGATTCATGTCAACTAATACAAGCACTATGGTTTCTTTCAACTAAATCAGTTATTTTTTTATTCATTATGAATTTATGATTATGATATAGATTTTTTTTTTCAGTTTTCGAAACTAATCGATGAAAGTATTAAATACAATATAACATAGGGGTAGGATTTTTAACCGAAACCCAAACCCGGATAACATTGATCCAAACCCGATTAATGCGTAACCCAAATCACCGAACCCGTGTATACACCCGGATAACATTGAACCATTATTATAAACCTATTGTATGTTGAGAAATTGAGGTAAACATGTCAACTCTTTATGAAACTAAGTACCTTTGTTATGTTTAAATATATAGGTAACAAGACCAAACTTGTTCAAAAGTTCAATGAAGAAATTCAATGTGGCATGGGGGGCATATTCATATCCACTAACAGTTTTGGCATTGGCTGCAACAGAATATGCACGAGACACAAAGAGTAGCTTTGCTCATTTGCTTATGCTTCTTCTTTCGGCACTTTCGGTCATGGTTTTAATTGTTCTAATGGTCTATACCACCCTCAACACAAACACTCTCTTGCCTCCAGACAATGCTTGTGATCCCACCATTGCGACTCTTGATCCCATCGATGTTAGTAGCATAATTTTGGATTCGTCGTTAGAGTCATCCTCATAATCATACAAAGGTCATGAGAAAGAAGATGTAGATGCATGATGATGACCTAGAATTGTATATTTCAGCTAAGTACTCATGATCAATCATAATGCATCTTAAATTAAAAACTACGTATAACTATGAAGAAGAACCAAATGATTTGTAGACTGGTGGTATCAAAGAGTGTAGTAAGGTATTGCCTTCCCATGTGGTGAAGAACCTTTCTATGTAAATATTTAATTATTAATCCTAGTAAAGAAAAAAAATTAAAAAAAATTGTTTAGCAATGCATCTTATATAGGAAAAACAAGATCAATAAGTGTATCATTTGGAAAAATATGCCTATCTTTCATTTCCTTATGATAATGCCCTTTCTAAACCTTTTACTCTACCTCGCCTTTATGTTGTATTATGGCTTGTGATAGTTTTCATGTTGGTTGTACCGGTTGGTTATGAAAGAGTATGTTATTCTCGGAACACAAGGACTTACTTCAACGTGATTAAATTAGGTCCATTTGATCGGGGACTGATTCCCATTTTGCTTTGGTGAAATTCAAAGCCGAGAAGGGGAGTCTTGTTCCCGATCCGGGCTGATTGCACTGAACCCAAGCCCATACCGTCCTCCCTCAGAACTAGAAAGGGTAACTTTTTAAACTGAAAAAGAAAAAATCGAAATGACACACAAATCTCTTTAATATGTTTATTCTTAATTTCTTATACAACCACATCCGTTTAAATTACAATATCATTTAACATTCTTTTTCAAAGATTAGGTTATTTTTTATTTACAAATAAACTGAGAATGAATGTTTGAAAAAGAAAATAAAGAGAAAAATATAATTATTTAATAAGTTATTTGTTTAATAAGTTGCTATATGAATTAAACTATACTTAATTGTTATTCTTATCTATCATATAATTATTTAATAAGTTGTTTGTTTAATAAGTTGCTATATGAATTAAACTATACTTAATTGTTATTCTTATCTATCATAAAAACTAGAAAGGATGCAAGACGATGAGAGCTGACCTATCAATTTATATAAACCCACGAAAATAGATGGTTTTTTATTTTCTTGAAACCTTAATTTATGTTTTTGGTTCTCAATTTTCCGAACATATCATTGTAGAATCCTTCTCTTGCAAAAAAAAAAATACTATAATAATAATAATAATTAAACTTTGTTTATTGTAAAATCGAAGAAGAAATAGTAATTCGAAAAAAGAAGGGTTTATTTTGATCTTTTAAATATAATGATTCAAAATTATTATATGTTGGAAATATTAATGAGGAACATACAAGTTGGTATGTTTCCTCCATCCCACATTGGTGGGGGAGGTGAAAGTTGAGTGCCTTATAAGGGATTACCCCTTATGGGCCTCCAAAATGTTAAATGGGTTGAGAAGTGGGTCAAGCCCACACGCGCGCCGAGCCGAGCCGCGAGCTCGTGAATGGGCGCGTTTGAGGCGCGAATGGGCGTGGATCGAGATCGAATGCGATAAAACTGGGATAGAGATGAATTCGAAACCAGTGGGGGTTATCTCTAGGAAATTCGAATTCGTATGGGATATCCCATTCCCCGTTTTTCTCATTCTCAGTTATGATCTCAACATATAAATAAAGGCCTCCTGCTACCCATTCAAACACTCTAATTTTCGCAGCCTGTCATCTCTGTGCTTCTGTTTCTTCTCCAGCTTCTGCGTTTTCTGGTTTCCATTGCTGTTGGAATACCAGATCAGTTCTGCATTAAATCCTAGGAGTTTACGCTGCAGCTCACAGCAATACGAGCGCGTAAAATCCTTTAAGGACATGAATCATCCGTGCAGTTCAAGAATCTCGGTTTCTTAAATCGCCAGGTTGGTTTTAGTTTGTGTGTTATTTAAATTCGTCCGATAACGGGACAGTCTCCTTCTACCTTTCTTCAATCAGTTTGTTCAAGTTAGAAGAAACTGGTTTGGCCAATAACTCGGTAACTAATAATAAAATAATTAATTTTCTGTTTGATTAAATTGTTTTCAACATTATACTACAAAGTTGATTCAACATACGAGGTTTGGGTGTTTTTAAGATTTATGCGTGTTAAGCCTAGTGTTGTTGAGTGGACGACACAAACTTGAAAATTTTTATGCGAATCAAACACTAAAAAACTACTGATTTTATTGATTGATTTCAAGAACATACAAGAATATCCAAATTAGTTGAATGAACAAAGTAATACAAAGCAAAAGAAGACAAAACTGAATAATCAAACGAATACAGTCGGCTGTAGACCTAGCCGATGTTTTATAACCAAACTAATACCGAGATTAAGACAAATGAATGTATAAATGATAATGATCGGTTAATTGATGATCGATGATTAAGAACATGTAAAGAGTGATCAATTTACAAAAAAAAAAAAAAAACCTAGCGCATAACATCAATTTGAGCAGGTTATGGTTGTGGATCAATCAAGGAGAGTCACTATAAGAGGCTTGGAAGATTGATTGACACCAAATAAAACAAACTTCCCACTAGTGGTGCACAAAAAACCCGAACCCGGACCCAGACCCGAAAAAAAACCCGAAACCGGATATTATAAAACCTGGATTTTTTATACCCGAACCCGACCCTACCCGTAGGGTAGGGGTCGGGTACGCATTTCTATTATAAAAACCCAAACCCGGAACCGGGTTATTTTATACCCGTTTTCAACCCGGGTTTTACAAGTACCCGGTTTCAACCCGAACCCGGAACCGGGTTTTTTCAATACCCGGTCTGGGTTTCCAATACCCTGTTCGGGTTTTTTCGTTTTTTTTTTGGTTTTTCGAGTTTTGCACCTTGGTAACGGCTATATAGCCGTTAGAAAGTATATTTTGGCCATTTTTTTGTTTACATTTAATCTCTATACTCTATACCCGATCCATACCCGAACCCAACCCGATCCATACCCGAGGCATACCCGAACCCAACCCGATCCATACCGAGGCATACCCGAAAATAGGGTATTATAATACCCGGGTATTAGAAAACCCGACCCGGACCCTACCCGAACCCAGGTATATAGGGTATACATTTTTTGTATAAAACTCGGACCCCGACCCGACCCGGTATTCTCAATACCCGAATTTATAGAACCCGGTCATACCCGAACCTGGTTTCATACCCGGAACCGGGTATTCAAAAAACCTGATTTGTGCACCACTACTTCCCACATCCCACATTATCCTCTTAGCTTACATAAACTGCCTGCTACAAGCCCATAAACACTCCGTGGCCCAATAAGAACAATTCAGCCCAATGACATATTTAACATGCAAAAATAACCAATATCATTATTAGAAACAGAAATTATACCATACCTATAGGCTATATGGTTGATATTGAATTGAAGTATATATTTCAATAAACACAAACCCAAATTTGTGTTACACCTGTGAACCAATACATGTAATGACTGATACGAACACGGACTACTAAATCTGACTTTTTTGTATATTTACAACAAAAATATAAATCTATATAATACAAATGTGTTTGAATTATAAAAGTTGGTAATTTCTTTTTTACTTTTTAAACTATTTATTAAAGTACTCAGCCATTTCAAGTTAGAGCAAATTACCATTTTCATTAATGTTGTTTGCTCGATATAACTAGTTCAAACAATAGTTCAAAGAGTAAATTACTTTTTGAGTCTTTATGTGTTAGTGATTTTAACTACTTGAGTTCAAAATAAAAAAAAATTAATGCCTTGAGTCCCTAACCGTTCATTTATAACATTTTGAGTTCATCTGTTTTAGTGGTTTTAACCACTTGATTCCAAACTCAAAAGTACAAGTGTTAAAAAGTTGGACTCAAAATGTTATAAAATGAGTGTTTAGGGACTCAGGCGTTAAACTTTTGGATTTTGAACTCAAGTGGTTAAAACCACTAAAACACAGGGACTTAAAAAGTAATTTACTCGAAGTACAGATACATAAAATGGAGGTATAAAGGTATAAAAGCTATATGAAAATATTCGGTAGGGTTAATTTTGGTTAAACAATGATACAAAAAAAGTTGATAACCGATTTTGGTTAATTCAAGTTTCGGTTAATCGGTTTTTAATTAATTCAGGTTCTGGTTGATTTCGGTACTATTTTGTTTGTTTTTGGTTCGGTTATAGTTATCGTTTCAGTTGTTGTTCACCCTTAAACATTGTTAATCACGTAACATATCATTTTTTTAATAAAACAATATAGCAGTACTATACTAAAACTAAAGAGAAAAAATACTTGTTTTTATGGTGTAATTTAAAAAAAACATTAACGTACAAAAAAATTATAACCGTTTAAAAATCGTGGGGGTAGTTATTTTTTTTATAAGGGGATAAAGTGTAGATGTCAACTAATTATTTATAACTTTATTAAAGATGAGGAACTAAAATGTAATTACAAAGATGGGATTAAGTGTAATTAGTGTTTAAAAGATCGATTTACCATCATTTTAGGTATTAAATAAAAAAAATACTTCTTAACTTTTGGGTATCTTAAAAATCCCTTGTGTTATTCATTATATATAATATAAAGAGTAAACTTCTGTTTTGCTCCCTGTGGTTTGTTCACTTTAACGGTTTTGCTCCAATCATTTAAAAATAACAATTTTCCTCTGATAGTTTAGTATGTTTTTTTCATTTTGTTCCCTGCCTCTAACTCCATCCAAATTGTTTAGGGAAATTGACCTGTAATAATCCCACCTAAACCTTATTGGTCATTAATAATCCCACCTCAGAATATTCCCCCCACCAGTCCCACCTTTCAACTATTTTTCCTACAATGGTCCCCCGTTAAAAAAGCTTAACGGAGTTAAGCTTTTTTCCAAATTACAAACAGATTTTTTAGGGCTTTTGATCAGAACGATACAAGTCCACTGATGTAAAACTTACTTCGAAATGGTGCTCCAAGTGACTTGATTTTGGTTAATTGGAAATTTAAACACCCGCATTGAGGCGCCGTTTAGTATGTTTTTTCCATTTTGCTCCCTGCCTCTAACTCCATCCAAATTTTTTAGGGAAATTGGCCTGTAATAATCCCACCTAGACCTTATTGGCCATTAATAATCCCACCTCAGAATATTCCCCACACCAGTCCCACCTTTCACCTATTTTTCCTACAATGGTCCCCCGTTAAAAAAGCTTAACGGAGTTAAGCTTTTTTCCAAACTACAAACAGATTTTTTAGGGCTTTTGATTAGAACGACGATACGAGTCCATTGATGTAAAACTTGCCTCGAAACGGTGCTCCAAACGATGAAAACGGCGCCTCAATGCGGGTGTTTAAATTTCCAATTAACCAAAATCAAGTCACTTGGAGCACCATTTCGAAGT
Source organism: Scalesia atractyloides (assembly GCA_947069175.1). Lineage (NCBI taxonomy): Eukaryota > Viridiplantae > Streptophyta > Magnoliopsida > Asterales > Asteraceae > Scalesia > Scalesia atractyloides. The sequence goes on from CAMTDV010000009.1 coordinate 58,408,045, forward strand.
AAGTTTTACATCAGTGGACTTGTATTGTTTTGATCAAAAGCCCTAAAAAATCTGTTTGTAATTTGGAAAAAAAGCTTAACTCCGTTAAGTTTTTTTAACGAGGGACCATTGTAGGAAAAATATTTGAAATGTGGGACTGGTGGGGGGAATATTCTGAGGTGGGATTATTAATGGCCAATAAGGTCTAGGTAGGATTATTACATGTCAATTCCCCAATTGTTTATTAACTGAAAGTGTACTTTTGGTAACTTCAAGTATAAAACTAAGGGTATTTTGGTAAATTACAAATAAAGATTATATTATATATATTATATAAATATATAAAAAACCTGCACAATTTCTTATCTCTCTGCCCTCTCTTTCCTCTCTACACACACACACTCTCTCTCTACATCCTCCCTCTTCTCCACCAGCAGCAACCGTCACCACCTCACCTCACCTCACCACCACCGTGCATAGCCCCCACCTGACCACCACCTTGCACCGGCTCCATCGGACCATCACCACCCCTACCCGACCACCAGCACCTTGCCACCACCTCACAAACACTACCAAACAACCAACCTCCACCACGAAATCACCTTAGATCGATGGTCATCGTCCTCAACAACCCACAATCTGAAAATCAGAAGCCCTAATTGTGTCATTGTCCTTTATAACCCTAGGTTGGCGGCGCAATCGAAGCCCTACGGTGGTCGTGATTTACCAGAACTAGGGTTCCGTCAAGGTTTTCTTAGATCCAGATTCGTTTATGTGTAGCAGTGGAGCATTCAAGGTAAGGGTTTTCTAAGATCTAAAACTTGCGACTTGGGGGCCGGCTACAAGGTTGTCGCTGTGGATGGGTTTTAATCGGTAGCAGTTAGGGTGTGATAGAGGTGGTGGTTTAGTGGCATCTGGTTGGGTGTGGTGGTGATGGTTTAACAGTGGGGGTGGTGGTGTGGTTTCAAAGTGGTGGCAGGTGATGGTGGTTTCATGGAGGTGGTGTTTCACAGCGGAGGGCCGGTAGTGATGGCAGGTGGTGGTGGTTACTTGTTGTTGGCCGATTTGACTGGAAATCACAACTAACCTGGGCCGACGGCGGTGGTAGTGAGGTCCGACGACGACCGACGGCGGTGGTAGTTGCAGCACCGGGAGGACATAGTTGCTGAACATTGTTGAATGAATGTTGATGAACTGATGATGATGATATATATGAGTAAATGACAAAAACGAATTTAAGGATTTAATGAAATTAAATAAATGATTTTTATAATTTAATTTTTAATATCATTAAAAAACAATAACACATTTAAAAAATTGAATAAATGATTTTTATACTTGAAGTTACCAAAATACCCTTTCAGTTAATAACAATTTAGATGGAGTTAGAGACGAGGAGCAAATTGGAAAAAAACATACTAAACTATTGGAGGAAAATGACTATTTTTAAATGATTGGGGCAAAACCGTTAAAGTGATCAAATCACAGGGAGCAAAACGGAAGTTTACTCTAATATAAATATAGATATATTATAATTTTTACTAACAGTGACATTATGTTTATTTTTAGGTGTGTTGACATGCTGGTTTTTAAATAAAACTGTAAGCCAAACCTTTAGTAACGGTTTTTATTATCAGAAACAAAAGCCTAAACCGTTGAATTTTAAAACTACACCAAATCAAACCGTTATTAACAATAGTTGATTTGGTTTTACGGTTTTGACTTTTTGTGAGCTTTTATATAAAATAGATAGTATATAAATTAAACCAACAAAATAGAAGTTATGGATAATGCAATATGTGCAAAGTACAAGCTTAAAACAAGTAAAAAAATACACAATATTAGTAGGATTAAAAGCTAATATAACACATTAACAATAGTCACACAAAATTAACATTCCTTCAAACATTAAACATGAACAACAATGCAACATAGTAATAATATAGTATTTGGGGTTTTAGTAACGAGCCCATGGACTTGGTTTATCTCTAAATATTGTAACCTTATTGAATAGAATGCAATCAACTGGTTTTACGGTCTTTCATGGTATCGGAGCCATCATAGGCTCTCTACCACCACCGCTACACCACTAACACATACAAACCCTAGCCGCCACTTGTTTCAAACCCTAGAACAGAAGGGGCGGCGTGCCGCCACCGTTGCCGCCTGGTGCATTCCTGTTCATTTTTTACCTTTTCAACTTCACATTTTAATAAAGACACCGTCTCGATCTCTTTATGTTCTTGCCCCCAGTCACATCTTTGATTTGGTTTGGGATTTAGTTTTATAGTCATCGGCGACATCATGTTAATTGATCATGGTTTCGGATTTAGTCATCACAATTTCTATTAAAAAGGATGATGACATGCTTGATTTTATATATATTTTATCGGTCGAATTCCCTACATTTCGATGAATTTATATGTGATTTCTCCATGTTCTTGATACTGATCTGATTAATTTGTGAATTGTAGGAAATGGAGGAAACTCAGGTGATTAGATAAAGAAAACAAAGAAATTCGGAAGAGGAATAGAAATCTTGGAGAGGGGAGGGGGTCCTGCTCCTTTTCTAATTGTTTTCCAGCTAAAACGTACGATTCGGTCCCCCTCTAAGTGTTGGGGAGTATTGGAATATAGTATTTAGGGTCTTAGTATCGAGCCTACGGGCGCTTAGTATCGAGCCTACGGGCGCTGCTTATCTCTATATGTTGTAAACCTATTGAATAGAATGCAATCAACCAGTTTTACGGTCTTTCACGCATAGATATAAAACAAAAAAAGACAATAGGTTGACTATGGATAGTGTATTAACTATGCAAAAAGGTTATCTACTCCAATCAAGATTTAAAACAACATGAAGTTTTGAAGCATTTACGTACATAACTATTTACATACAGGCAATCATCGTTACTTTGAAGCTAATATAAAGCACAACAAATCCACTTCAAGTTGAAATATTATTAAGCGTAGTTTATTTGAACTTTATTATAACTAAGCTTAGTATAAAAATTAAAAATAACTCTCTCTCTCTCTCTCTCTCTCTATATATATATATATATATGTATATGTATACGAATTATCTAAAAACAAAGAATACATTATTAAATTTTACGATCCGGTTCGGTTTTTTACGGTCGGTTTTCGGTATAATTCGTAAACCAAACCGTTCATTACAGTTTACAATTTTTGAAACCGACCGGCCGAAAGTTAAAGAAAAAACCGATTGCGAAACCAAACCGATGATTGGTTTGGACGGTTTCACAGTTTGAAACCAAACCGTAAACACCTCTAGTTAGTTCACACATAATTAACATAATAAGTGGATTTAGTTGACGAGGGCAGATTTAACTTCAACGAAAATGAAAGTTTTAGTATTTTTTTGGTAAGAGTTGGACTATTTTATGCAAACCACGGGGTTAACATAGACTCAACCCATTTAACTAAACGTATTCATAGCTCGATCTAAACATGTTAAAACTAAACCTAAACCAAAATCCGTAAATTTCATATCAAGTTAATATCGTTAAAAATTCACCCCTTATTTTGGTGGTGTATATGTAAATGAAAAACTAAAAAGTAAAAACATCAAACGACAAGTCATAACTTCCCCAAATTATATTCACTAAAATGGATCAAATAACACTACCCTCTGTCTACTTCTACAACACTTTTCATCCAATGATTCTATGAACTAATCACCACCATTCATGGCGGAATCACCCACCATTCAATCATCTGCCACCGCCCCACCACTCCCATTGCTTCTAATTGTCATCCAATTGATCTCCTCCTCCACTTTCCACCTCCAATTTCCCATATCTGAGTTGCCCTCCAACTGTTCGATCCTTTGCCTCAAAGAAAACGATGAACACATTGGCTGGATCGAATCAGTACCCACTGAATGCGATTCCTCAATTGAGTTCCAAACGTATTGATCAAGTATTCCTGTTGGCGATTTTGTCCACAAATCTTGATCAATGTTGCAGTTCAATTGCTCGATAAACGGGTGTTTTAACAGCTCGGTCGCGCCCCACCTCGCTTTCGGGTCCTGGATCAAACACTTGCTGATGAAATCCTGAGCTTGGCTTGATAAAACACCCGGGATATACGGTGATTCGCCTGAATACGCAATCTTGTAAAGAACAGAAACCGGGTCGGTTACGTTTGACCACGGTGAACAGCCCGTTGCCATCTCGATAACCGTGCACCCGAGTGCCCAAACATCGGCAGGAAACCCTTGTTCTTCTCCTCGTGCCACTTCGGGTGCCATGAACATCGGCGTCCCACGAATAGGCACGTCCTCATTCGCCCACTTGGCGCAACCAAAATCCGCGATTTTGACACCACTTTCATCAACTAATAAATTTGCCCCCTTGATATCACAATGCACTATACTATTTGAATGAATGTACACTAAACCTTGTAAAACTTGTCTAGTGTAGCTTGATATTTGCACCTCGTTTAATCGCGCAAAATCGCAATTGTTTATCGCGTCGACAACCGTACCGCCCGACATGTATTGCATCATTAAGTTGTACATGAACTTTTTATTTTCTTTAGTAATGTCACACCCTTTATAAGCCACTATAAAAGGACTATTTAAAATGGACAAAAACTGTTGCTCTCTTTGCAAAGTCTCCGACTGCGATACGACGGCGGATTTGACTGCGAAAACGTCTCCGGCGGTGGAGGCGGCGGCGGACACTGTGGCAGAGGAACCACGGCCAAGAACATGGCCTCTGGTCCACCTCATGTTTGGTTTTTATGGATGTGTTTGAGAGGGTTGTTCACTTGTTGTGTGGGTTAAATAAGGTGTTGAAAAGGTTAGTTATTTGGTTGGGTGGGAAGTTCTTAGGTGGCAAAATCTTGGCAGCTTTTTAGGCAGACCAAAAGGGTGTTTGCCACGTGTCACCATTGAGGTTAATTGTATCAGTCCATAGTTGATACAACTTAAGGTAGATATTGAGATATTTTTATGTTGATTTTTATTTGTATCTTGTCGCTTTATAAAATCATAAATAAAGAGATACATTTTGTTTCTATTTTTGTATAAGAAACAATACTCTCCATCCAACTGCTATAACATTTTAAGTACAAATAAGATATTATCTTTTTCTTTTTAGTCTTTGCAATTAAGTACAAATAAGATATTATCTTGAGTTAAATTGTTATTTTAGTCCTTGTGTTTGTGTCATTTTGTCAGGTTAGTTCAAAGTTTCATTTTTCGTCTGTGGGTCCAAAAAGGTTTTAGCGTTGCCATTTTAGTCCACTGTTTTAATTTCATCCATTGTTTCTGTTCACGAGAAGGGCAATTCAGTCATTTTATATATAATTCTATTTACTAGAATGGCAATTCGGCCATATAAAATGACCGAATTGCCCTTCTCGTTAATAGAAATAATGGATTAAGTTAACCCAGTGGACTAAGATGACAACGTTGAAACCTTTTTGGACCCACAGACGAAAATAAAACATTTAGACTAAACTGCCAAAATGATCAAAACCACAAAGACTAAAATGGCATTTAACTCTACTATTTTCTTAGTCTTTGCAACATAAAACACTAGATATTTTTGTTCATTGAAAAACACATACAAATTTGAAAAGACTGTAAAAAAATTTACCGGGTTGGGTCACAATGGTAAATACATAAAAAAATGTAAAATAGCTTCATCATCCCCTTGTTCTTTTTTCTTTCTTGTATGTTTAGTGTGTTTCTGATGATATACACTATTATAATAAGAAAATATATAATGTCACTCGAATGTCATACACACATATATATAACATTTTAAATTTGTTTAATGTACTCACTGAATTGATCCCTCAAGTTAAACTAATAATTGCAAGATTAATTATTATCGAAACAATAATTACACATAACTATTTGTGTGCTTTTTTTTTTAAATGAAACCGTAGAACAAACTGGATAAGGAAGTCACTAAAGGTGAAAAAGTTAGTAGGTTTGATATGAAGTTATGATTTGGAGTGTTCTACGTTTCTCCATAGAATCATTCACCACATTTTGGCTTCATTTTCTTGTAGCTTGCAAGTGAAGTATAAGTTTAATAACCTTTGAAGTATCAAATCATTTCGTTACTAATTCCTCTTTCATGGGTGGTTATTACTTCCAAATCAAGATTTTCTTTAATCATTTTAACCAAACACTCCCACCCCCCAAAAAAAATATATGGATAGGGAATTGTCGTTTTCGTATCTGGTTTGCTTACATTTACGATGTTTGGGTCATATTGGTATTGGTCATTCGCTTTCATTTATAGATTGAAATTAGACGAGAAAAAAATATATTATAGTCGGGATTCTTGTATATGCGGTTGCAAGAATAACGAAGGTAAGAGTATAAGACATAAACGAAGATAAGAATTTATAAGGAAATTTAACTTATAATGAATATTTATAAAGGAAATTTAACTTATGATGAATATTTATAAAGAAAATTTAACTTATGATTTTTGAATAATTATAAAAGAAATTGAATAACACGTTAAAAAGTATGAAAGGAAAAGTGACAATAAACAAGTATTTATGCGTGTCTTTTAAGATATTTTATTGATCATTAGGAGAATGCATTGTTTGGTGTCTGTTCTGTCACACTCAGTGCACGTGTTCACAACACCAAGTTCCTCCTATCTAAATCACAATTAGAGAAAATTTAAATTCTAAGACATATCTTAAATAAAGACGATAAGAATCTTGTATATATATAATTATGGTTATTAATATGTTTTGATTTCATTAACTTTATGTTTATTTTATTAACTACTAAAGTAGTAAAGTCACATTGTATTGCATACACTCTTTTAATGAAACTAGTGGGAATTTTCACGCTATGCGGTGGGAGTTTGGTTGATATCGGTCGGTTAATTACAATGTCGACACTTGTTCTAACAATATTTCAAAAGATATAGACACATGTTTTACAAGGATAAAATAATCAATTTATATGAACTCATATTAAAACTTGTTATATAAGAAATCATATATTGTTATGAAAAGGGTTTAAAAATTTGGACATAACTAAAATTCAGGTTTTAAGCAGATAACAAATAAATAATTGTACAAAATATACCATGGTCATCGTGTAATTAGATAGGATAAACAATGAAGTTGACGGATTTTGTCATTGACATGTATACCCTTTGCTTTATCCAACCTCATTCACAATATACCATGGTTATCATGTAATTAGAATAAAAAATTAAAGATATTATACTGTAGCTAAGAACTTATTCAATTATATATACAATAATGCAATACATGCTGTTATGATATATCACAATTATTATTATTATTTTATTTTTTTTTTATTATTATTATTATTATAAATTTTCAATTTCATCAATTGTAGTATAACCTTTAACTATTATACTTATTTGACCCATTTAATATGTTTTTTTCGCTGTCGTTAATTTAACAAAAAAAATATGTAGCTATAGTTCTTTTTCCTCTCAACATCCTAACATCATGGTATAATTTTAGAGTAAAATGCCTAGTTGGTTCATGTAATTTGCAAATATTGCAGACTTGGTTTCAATGGTTCAATAATTACACACTTGATCCTAGTGGTTGTAATTTTTACACCCGGGTGATTCTTATAACTAACCTCCGTCTATTTCCTCTGTTAAGTCTATTTGGAATGACTAAAATACCCCCATAAAATTAAATAAATAAGAAAGTTAATTATTATATTATATAAATATAAATAAACATCATCGTGCTCATCTTCTTACCTAGCGTGACATCATAACCTCCCACTACCATCATCTTCTTTGTAGCTTCTTGCCCCAATAACTCAATAGCTTCCTTAAGCTTCCCATCTTAACACACACTCAACAAATCAACTTTCTTCACATTAGGTTTAGGGTTTTGAGGCGAAGAATTAGAAGTGTGTTGATGTTGTTATGGTGGAAAATTATGTCTTTGAGTTGGGTTCTCCGGGTAAAAATGTTGTTGCGGAACATTTGGCGGGGTAATTTTAGGGGTTTGGTGGCCTGGATATGTTTGATTATGATTATCCCATTGGTTCCATTGGTTAAGGTTTGTTTGAGGTTGTGGAGTTGAATCGAAGTTGTTTTGGGCGGTTGATGTGGATAATGATGTGTTGCAGATGAACGTAAGCTGATGACTGTCGTGAGTGTCATGTAAAAACCTAAATGACCTAAATAGCTAGGGTAAGCAGGGTATCGAATCTAGAGGAGTATAGCGGAAAGCGTTATGAGTTAAGTATTAAAAACTAATTGCAAAAATGTAAAATCTGTTGGTTGGTTGTTTAATTAAACTAAGAAACTACTAAAAACGAGTTTGTAAATAATTGGAGAAAAGGTGATTCCTCCAAGTTTTAGATTCAAAGTGGATTCCGGTGATTAGTTTAATTGAGAAAATCACATAGACATGATTTAGATAGTTAATTAGCTGATTGTGATAAACGAGGACTAAGTACTTTGATTGATTAACAACGAAAGGTTATCACACATTTATCAATTGAAGATTACCAAACCCAATCCCTATCGAATATATCCCAATTACTAGAACTCTCGGGAGTTGAAAGAATAAAAAATAGGTTTTAAGTAAAATCAATCGTTTACAATCAAACTAATAAATCAATAAGCAAAAAGCATCGAATGCTTAGATTGCTAGTCTCGATTATAAAGCAAAACCAAAGACAATCATCCACTTAATAGAATCCTCCACTTGGAGGAACTACAAAGGAATTAGCCGCTCATCTTGGTGAATTGATCCTCAAAAGCTTGATTCATGATTGACTTCATCTTCTTGATCTTTGATTCGGTGGAACTATGATGGAAGATGGTGAGGAATTATACCAAAAGTGCTCCTTGATCATACAAATTCATCCTATGGCTTCAATAATGTGTTAGGGTTTGAAAAAATAGCTTTTATACGTCCCAAAAAGTCAAAACACGCGTTCAGTCTAGGTCCTACAGTAACCTACGGCAGACTAACCATAGGTTATGGCTAGCACTTGATGGTTCCTTTTTTGTGCCCAGCGTAACCTATGGCCCACTGACCATAACATACGGCGGGTTTCTCCAACACTTCCCTTCTTCTATTTTAACTTTCACTCAATGACCAAGAGGCCCCCGGACTTTATTCTTTCGCGTTTCCCATGCCTTTAAGCTATCATTGAAGCTAAATCAAGTCCCGAACAATATCTTTTGCCTTGTTTATCATCCTCGGGTGTCCATTTCATCTCCAAGCACTTTAATTCCACCGATTTAAGCGGTTAACTGCAAAATCACAATCTCTTATAGTTATCACATTCAAAACATATAATCACCTAAACGCAATAAAAACCCATAAAATAAACATATTAACACTCAGGTTTCACCATATCCATCATGAGCGGTTCTCACAGTGGTTCTTGGTTGTGTGGTGATGGGGAAGGGGGTTTCGGAGGTGAATGGTAATGGGGATTTGGGTGTGACATTGAGCAATGGCGGAGGTGGAGATCTTGATGGTGGTGGGGGTGGAGATGGATGGTGGCGGTGGTGGAGATGGATGGTCGAGGTAGAGATGGATGGTGGTTGCTATGGTAGAAGGGTTGGAGAAAGAGAGACGAGGAAGATAAGTGTTGGCTCTGTTTTATTATTTAATTGTTTAGGGGTAAATAAGTAATTTTGTTACACTTAATTAAGATACATAACACACGTTAGTGATAAGGACCACATGAGTGCAAAAATTACAATATCTGGGACCAACTCTGTAATTATTGAACCAATGGAACTAAGTCTGCAATATTTGCCAACAACAAGACCAACCAGACATTTAACTCTAAATTTTATTGAATACGGAGTTGAATTAATATATATATATATATATATATATATATATATATATATATATATATATATACATAGAGAAGAGAGAGTGTGGGAGTTGGCTAGAAAGCCTAAGTTTACTAGAAAGTCTAGGAAGCAATTGGGAGGTGACATGTGGCTTTTAGTTTTTTTATTCAAAAGGGCATGATGGTAATTTGATTATTAATTTAATTTTGGAATATTATATATCCTAAACTAACTATCCAGATATTTATGGCAGTTACTTTAAATTACGAAGTTCAAATCATTAACAATTCCTTCACGTTGTGTTTTATCAGGTACTGGGTTCATGACAATGTGTTTTATCAATTACTGGTTTCGGTTATTGTTTCATCACAATGTGTTTTATCAGTTACTGGTTGATCTGATTTTGGCATTCTTGATGTTGTGTTTTATCAGTTTGCCTAACAACCATAAAAAAAGGAATGCAAACAAAGAAATATAACATAAAAAGGAATGCATTCTTGATGTTGTGTTTTATCAGTTTTCATCACATTGTTTCATCACAATGTATTCTATCAGTTATGATTCATGAATGGCATGTTCGTTTATATTTTTGGGTTCTTCACGATGTGTGATAATGTATATAACACACCAGATGTAAACACTTGATAACTGATCACTTTTTGAACACACTAATGGTACATCTACTATCTAACATATTTGTATCCACTTCAAACCAGCAATTTAGATCATTTATATTAAAATACATACTCAGTTTGCCCAACAACCATAAAAAAGGAATGCAAACAAAGAAATATAACATAAAACACACTACTTTGAACATAACGTCCAGAGAAAAAATAAAAAAATTACAACCACACCAATCAGTGTCTTCATCTTCAACACAACCCAGTGTCTTCGTCTTCAACACACTGTCATTATCAACCTTAAAATGGTAAAACACATCAACCTGAAAATGGTAAAACACATCAACCTTAAAACACAATTTCATCATCAACATATTCAGGTGTCATTTTAAAATACACTGTCATCATCAACCTTAAAATGGTAAAACACATCAACCTTAAAACACACTGTCATCAACAACATATTCTGGTGTCATTTTAAAACAATATTATGAAACAAATAAAACAGAAAAATAGGATTTATAAACTTAAAATCAAACAACTCACCCAATCGTTCTGGAGAACGGAGTAGACGGAACCGTCCTCTCCCTCCGTCTCCTCTGCATCACCGGCGTTACTTTCGCCGGCGATTCAGTCACCGGCGGTGCGTTCGCCGACAAATCAGCCACCGTCCGATCAACTTCTTCAACCGCAGTCGCATCACCACCGTCCAAACATGACTAACACTCGTAACCGCCTCAGACTCTCCGTCAGCGGAACCAATTACACGATCAGAAACAGTCGCCGGTATATTAATATTAGAGAGAGAGGGAAAATCTTGAGGTTTTTGTAGGTGGGTTTAGAGAGAGAGAGGGGGGAAATCGCATGAATTTAGGGATTGGTTATTGATATGACAGTTTCTTGACTAATTTAAAACACGTCCACTTACCAAAATACCCTCACTATATTAAAAGTCTCTAATTATATAGCACGGATATTACAAAAATGCCATCTATTTGATCTAAGCCATTAAACACACTCATCTGATGGCCCAGATCGCTTCCTACACTTTCTAGGAAAAATACACTTTCTGCAGGATCCCCACTCTATATATATATTTGGTATTATAAACTCTACTATGTACCTGTACTGTAACAAATCAAACTGATACCAATTGAACAACATCAGTACGAGTATCAGTATTTGTTTATGGTTTTTGATTAGTGCCTGGTATTCGTTTTTATGGTTTTCGATAAATGGAAAACATGTGTTGATATCCTTATGGGATCTATTGGTAACAAACTAAACCGATTTCCCTAGGCTAATGCGCGAATGAAACTGCTAGATGTGTCATAAAAGCCACAATTAATTTTTTTTAACGAATCATAATGTCCTCTTGTCAACTTGTCTTGTTATGATGGCGTTTGGTTCGCAGGAATTCAGTGGAATTTAAGGGAATTGGAATCTAAATTCCATCTCTTAAGATGTTTGGCTCAAACAATTTGTTGGAATTGGAATCTTAATTCTAATCTTCATGTGTTTGGTTGACAAGTGAATTGGAATTGGGCATAAATTCCTTCAAATTCCTTTAGCTAAAGGAATTCAAAATGGACCTTCCTATATGTGAATGAATTAAAGTAAATTTATTGGAATCTTCGACCGTTTCGACCCGCACCACTTCGACCCAAACCATTTTGACGAGAACTGTTTGAACACAACTGCAACAAATTTCCAATTATTTAGAATTTTTAAATTCTAAATCTAATTCCTTCAAATTCTAATTTCTATACAAATTCCATTTTCAATTCCAAAACATTACGCGAACCAAACGCATCCTTAGTTCTTTCTAACATAAATCATATTGCAATTCTTACAATTGTGGGTTTACTGAAAATTTAATATTTTATCTTGTTGAATTAATCAAAAAGGTGGTTTCTATGAGTAAACTTGATGTTGGATTAGTTTAATATGTTTTATGTACACTTAGTTGGTTTCGGTCGATACTTTATTAGACTATGTGTAGCGGGAGGGGAAGATAATACCCCTACTATTGGGCGTTTTGCGTCATGTGGCGGTCCAGTCGGCAATGGGGCATTATAGGATGTTTTTTTAGAATGGGTGTAGTGGTATAATGCCTCATAATACCCCAACCAATGATTACCTAATTATTATTATTATTAATTAATTAATTAATTAATTAATTAATTAAAAGTAATTATACACACACATGGCAATGGTCTTATTGGGCAAACAAATCAACATCAGGCGTTTAAAAAAGGACGCCCCAACCCTTTTTTTCATAAAAAGACTCCCGAGGCGGTCACATGACTTTTTGGGAGAAAAAACACCAAAAAAAATCCCATTACAGGGGTCTTATATTGATATTATATCTTGACATTAATATCATGTTTATTCTTTAATAAGATACCTTATTTTCATAGTTAAGTCTATTTGACTTTGATCTAAAATATTATATATCTACACATATACACATTACATTTATTTAACTAGGTAATCTTTAAATTACATTTCATTAATTTCATTGTTAATATAATAGTATTAAGACATGCGGCGGGGGTCGTAAACTGTGCTAAGTAACATCAATGCTATGACACCGAAAAATGTGTAACAACAAAATAACAAAAAAGGAAAAGATAACACCGAACGAAAAGCATACATAAAATCGTTGAACCACGCATTCCCGTTGTGTCGTGTTAATGCAACAAAATTAGATTAAAACGTAAAACATAGAAAAGAATAACCAAGTCGATCTAGAACCCCGCTCGTTGTGACGAACCTGTCAAATAGGGAAATAAAGACGCACTGCAACGGGCTTGCAAAATGGGAAAAAAACAGACGAAAAAACATTGAACCCACACACACGTTGCGGCGTATTCACTCTCAAAATTTAGAACGAAAGGTAAAATGAAAAATTTGCAAAAATTTAAAAATATAGAAGATCAAACTTGAAAACAAAAAAGTATTAGGGGTTGACTTGCAAAAGTTTGAAATGTTTGAGTAAAAGTAAAAAAAAAAACCAAAGAGATTAAAACCATTTTTTTTTTGAAAAACCCTCTATACTTGTACACCCAAGTACATCATACACAAGAAAAGATTTATGCAAAAGGTACAACTCTTATTGTAACAACTCCAATTTGCGTTGTTATTTATTCTGTTTATTTTGTTTACCTCGACCAATTGTACTCCGAGATTTTGGATTATGAAAAGTTATGTTAATGGAATCAAATAATATTATTACATCTTTATCGCATTTAATCACTTATTAATCGCTAATTCAACGCAGTCACAACTAATTATGCTACTATATGAGCCGAGTGTGTTATTGTTTAATAAACACTTGTGCCATCGCATCGCTTATCTCATCACATCGCAAAACGCAGTTAATTATGTGGAATTATGTTTTATGTGTGTGTTATACTTGTTTATGTTATGGTTATTATCGCTAAATCGCTCGCACGCTCACGCTAACTCACTCTCTCTCAAATCAATTTTAATATAATGCTTAACGCTTCGCTAAAACATTTAATATAACTATCCAATACGAACCGAATAGCCAAACGACCTCGTAACACGAAATAATCGAACAAAACTTGGCCACTAGGTCAAGTTCGGCCGAACTTGTATATCACAAGTTCGCCCGAACTTGTCTGAGCCTCATACACCTCCAGAAACTACAAGTCCGCCCAGGACTTGTCTCCCAACTCACAAGAATCTAACAAGTCCGCCCGGACTTGTCTCATAAAGCAAGAAACACACAAGTTCGCCCGAACTTGATGTCCAGCTCACCTTTTCACCTTCACCTATAAATACCCAGCTCCTCTTCTCATTTGAACTTGCTGCAAGTTCACCCGGAGCTCCCCAAAACCGAAACCTTTTGTGGTCTAAGTAAGATTCCACCCGTTTTCAACTACAACAACGTTCTACAACGTTTTACAACGATTTTGCACAAGGCTTTGCCTTCGTTTTCATCAAATCTCTTCTGTTTACAAAAATTTCATCTTTTTATGCAAAACTTCTGTTTTTCACTCAGATCTATGATTAGATCTGAGTAAAACCTTAAAACATTTATTTTTACACCATATTCGGACTAAATGACGTATGTTTCGTTCACTTTGAAGTGGAACGAGGCGTTGTCACGCTAGATCTCATATCCGGAAGCACAAGGACGAAAACGTCACTTTGCACAAACTAGACTAAATCGTTCGAACCTTCAAGTTCGCCCGGATTAGTCTGAGTTTCTGTAAAATGGCTAAAACTCGCTCTAAATGACCTCTTCAGCCTTGGTTTTGCTCAGTAGCCTAAGGTTGGAGGGATGGACACTCGATTTCCTCAGCAAACGACGCGAAAACACACGATTTGGATGTCAAAACAGTCAAGTTCGCTCGAATTTGTCACCTGATTGGTGACCAAGTTCGCCCGAACTTGATCATCATTTGTCAGAAATCACACAAGTTCGCCCGAACTTGTACTGATTCCAAGGAAAAGTTCGCCCGAACTTGTATCCCCCTTCAACAGCCAGGACAAGTTCGCCCGAACTTGTACAATCAGTAAGTTAGTAAGTCAAGTTCCCCCGAACTTGTACCCCAAAGGTACAAGTTCGCCCGAACTTGTCTACTGCTCCTTCACTCGTTAACCGTTTCAGCAATTCGGAAGACTGATGACTTCTGTTAGCTTACAGGCTGATCCGACATTCTCCACAACTCTTTTCAGATCCATCATCTCTCCCGAAACGCACCAACGGTGAGTATACATGAACCCCTTTATGCTTAAACGCACTTTGGGTGTCACATATGTTCGTATATCAAAACACATCACACAACTTAAATGCTTATTCGACATCCCGCTTATACATGACTTTACGTGAAATCTGCTGAACTTTATGTGTTACTTGATTGCTAGTACGCCACCCTTAACATGATAGTATACTAGAGGTTGACCCGCCACCCGGAGGCCCGGGGTTGTTAAGGCTCGCATTTTTATTTCACATTTAGTTTCTCTTTTAGGATGTGAACGCTTGTTCGCACGCCTCAATCAATCGCGGTTTGTTGGTTTGTTCGAATCTAAGTAGATACATGGTTCACAACTATTACGTATGTCATGCGGTGTATGCCAAACGCTTTTATATCTATATTGTATGCAAAACTCGTATGCTCACATTTACTTAATTGTATTGACGTCTTATTTTAACATATGTGGCAGGTTGAGGATTGTCTACTTTGCAAATGGATTAGGATTTGGCATTCTAGAAACGCATTGTAATATAAATCTAGGGAATTTCAAACTTGATTTGTATCATGAGAATGCTTGAATTCTGTAATTTGTTTAAGGATTTTATTTTAGTAGTATGGGATATTAATATTTAAATAATGTCGCTTAAATAGTGTTATGGAATTTCTCATGAGAAAATCAGGTTCGCCTAGTGACGCGCCCTGATGTTTCCGCCATCGGTTGGGGTGTGACACTTATTGCATCAAATTGTTGCAAATTTATAGTATATATAATATATATTTCTTTAATGAAAATGGTTATTTGTATTATGAGAAAGTATTGGTGATTGCATCATAACGTATATTTTGAGAAAGTTACGTTCTACTTGCGTTGTGCGTATATAATGTATATATGTGTGGTCTTTCATGTAACATCCCGTAATTATTGAAATATTCGTTTCCGTGTATTTCGTATTCAACCATTATAGTCCGAGACTTATGATCATAATGAAATTTATCTTTTATTTTTTTTATCAATAATTGGTGTTATTCATATAATCATCAAGACACGATTAAATCATTCAAAAGCCGACTTATGTTGTGTAAATTCGATATTCGAGACCCAACGAATCAACTATTGTGTCATATTATGTTTATAAATTATGTTGGAAACTCAAATTTATACAAATCACAAAAGACAAATGCATTAAACAAATAAGCCCATTACATTAGGCCCAAATAAAACACAAAAATATATTAATGGACCTATTTTCAACTTTCCATATTTCTTTCACCACCTTAAACCCTAATCCATCACCTATAAATACCACACTCATTCCACCACTTTTCTTTGTCATTTCTCAAAGAATTCTTCTTCCCTCTTAAAAGTGAGTTCCTTCTCCTTTCACCTTCTTCTTGTTTTTTTTCTTTGTGTTTTCATACTTCCCCATTTTGGAGAAATCCTTATGGAATATCACCAAAATAGGGACCCTATGGGTTTGAACATATTGTTTACACCGTTTCAGCATATTAGTAACTTGCATTATGTTATTCATGTTGGGAATGAGTATTTAAACTTTATTCTATTTATGCTATGTATCAAACTTGTATACTCGCCAACATTTTTGTTGATTTTATTTTAATACATATTGCAGGTTGATAGATGAAGTGATGAAGAAATCAAGTTATGGTGGACTAGAAACTCATCTAGAAAATAAACTATGTTTGGAAAATTGATATATGTTTTGATCATGTTTAAATAATGTATGACTTTTAGTATTATTATGACATTTGATTTAAATTATATTGTCACGATAGTGTTATGATGCTTCGAGCTATTTGTTCGTCTCATCCCGATGTTTCCGCCATCGGTTGGGGTGTGACACTTCATGGGACAAAAGAAAATTTGCATTAGTATTAACGTTATTTTACTACTTTTGTGAAAATAACGTTAAAAGTGGCGGCCGACTGATCATGCATCATATGGTGGCGTTGATAGCCAAAAGATAAGGGGGTTAATGCAAAAATCAGCCTTTGTCTCGATTACCGTGTGTCATGTGCCTCAGGTCCAAAGCTTGATACAAAACTACTATCGATTCGGATGTCTCATTGGAAGCAGCCTCTCTATTACCGAGTGTTATGTTCCTCAAACCCTATCTTAGCTTTGTTATTGATAGGATTTACGGAGTACGGTGATGATGATGTATTGTAAGAAAGTATTGGTGATTTTTGTGTTATCAAGTTATTTCAGGATAATTGGATTTAGTTGAAGACTAAATGACAAGTCATAATAACTATTGATACGAGTTTAGAGGTACTAATTATATGTATGTGCAAATTACTAAGGTTGTGAGGTGCGAAACCACTGACCGTGGAAGTTCCAAATGAATACAACCCCTTGGTGGGGTCCGAAGAAGCGCCTTGCCAGGGGGTCGAGGGTTGGCCCCCGATAGGGTCCACGGGGCAACGACCCTTACTAGGGTTGTGGGAAAAGTTGGGTTGGTTGCGTTAAAAGGTACCTTAACGATGCTTCATTTGAAACAAAAGTTGCATTAAAGTTGATCGCACTGGAAATAAGTAGGGCAGGCACATGGAGGGCAACGTGGGCGACCCTCTAGGACCCACTCTCCCATGGGGCTCAAAATTATTTTGTTTAAGTTTTTATATGTGTGTGTGTATATATATATATATGTGTGTGTGTAAATGATAAATAGAAAACCCACTTGTGGTGAGAAAACGTAGGAAACTCTAAGCTCCTGACATTTATTTTTTGAAAAAAAATTACACATGTAATATACATGTTTTTAAGGGTTTTGAGCAAAAAAAGCAAAAAGCATCAACTAGATTAAAAAAATAATAAACAAGTTTTTGTGTAACATATGTTACATGCATCTGTAACATATGTTACAATGTGTAACATTACATTTTAAACATAGTTACAGTCACGTTGCGCAAAACTTGTTTATTATTTAAAAAAAATCCACTCGGCGCTTTTTAGTATTTTTTTTTTGCTCAAAACTCTTAAAAACATGTATATTACATGTCTGATTTTTTTCAAAATCAAAAAATTTCAGGAGGTTAGATTTTTCTAGGTTTTTCTCAAGTACAAGGGTTTTCTTCATAAACTTACATTGTGTGTGTGTGTATATATATATATATATATATATAGGGGATGGTTATCTTGAGAACGCTAAATATTGCGAGAACCATGAGAACGAATGAAAAAACCAATCAAAAATAAATTTTTAATACAAACTTCAATATAGTTGAAATACAACATAGATCAAAGAATTTACTCTTTAAATAATTCATCTTTCCTCTTAAAATCACTCTTAATAAAATTTTTACACATGTGTAAATTTGTTAACTTACACATGTGTAAAAAAAATTATTTACGAATTCACGTAAATTTAAACGTGTAAATTTAAAACATTGTATTTGAATAATAATGATAATTGTAAAAAGAAATTTTGAATTTGAATTATTTTTTATCAAGTTTTTGCGGTTTTTTCATTCGTTCTCACGGTTCTCGCGATATTTAGCGTTCTTATTTAAACCCTCTAAAAAGAAATTTTGAATTTGAATTATTTTTTATCAAGTTTTTGCGATTTTCCATTCGTTCTCACGGTTTCCGCGATATTTAGCGTTCTCATTTAAATTATTTTTAATCAAGTTTTTGCGGTTTTTCCATTCGTTCTCACGGTTCTCGCGATACTTAGCGTTCTCATTTAAACCCTCCCTGAGGGTTTAAATGAGAACGCTAAGTATCGCGAGAACCGTGAGGGTTTAAATGAGAACGCTAAGTATCGCGAGAACCGTGAGAACGGATGGAAAAACCGCAAAAACTTGATAAAAAATGATTCAAATTCAAAATTTCTTTTTACACTTATCGTTATTATTCGAATACAATGTTAAAAATTAAATTTACACGTTTAAATTTACGTGAATTCGTAATAATTTTTTTTATACATGTGTAAATTTGTCATTTACACATGTGTAAATTTGTTATATTTAAACATGTGTAAAAAATCAATAAGAGTGATTTTGAGGGATGGAATGAATTATTTGATGTTGTAAATTCTTATTTTGATATTGTATTTTAATTACAATGAGGTTTGTATTAAAAAAATTAATTTTGATTGGTTTTTTCATTTGTTCTCACGGTTCTCGCAATATTTAGCGTTTCAAGATAACCCTCCCCTATATATGTATATAGAGGGAGAGGATCATGAGAAAACTAGAAAACTAACTAAAAAACATAAAAAAAACATAAAAAATTACAAATTTTTTTTACAATTTTTTTTATAAAAATCGCTACATATTATGTATAAAAAAAATTTCAAAAAAAAAAACGTGTACTGCACATGTGCACTATATGTGTACTACACATGTGCATTATATGTATATGTTGCACTATGCATATATGCTTTTTTTTGTTTTTTTTTAAGTTTTTTATATAATAATATAGCGAATTTTTATAAAAAAAATAAAAAATAAAAAAAAATTTGATATGTTTTTTTGGCTTTTTTTAGTTAGTTTTTTGGTTTTCTCATTTAAACTAGTTTTCTCATAATCCATCCTCTATATATATATATGTTTAAGTTTTTATATATATAATATTTTTTTTCTAAACAAAAGAGATAACTAGATTTAAAAGTTAAAATTCAATATGTTTAGTTTAAGCCCATAAAAACGAATAAACCCAATTCCCAGTTAATCCAGTAAACCCACTAATGTTTTAAAATGTAAACCCTCAAACAGAAGTTTGAAAATTAAAGAGACAGAAAATTGACGAAGGGGCGATAATCGCCCGAGGGCCCATTTTTTCTACTTGCTCAAGACGCCCAAATCCTGAGGGATTATTAGGGACGACCCTGGAAATAAGTAGCAAGTTGTTATTGCTAGTGGCGGAATTTGACCAAAAGTTTCGGAGGGGCGGAAAGTCATCGGACCCAATTTATACACTCTATAAATATTTAGGCAAAATAATTTGGGGTAGGGGCGATCCTATATAATTTAAAATTTTCGGAAGCAAAATCGAAAATTTTACATTTTTAACGAAAACGTTGGGGTGGGGGGAGGGGGCGTGTGCACCGGGTTCCCACTAAGCTCCTCCGCTGGCTACTGCTCCCTTGGTTACTAAAGGTCGGTGGCAAGTTCCTACTATATGGTAGCAAACTGTACCTAAGTACCAACTAAGGTGTCGTATCAACTCAATACTTCGGTAGCAACATAGAATTTTGGTAGCAATAGAGTTGTTACGAACAATGTTTAATTTGCTACTAACCTAACTAGGAGTGTGCAGTTCACGGTTTTAATCCTTCGAATTTCACAAAGAACTTCTCGTTCTTAGAAGAGAACTTTATGTATTTTCTAATCATTGGTTTTGTACAAACAAAAGATTTTAAAAAGATTTTAATTTAAAAGGAATATCTATATACAATTAAGAAAGTATACGAGTCAAATGAAATCGTAACCTATAAGAGTGAGATTTTCATATCTTGAAAAGAATGATAAAATAAGCACACGATGTCATAAAGCTTTTACGTTTGTCTAGGCATGATGAGTTGAGTATGATTGGAAGTCCTCGGAAGTTTCATAAGACAATTGCAAGTGGTCTGAAAGTACCATGTTTAAGTGCAATTCACTATATTAATGTTTCTTATGTTTCTTGCTAGCTAAATATATAACCAGATATATCATTTCCTTAAAACTTTTTGTCAAGTTGTAGCTCATGTACGAAAAAAAGACAATGGAATAAAAACAAATATTTTAGAACCTTCAAAGTATAAAATATACCACTTTGAATAATACTAATCTATCAAAACATGGGTTTATACAAGGGCATGTTCAATATAGAATTAGAAAACGGCGAATATCACATAATATGTCTGTACATAGTGCTCTACCAATTTAATAAGAGTTTCGACGGTTTCATCTTATGTATTTAAACTAAATCAAAATGTATAAGGGAGGACCGGGTGTAGTAGGCCGTCCATCCCCTCCACTGCACCAATCGCAACCCGCCACCTCAACTACCTGCACAAACCCCTCCCTCCGGCTGTGGCACCCGAGAACGCCCTCTCACCTCTGCATCTCTCTCTCCTTTGCATACGCGTTTGTAGAGAGCTCTTCTCTCTCTCTCTTCGGCAACCATCACCCGCCTACCATACCCGCAAAGCCCACCCGATACACCAACAACGGTGTTACCAATCGGATAGGCGCTACCCGGGAACGCCCTGACCAACTAAGTTTATATGGGGTTTTCTGAGTTATCTACTAAGAGCATTCATATTGGAGCCCCAATATCCATCTATATAAATTAATTAGAAAACACACTTTCTTTAAATTATGTTTACTTTTCAAAACTTTCCCACATCCAACACTCTATCTATATCTCTATCATACTCACAATCACTTATTTTAATATTTATTTCTCTTTCATACACGCTCACAATAATAATAATATAGAGATTTGGATATGAGCCTTTCAATATAGAGGTTTACTTTAAAATCTATAAAACGTTCTCTATTATTCCAATGTAGTAGTGTTTTTATTGTTTCCTCTATTTCTTTCTATATATTATATAGTATTTATGAACATAGAGACTCCAATATCAATGCTATGCTCTATATGTTTCTCTAGTACATGTATGTATTATTAGTTGTTGCTAAATGTCAGACCCTCTTATTGAGATGGATTTAACTCTCTTTTTACATGTGATCCTGTTCTTATGATATTTTCATTTGTTATTACTTCTAGATACTTTCACAAACAAAACATATTTCAGTCTTCCATCTCATCAATCATACAAGGATCTTTGTTTTGGTCGGGCTTCCACCCTCACACGTTCGTAGTCAAGAAGACCTTTTACAACCAGCATTCTTAATTATAAACATCTTAAATAATTACCCTTTCTAAGGTTAGATATAGATGTAGAAAAATAAAGATTTACATATTTACTTTCTAGATTCATATGATAAAGTCTACTAAATAGTTGATGCAATTCAATGTATAGATGCATCAACATGATGGAAGATGGAAATACACGTCCAGCTCATAAGTTGTATGTTGAGTTCATGTATAACTAGATGCAAGTCGTTTGGTCCCGTAGCTGATCGGCATCATACATACCGAAAGGTAACTGTTCCGATACAGTTTGTACATAAACTCCGGATTCCCTCGAAGGTGTAAAAACGCCCAAACCACACGTCAATATGAAAAAGGTTTATGCACAAGTAGAATATCATACACACCATCAACACTTTTTTTACCAACACAAGTTCTTACAATCTTACATACGACATTTATGATTCCGTTCAAACTTTTTTTTTAAAGTGGAGTATCTGCGCAAAGAAAAACAGTACCGATAGCCTTAGGACAGATAGGTCTCGCTCAAGCTGCTTCAGCAAATCCAATGCGTGACTTACCAAAATCAAACACCGTGTGATATTGACCCATAAAAACATCCCCAAGGATCCTGCAACAAACCACCAAGGATCAGAGATTTCTTAAATTTTATAAATTACAATGACATTAAATATTATGATACTTGATCTTAATATTTTCTAATATAGCGATTCGAAAGGTAATAAGCGTTTAACACGGTACCAAAGAGGTCCACGAGGAGGGGCGACATCCAAAGCAGTGAAACCACTGATGCATTGTGCTACTTCTCCCTCACCGACTTTGAGGATGTACTGATCAATCATAAGAAAAATACTAGTTAAAATAACCAAGATATTAATTATATCACCTCGAAAAGGATATTTTAAAGAAAAAGTATTGTTATCACCTGCTCTGGGGTGAGCTCAAAAGTTTTACCGCCAATAGTAAAGGCGATATTAGGCATGTTGGAAAGACTGTGGCAATCCACTGCAGATTCTCCCATTGGACTGGGTATTCGATCACACAACTGCATTTAGATAAATGAAAAACTCAGACCCAACACTCTATGTATATGTGTGTGTGTGTGTGTGTGTTCTGGTTTCTTTCTTTGATCACATATATTACTTCACCTGATTGACATAATTAATTATGTTATCTTCAGTCTGGTTTCGTTTAAGTTGGCTTTGCATCCAAACAACAGCCATCTCACAGAACGTACAAATCCCGTCATTTAATCCAGCAGAAGACTTCCCGTTATTCTTGTCAACCACACTCTCAATTACGAAACTGTTAAAAATAACGGTTAGTAACATATGGTGGTGGCAAAAGTTTACGCAACTTGCAATGTGAGATTGACCTGACATCTCGAGAACCATCAAAAGTGCATAAATTCATTTGAGAACAGATTTTATCAGGTTGCGCCTACAGAATATCACAACAAACATATTCAGGTTGGATGTCAGAAGTTTTTATGAAATTAACTATTAAACATGCTTGTGCGTATAAACAGCATTATGCTGGTACCTCAGATAAGAGCATTTCAATTATAGTCTTTCCGTACTGATCAACCAGTGTCTTGCATTGCTGGCTCATTACTCCCGCAGCACCGATTGCGTGATTGATTTGAGTGATGATGGTCTATGATAGTTTTGAAATTTTTAGCGGATATTAAGTCATAGATAGGCTAGCTAGCATAATTGAATTAACAAAAGAAAAAACTAAAAAAGAAGTTTGAAATTTTGAGTAAAATGCCATTTTCGTCCCTGAGGTTTGGCCAGTTTTGCGACTTCCGTCCAAAGGTTTGTTTTTCCGCTTTTGGATCCAAAAAGTTTGAAATCTTGCCATTTCATCCGGACTCGTTAACTCCCATCTGTTTTACGCCGTTGGGTATTACCGTCTTTTTTAGACTTTCTTTATTAAATTAAAACACTATAAGAAATAAAGACCCACCTCTGTTGACTTTATTTCTTGTAGTATTTTTAGTTTAATAAAAAAACTGTCTAAAAAGACGGTAATACCCCTGACTTAACGGAGAAAAATGAATGGAGTTAACGATCCGGATGAACATGGCAAGATTTCAAACCTTTTGGATCCAGATGCGAAAAAACAAACCTTTAAAGTCGCAAAACAAGCCAAACCTCAAGGGTGAAAATGGCATATTTTACTCTATAATTTTTAAAACTTACCGTTGGACCTGCTAACAAAGAGGTTCCAGAGTCGGCAATTGCTGCACAACCACCGCTGCAAAATCCTGAAATAGAAGCAACGATCTCAGAAATCTTACAAAGTTCATAACTTAATACCATATTTTGGATGATAATCCATAACATATTGGAGAAAAGAAAAAGGTAAATAGGGATACTGCAATAGTTACCAGTAGTTTTATCTCCAATAAGAACGTCACCCATATTGAACTAAGTACAAAAAAATGTTCAGCAATGAATCAACGATATGAAAAAAATCAGATACAGAACGATATACGTATGAGGACATAATGAGATAACTCACCTGCCAATAGCCCTTTTGGGTCACGGGGACATACGTGTGCTTACCCTTGAAATGGTTGGGATCAACCCCACCGAACACAAGTTCACCCCCTTCTTCCTCACCAGCGTGGCGATTAAACCAAAATGAAAATACTGGTTCTTGGACGAGACCTTGATTAACCATGTTGTACCTAAAATGGTATGTGAATATTGAAATTGGCAATCATCTGATTGGTCTAACAATTACACATTTATAAGAAAAAGGCGTGTGACAAACAAGAACCATATGTTGTCAACATAGTATGAAACGTAAACAAGAGTCGTAGTTACCAAACAGGTACAGCTTTCCCGACAGATATCTCTTGATATCCAAGCCCGAGTATACCGTCGAACTTGGCTGCCAAGAAAGTGATTCCGGGCTCTCGGGTTGCCTCTATGAAATCCTGAAAACAACCCATCACAAGTAAGAAATCGATGAAAACATTGCACTCGAAACCACACGTTCTCGATCTTTACCTGCTCTTTAACGACCAGATCACCGAGTTTGACAGAGTCTTGGCTAAAATAACCCGAGATCGCTCCGGTTCCATACTGAATGGCAGCAGCTGTACCTGAATTAAAAAATAAGGAAAATTACATATTACTATTACTAATCCTGTAAATTACACAAAGCCCAATCACAGGCAACAGTCTTAGTTTCATTGTTTTCCTTATTAAGTAATTTTGTTCATCTTCGTTCGCTTATTAAATAAACGAACTTCCCACCAAACACGTTCACAAACAGTTCATGAACGTTCCGTTCGTTTACATGCCTAGGTACATAGAGACCCCATCAAAAGCAACTATACCATTCTTCTTGTAGGTACTTGAACGGCTAGCTTTAAACTTCTGGTGAAAAAGGCAAGCTATCTGCATATATATATAAAAAAACAATGAACACATAACTGAACGAAACACATCAATGAGTTAGAGATCCCGAATTAAGTAGACTAAACATCCAGCAAGGAGAAACTCACTGAAAGGAAGCACTTTGAAGAAGGCACCCATAAATTAGCACTCCCGGTATCGAAAACCACAGTGAACTTTTGCGGTGGAGTTCCAATACCAATCTCACCAAAATACTGAGCATCCATGTAATTCTTTAGCACGATAACGTCACCCTCTGAGTTCCTCAGAGTATCATAGAAGCCAAAGTTTCTTCTAGCACTTCCTTCCAAGGACAAACCATGTTCATTAACCCGGTTGAAGTGGTCCGCCTTTCGCTTTTTAAGTCCGACTCGAAGCAATCCACCATTAGTGGCTGAAAATGTGGTCGGTGACAGAACGAATAGAAGAAACAAGGCGAGTAAGCTTGTTTGGATTGTGGTACTCATGTCGAGCACTGTAAACACAATTAAACATTCTTATTGCGTGTTATATATTTTAGTGATTAAAATAGCAGTCAGCATCATAAAGCATAAGTATTAGAGATTAATTTTTGATGGAATTGGATTTTTTTCATAAAAGTTAGTAAACCGTCATTATCCATTTTGATACATGCCCTGTAACTGTCAATAGTAATACCAAATCATGTGTAATATATCAATGAAATAAGTACTAGAGATAGATTAATATGATAATGAAATTGGAAATTTTATCTTGGTATAAATACAGATACCGTACCAATACCAATCCCGAAAATACCGCACCGAATTTTTTCGGTACCGGATTCGGTACTTTTTGGCATTTTCAGTATCGGTACTTTCGGGATCGGTAGCTGTTCGGAACGGTAGCGGTAAAATACCGAATTTTACCTTCAAATACCGACACGTACCAATACTGGTACCATACCGTACCGAATATTTCGGTATCGGTATCCAGTTTTGACGAAATTCGGTATCGGTATTTTCGGGATCGGTACGGTATCGTTATCATGCTCATCACTATAACTGTCAATATTAATATCCAAATCATGTGTAATATATATCAAATTAGAAATTTTATCATAAAAGTTTGTAAACTATCATTATCAAAAGGATTCAAGCAGCACTATAACCGTCGATATTAATATCCAAATCATGTGTAATACATCAATTTAACAAGTACCAAAGATTAACAACAATTATAAACCTAGAAACATGTTTCAGTCCCTCAATTGATTTCTACAACTCAAAACATCCAAATAGTAGTCGTATCAATCGTAATCTAACTAAAAATCTTCTAATTCACCACCTAAAACAACATGCATTGAGATCGATTTACTTACAGCACTAACGGAGTGATGTACGGAAGAGATAAACCCTAACAAACAGCGTAATTACAGATTAAAACAGTAACTACGAATCAGTACACAAATCAAACAATCGATTATAGTTACGTATACATAAACACATACAGTATGAAGTGATCGGAGGTATCGACGGCGGCAGATTGGGAGAGAAAAAAGTGAAAACTAACCGGTGGTATGTGACAGAAGCAACAAAGGTGGCTTGGAAGGAGAGGAATACGTGGTGTGAGACGTGGAATGAGAAAGCAAGCACCGCCTTTTCAGCAATTTAACTGCAACTTTTGTGCTTATGTGCACGCAAGTTTGGCTATTTTTTGTTTATGTGCACGCAAGTTTAGATATTCTTCATTAACGGGACCATCATAGTTTTCACAATCCATTCATCGAGAAAGAGATTTTTATATTACGAAAAACGGTTACGAGTCGAGAAGAGAGAGAAAATATTGTTATGTGTATGTATATTTGGGTAAGAGATCATCCATAAGAGAGAAATTTTGTACGAATTGTAGGAGACAATTATGACTCACATTTGTTTTTTCTTAATTTAAGAAGATACGAAACCACGGGGTGTCAGCCCAGTTGCCAGCCTCATCCATTTCCAAAGGAGGACGCGGTTCGAGTCAGCTCGCCGAATATCCTGCTGGGTAGTAACCGCCAGGCAGCTATGGGGCTAAGCTAGCTTGGGAGGGAGAACCCTCCCGCGGTCAGGGGTACCGTGCATTTACCCTTTTCTTTTCTTTAAGAAGGTACGAGTATGATGGTCTTTTCTCCTTTTAACTAGTATCATCCTTGATTTTCAAATGCCTATAACTTTTTCATACGTTAGTATTTTTAAAAAAAGTTACACCGTTAACGAGCATTTCATTCTCTTTAATTCGAGCAGCCTATTGCTATAGTTTTCTTAAAATTAATTTACAGGACTTTGAATACCCGTTACGTGATTACGTGATTTTGAATACCCAATATCCATTACGTGATTTTGAATACCTGGTATATGACTACGTGTTTTTTTAATACCCATTACGTGATTACACATTCAACATAAATCATTAAGCATTCAATGTAAAATCATTACGTCATTACATATTCAATATGATTTGTTATAACGAATGTTAATACATTTATGTTTATTACATGATTACACATTTAATAATAAGAACTTGATTGTTTATGCTTTATTACGTGGTTAAATCTCTAATATACGACATTGTTAGGGCATAGTTTTTTTATAACCATGGATCCTGTATCCTGAAGCGTTGCCTGGGTCACGTATCCTTAGCGGATGTTGCAGGGACTCGGAGGATCAAGGATCCTTAACATTACTTATGATTTCTAACAATTATCCACGTTTTTAATGCTTATACACAGGTAATGGACGTAGTGGACTAATTCTCAGCTAGAATCTCGGGAATATTCGTTAAAGATGCCTCACATGTGCTATTTTCACTAATGGTCATGGGAGTGGACATGTTTTTCCTAAAAAATAGGACCTAGTTGTTGGTTTTACTATTAAATGGGTTGATCAAGTGTTTTAGGTCAGTTATCACCTTCAAAAACACACATTCATGAATCAGAGCTAACATCACACTTAGAAAACATTCATTGTACCACACTTGATTAACATCCGAAGTTGTAATTTTTTATGCAATATAGTCGGTGATCGGTAGTTGCCATCACCCGAGGTTTTTATGCCGGCGATCTGCTAGCGATCAAGTTCCTTGTAAAAAATCGTTGTGTTCATATTCACATTCATCAAGCAATTCATTTCTCATTGTCCAACATTCAAGCACTCAACCTCACAAAATCAGATTTGGTTACATTATCCTTATTGTGATTTTTGACCAAAACAGTTTGGCGCCTACCGTGGGGTAATCGGTGCTTCAATTCTAAAAATCTCACTCATTTCATTCACCTTTGTTCACTTCCATCAATCACATGGCTTCTCAGGGAAAATCCACTTCAAATGCCATGCCAGCGGTTACCTCATCTCAAGCCAGTGCATTGTTGCCTCCTATTCCCCTGCATTCCAGAAGAATGCTAAAAATTCTCAGAAGAAGACATCATCTGTCTTCACAGGATCAAAAACCTCAGTTGTTTCTTCATCTACAATTACTAACAGTGATGTTTCTACTTTGATTTTGCAGATGAAAGGTTACATGGAACAAAAAGAGAAAACCAACCAGAGGATCCTTCGCGAGATTGATGAAAGCAAAAGAGACCAGTGAAAATCAGTCTCCACTCATGCCTATATCATTGGATTTTGCTACTCCATCATCAACAATCCAGCAGTCCAAAGGATCCACGACTCAACCCCAAGTATCCTCTATCCTTCAACAAGGATCACTAGCAATGACGCAGCCTCAAGGATCCTCTATCCTTCAATAAGGATCATTGGAGACAACTCAGAATCAAGGATCCTTCCTCCGTTCGGAGGATATATGGAGACGTTTCCAGCTCAAGGATCCTACTTTTAGAATCAAGGATCCTCGCCTCAGGTTCAAGGATCCATAGATTGCCCTCCAAGGCCTTCAGTACCAATGTATCCAGGATCCAACATCTTTCAGGATCAAGGATCCTCAAGGAGTCAGTCATTCAGAAGTTTCGAAGTACATGAAGGGGATTTCATTCTTATGCAGACCATTGCTTCATCTAGTCCTACCATTGCACCAGACATGTCTTACCCTAGATATACTTCTGGGATACTAGTTCCAAATCAATCGGGAGGTAACAATTTCAATACACCTTTCGATACTAACTTTGTTTACATGCAAGATGCAGGTATCAACCAAGCCATGGCCAGGGAGTTGCAAAAACTCAAGGATATGATATCCAGTGTCCCGGAGTGGTCAAACCCATTCCAGAGATTCCGGATGGAAGTCACAGGGTGTCTCGCTTTGCACCTCATATAAGCGACGCTGAGATACCAAAACGCTTTCAAACACCAAGTATGAAGCTCTATGATGGTACCACTGATCCGGAAGAGCATGTGGCTCAGTACAGAGAAAGGATGGAGATCTACCCCATCCCTGAAAGGTTAAAGGAAGCTTGTCTGTGTAAGGGATTTGGATCCACACTCACTGGATCAGCACTCAAATGGCTGTTAAGTCTTCCTCCTTACTCAATAACTTCATTTTCACATTTAGTTAACTTGTTCAATAATCAATTTTCTTGTAGTAGATCTTTTGAAAGGTTAACTAGTGACTTGTATAGGATTACCCAGGGATGTGATGAATCATTAAGAGATTATATCACTAGATTTAGTAGAGAATCCTTGGAAATCCCTAGTTTAGATATTTCCACTGCTGTGGAAGCCTTTAAAATGGGATTACTAAAAGATTCTTCATTCTATGTTGATCTTGTTATGACACCTTGCAGGAATCTAGATGCAGTAAGAAACAGGGCCTTGAGATTCATCCGGTTAGAGGATGACAAGAGGATCCAGGAAAGGTTGTCAGGATCTTCAAAACAGGAGAATCAAGGATCCTTTGATAAGAATAATCGATCCAAGCAATACTCCAAGCATGACAACCACAATAATCATGTGGATTGACAAGAGGAAGACGATGAGGAATATCCTCATATTTCTATATATTGTTTTTCTGCTGATAGCATTGAACTAATCCTTGCTTTGCAGAATTTAGGTGACAAGGCTAGATGGTCGAGGAAAGATAAGTCGAAATGGTGTGCTTATCATAAGGATTTCGGTCACCTCACTGATGAATGTATAGCACTAAGGAAGGAAATTAGGCTATCTTTTGAGCAAAGGTTACCTGAAGAAGCTGCTCGGAAGGAAGAAGTCAAGAATCCAGAATCCTGAAAGAGCTCCTCCACTGCCAGCAGATGCTCAGATCATTAACTTCACTTCTTGAGGCTCTGATATTTGTGGAACCTCATTTCCTGTAGCTAAAAGCACACCAAGGAGACAAAGATGGAGAATGGAGAGAGACCTCTTCGAACGACCACTATAACCAGCAAAAGTGATATCCTTTGATGAGGATGACCACGTTGACATACAGGATCCTCATCACGACGGTTTAGTCATTACGTTGTTTATTTCTAACCATTTTTTTCCGCAGGATCCTTATTGACGGAGGAAGCTCTGTGAACATAATCCAGTTGGATGTCCTCAAAAGAATAAATATTCTTGAATCCGAAATTGTCTGAAGATCGTCGGTGCTCGTTAGGATTCAATGGAGAAACAAAAAAAAAATACATTGGGGGACATCAAACTCCTGATCGACATAGAGGGAGTAAACACTATTCAGAATCTGTGTTATTGATTGCTTATCTCGTTGCAATGTTATTCTTGGCAGGTCTTGGATACACGACATGAAGGCAGTTCCTCAACATACCATCAATGTGTAAAGCTGTAACATCCGTAAAAAAACGGATTTACCAAACCCGCTCCGCTTATCAACCGAACAATCAGTTAAAAATTTAGTGGCGTATTTAGTGCCCAAATTATTTTTAAACAATACATAATTAATAAGTATAATGGGTTATAAAAGTTTATTTGAAAAAGTATTGAAATTAATGAAATAAAAATAAATTAGTGCTGCCGGGTTTCGAACCCGGGTCAGCCAGCGATTCAAACAAAGCCTTAACACTTAACCATCCAACCACTGCGCCACTAATGTTTCTTGTTTATTATTAGAGACAATTAATACATAAAATAAATCTCGAATTCAAAAACCGACGCGCCTAATTGCAGTCGTCGAAATCCCGACTATCTCGCCAAGGATTGACGGTTTCTTCAGTTTTAACGTAAACTTTAACTATAACATCGGTTATAACCGACGTCTGAACCCGCGACGCAAGTCATAACCGCCGGAAAACGTAATGACTTTGAATCAAGTCTGAAATCCGACTCTATACATCTCGGTTCCTCCCTATAAATTCACCCACAATCCACTGGTAGCCTTTTCGCTCAAAACCGCACCCTTTCTCGACGTAATTCCATTCGCGGAAATCTTCTGCAACTCGCCGGAAAACCGAACCTTTCACTTCTGTGCCTTACTCTAAACACTGAACACTCAGAACTCATACCGAAGCCACCCACATTCATCTCAAGCTCGTTGAAGACCCTCTGCCGCAAGACACACGTTGCCGGAATCATTTGCTGTCACCGGAGTTCTGCCAGAGAAACAGAGGAGTCCAGTTCGGTATACCTTACGCTTAATCTTTCATTCTTTTTACTTATCTCACCTGTAATTAATCATAACACACTAACAAACTTGATTAAAATTTGAACCAGTCGGACTTCCGATTCTGGTTAAGATTAACGAAGAAGACGAAGTTTCCGTTGTCCATAAGTTTAATTTAAATCAAGATATAACTCGGGTTATACACACAGTCCAGCGGTGGACTTTGTGCAAATAAAACACGCAAACGTCTCGAGTTCGATACATGTCCCACGCATACTCGCTTTAATAAAAATGTTCCTTTTTATTTCTGAACCGGATTCATTTCGCATAGATGTTATGTAACATCCGTCAAAAACGGATTTTACCAAACCCGCTCCGTTTATTAACCGAACAATCAGTTTAAAATTTCGTGGCGTATTTAATGCCCAAATTAATTTTAAACGATACATAATTAATTATTATATTGGAATATATAATTTGTTTTTGAAAAATTGTTAAAAATAACGAAATAAAAATAAAATGGTTCTGCCGGGTTTCGAACCCGGGTCAGTCAACCGGTTCAGCAAAGTCTTATCGCACACACACTCAACCACTGCGCCACTAGTGTTCTTTGTTAATTA
The DNA here is from genome assembly GCA_947069175.1 of Scalesia atractyloides. Classification (NCBI taxonomy): domain Eukaryota; kingdom Viridiplantae; phylum Streptophyta; class Magnoliopsida; order Asterales; family Asteraceae; genus Scalesia; species Scalesia atractyloides. Next base: position 58,440,582 of record CAMTDV010000009.1, read on the forward strand.
TTAGAATCAATTAATTCATATCATGATTCTCGAATTCAAAACCGGCGCCCAAATTGCAGTCGTCGGAAATCCCGGCGATCTCGCGAGATTGGACGGTTTCTTCAAGTCTTAACGTAAACATTTAAACCCACATCGGTTATAACCGACGCCAGAACCCGCGACACAAACTATAACTGCCGGAGAATTTCTAACCGACGAATCAAGTCGGAAATCGGACCAAATTCATCAATGACCTGCCTTATAAATACCCCCTCAAACCTCTGCAAGCTTTTTCGCTCAAAACCGCACCTTTACCCGACGTATTTTCACTCGCCGGAAAACTTCTGCACATCGCCGGAAAACCGAACCCTTCACTTCTGAGCCTTACTGAACCCCCTGAGCTTACAACGAAGTCACCCACATCCTTTTCAAGCTTGCTGAAGACTCTCTGCCGCAAGACACACGACGCCGGAATCTTTTGCTGTCACCGGAGTTCTGCCGGAGAAACAGAGAAGTCCAGTCGGTATACCTTACGCTTAAATCTTTCATTCTTTTTACATATCTCATCTGTAATTAACCTCAAAACACTAAAGAACACGATTAAAACATCGAACCAGTCGGACTTCCGATTCTGGTTAAATTCAACGAAGAAGACGAAGTTCCAGTTGTGTATAAGTATAATTAAAATCAAGTTATAACTCGGGTTAGACACACAGTCCAGCGGTGACTGTGTTCACAATAAACACGTAAACGTCTCGAGTTCGAATCTTGTCCCACGCATGCTGCCTTAATAAAAATGTCCTTTTTTTTTGTTAACCGAACCGGAGCCACCGCTGTTACATGTTAAGTTTATTAATAACCGGAATAATAACCAAGTTAGACACACAGTCCAGTGGTGGACTGTGTGACGTTTAAACACACGTCACGAGTTCGAGTCCGGTCTACTGCACCGATTCGGACAATTATCTAACTTTTTAAAATAAGACAGAAATGGAAATGTTTAGTTTGTATATAAGTATAATAAAAATCGGTTTATATAACAAGTTAAACACACAGTCCAGCGGTGGACTGTGTGTTAACTCAACCCACAGGTCCCGGGTTCGAGACCTGTGGAGCGCACCGAGTCACTGATTAAAATCTTTTTAGAAATAAGTTGATTTTCGGATTAATCTAATTAATATATAAATATAATTAAAAACAGAAATATTTCGGGTTAGACACGTAGCTCAGTTGGTAGAGCTGCGTGCACGCGTACGGGAGGTCTCGGGTTCGAGCCTCACTCAGCGCACACTTACACGCATACGAACCGGTCAAACAGTCAAGGTCAATGGTCAACGGTCAACGGTCAAAAAAGTCAATTTTTTTATTATTTTATTTATTTATTTTAATTAAAATCAATTAAAAATACTTAAAAATAACATTTTTAAGGTTAGAAAATAGCCTTAAACTCACAAAAATACACCCAACAATCCTACTAAAATGGATTAATAAAATCCGTTTACTTACCGAACCATAATGCTATTTATCTAGGTTAATTTCACTCGTGGTTAAAACCACTTCGTGTGCATTCAACATCATCAACCGAACGCACCCACTGTGAGTGAATCTTACAACTCCCCTTTTTAATTACACGTTTTTGGGTGTGTCATGTGTCACAAAATAATTAACTCGTTTATTTAAACTTGTGCCATACCATATCGTGATCTAAACTTAGATTGTTTATATTGTTGTGATTATGTATTTCATTTTTGTCAACTTATATGAAATTCATTCATTAAGCCCATCAGTTCCTCGTGGGAGACGAGTTGAGCAACGCGTGCCTCAAAACCAATCCATTATTGTTCATGTGTGTATTATTGAGTTTATATTGTTTGTAGTTATGTCTTTCATAATATCATGTTTATGCAATTCATTCATTAGGCCCATCAGTTCCTCGTGAGAGACGAGTTGAGCAACGCGTGCCTCTAAACGATCCATTATTGTTCATGTGTGTATTGTTTAATATTAAAGTGATTGGTGAATAAGTTTACATCTATTTTTACTCATGTGTGGTTGTGCACTTATTTTATAATCAATTAAATAAACTTGTTCAAATGTTTTCCATAGGATTCACTCGCCAACTTTTGTTGATCCAAAAACCCTTTTACACATGATACAGGTGAACAGGATGAAGCAAGGAAAACATAGGAAATGCCTTAGAAGAAAACAATGAAGCCTAGATTGATATTTAGGACATGTTGTAATATTGATTGTAATTCTCCATTAAAGTGTATTAATGAATATGAAACGTATAATAAATGTCATGAGCTTTGATGATAACCCAATCATGCCTCGGTCACCTTTTCCGCTGCGGGTCGGGTGTGACAGATTGGTATCAGAGCCATGACTATAGGGATATAGGATAGGTTATTAGACCCTTAGAGCCTATACTATAGTCTGCCTAAATTTTAATTGATTAGGTGGTTACATACAAGCTTATGATATTTATTTGTTTCATATTTGTTTATATTTACAGTCAAACATACATACTTACATACACATTCATTATACATATATCAATGTTCTTATATTCAATTCATCTTCATACTTTTGTTATTCAAAGATTTTGTTGCAATTTTCAAATCTCATCAAAGTAAGTTCTGTGACGGGCATGTAGTAACTGGAAGGGTACAAGTACCGTAGTCGGAATGTCCTGTCTAGGTTGGCATTCGTATAAATCCAATATAACGGACCAGTTTGCCTACCTGGGGACTAACGATGAGAGTACGAAGGACCTATTAGGCCAAAGCATGCCACACCAAAACGCCGTTCGAACTAACCCCACTTTGAGGTGTCACCGTGTCTACACCTGGACACATTCCGAATCTCATACGTTATATACATATTTCTCGATTTTCTCCGGGTTTTAGTGTACGCAACCAGGCTAACACATGCGAACCATATGAAAAACCCGATATTCATGGGGGCCCACATGATTACGAAGGTAAAGTATGGCGGCATGTAGGGCCTAATGGCGAGCAAAGCCCAAGACATCCTATGGATGTAGTAGATTTATTTTTCTATAATTATTTTATGAATGTTCATTCCTAGTGCGACCCATGAACCCAAAAACATCCAACTCATACTCTTGACATGTATTCCTTGTATCGCTCGTAGGAAGATGAGAGCAGGAAAAGCCCGCGAGCGCATGGCTGCCCTAATCGCTAAACAAATGGCTGCCGTAATACCCAACATTGTAATCCAAGTCCAACAAGCACTTACTGCTAATCCTGTCAATCAAGAAGATCAACACGTTATCAACCCTCCCCCAAATACCACTAGATGCACCTACAAGCATTTCAAATCATGCGACCCTCCAAAATACAAAGGGACTGAAGGCGTCACCGCTCTCCTCCATTGGTTTGAAGAGATGGAGAACACTTTTCTAAATTGCGATTGCCCCGATGATCGCAAAGTGCGATATGCTACCGGTCGATTATATGGAATAGCACTTACTTGGTGGAATACAGAGAAGGCCAAACGAGGTGTTGAAGATGCTATGACTTTAACTTGGAATGAATTGAAGGAAATCATGACCAGACGATTTTGCCCAAGGAGCGAAATCAAGAAATTAGAAGATGAATTTTATTCGTTGAAGCAAAAGGAAGGAGACCACACCACGTACAACAAAGATTCCTCGAGTTACATCAAATGGTTCCCAACATGTTCACTCCCTCTACCGTTTGATCGAGCACTACATTCGTGGTCTTCCGTCAAAGATTCAAGACTCTGTAATAAGTACCACGCCTGCAACTTTGGAAGCAGCAATGGAGCTAGCAACAGAGCTCACCGAGAACCGAATCCGGAACAAAGACTTCAAGGAGGAGAAGAAGAAGGATAAAGCACCGACTGAAACCTCCGATTACACCCAAACCGAATCCCCTTCTCCACCCACTTTTAAGAGAAAAAGAGACGGGCAACTTTTCGCTACTACCCAACGTAATCAACCAATTTCACACGCCATACCCATCCAAGCTATCCCAATCACCCAAGTGACACCCAACTCAACTTACCAAATAAGAAACCATATCTTGGACCTCACCCTCGATGCAAAAACTGTTTTTATCACCATCCCTTACCTTACCTTGTCGACTATGTGCAACTTGTGGACGCTATGGTCATTTGAGCAAGGTTTGCCGCACCTTTCAAAACCAATCTTTTCCCTACTCAAAACATGGCCCAAACCTATCAACAACCCCAATACCCCATGTTCACATATGTTCGAGCTTGTTTCAATTGTGGCGACCCTACCCACTTTAGAAACACGTGCCCTGGATTGGTTAACATCATAAACGCTCAAGCTCAATCAAACCAGTTAACCAAGTAAATCAAGAAAACCCAACCACTAGGCCACCAGCAACAGGAAGAGTTTTCAACATCAACGCCAATCCTGTCGAAGATAATGACGGCCCAAACGAAGATACCCAACTAGTCCTCTTCACCGAAAATCCAGATTCAACTCCAATCGTTTAGTTTTATGTTTTTCTTTATCACATAGAACCAATCATAACTTAAGGATAAAGCCAATGAGAATTTGACAAGAATATGGTGGATACGCCGCTGGTACTTCCTATATATAAGTATTCTTGTCAAAGGATCAGAAGCATTATCTGGCGGTTATGAGAGGTTCCATATGTAAACTGTTTGAGTAATTATTGTTTATTATTTTCAGTACATGCAATTTCATAGGCCGCCGCTCCCCATTACATATGAGCGTTGAGCATGTTCCCCATTTCATTATGAGGTTGAACCTGGCGTGCCCACATACGATCGGCTCCGTTTGATTGAGCCTTGATCGCACAGACATTTTCATTTTCAGTACTTGCAATACGATCGGCTTCGTTGATTGAGCCTTGATCGCACAAACATTTTCATTATCAGTATCTTGTGGTTGTTGTGTTTGTTGTAGAGTCGTATGAACTAATCATAACTTGCAGATAAAGTCAATGAAAATTTGACAAGAATATGGTGGATACGCCGCTGGTACTTCCTATATATAAGTATTCTTGTCAAATGATCGGAGGCATTATCAGGCGGTTATGAGAGGTTCCATGTATAGGCTGTTTGTGTGATTGTTGTTTAGATTAAGTTTATTATTTTCAGTACATGCAATACGATCGGCTCCGTTTGATTGAGCCTTGATCGCACAGACATTTTCATTTTCAGTACATGCAATACGATCGGCTCCGTTTGATTGAGCCTTGATCGCACAGACATTTTCATTATCAGTATTTTGTGGTTGTTGTGTTTGTAGTAGAGTCACATAGAACTAATCATAACTTGTGGATAAAGTCAATGAAAATTTGACAAGAATATGGTGGATACGCCGCTGGTACTTCCTATATATAAGTATTCTTGTCAAATGATCGGAGGCATTATCAGGCGGTTATGAGAGGTTCCATGTATAGGCTGTTTGTGTGATTGTTGTTTAGATTAAGTTTATTATTTTCAGTACATGCAATACGATCGGCTCCGCTTGATTGAGCCTTGATCGCACAGACATTTTCATTTTCAGTACATGCAATACGATCGCTCCGTTTGATTGAGACTTGATCGCACATACATTTTTTCATTTTCAGTATTTTGTGTTTGTTGTATTGGTTGTAGAGTCACATAGGACTAATCATAATTCACTGATAAAACCAATGCAAATTTGACGAGAATATGGTGGATACACCGCTGGTACTTCCTATATATAAGTATGCTTGTCAAAGGATCAGAGGCATTGTCAGACGGTTATGAGAAGTTCTAATGTAGGATTTAGTAGTTTCTTGGTAACTAATCATAACTTGTGGATAAAACCAATGAAAATTTGGCAAGAATATGGTGGATGCGCCGCTGGTACTTCCTATATATAAGTATTCTTGCCAAAGGATCAGAGGCATTATCAGGCGGTTATGAGAAGTTCCATGTAGGATTTAGTATTGCCCTGGGTTAAAATTTGTGTTACATTTATATCATCTCGCTATTTAAAGAAATTGGATTGTGTTCCATTTCTACATAAACTAACCTCTCCATCATAACAAACGAGAGAGGAACTGTCACCATTCAAACATATATGCTATCAGAATGTGGATTCAAATATTAGCTGTTGTGTTTATTTATGTTCTATAGTCATAGAACCAATCATAACTTACTGATAAAACCAATGAAAATTTGACAAGAATATGGTGGATACGCCGCTGGTACTTCCTATACATAAGTATTCTTGTCAAAGGATCAGAGGTATTGTTAGATGGTTATGAGAAGTTCCATGTAGGTTGTAGTATTAGAAGTTTTGCCTTAGGATATAACCATATCCTTCCAAACATATCCAAACTGTTATGCATGATATCATATTTAGCGAATCAACTCTGCTTATCAATACTTTTACAGTAGGCAACAAAAAGCGATTCCTGTAATGGGGTACTTAACCCTTACAAGGAACGTTACCGCCTCAAACAAAAACTTAAACCCTTACTTTTCTAAGTATGTAACTGTCAAAACTAAACACCATCATTTTTAGTCAAATATATCACTACTTAAATTTCGGGACGAAATTTCTAAAAACCGTCAAAAACGGATTTTACCAAACCCGCTCCGTTTATTAACCGAACAATCAGTTTAAAATTTCGTGGCGTATTTAATGCCCAAATTAATTTTAAACAATACATAATTAATTATTATATTGGAATATATAATTTGTTTTTGAAAAATTGTTAAAAATAACGAAATAAAAATAAAATGGTTCTGCCGGGTTTCGAACCCGGGTCAGTCAACCGGTTCAGCAAAGTCTTATCGCACACACACTCAACCACTGCGCCACTAGTGTTCTTTGTTAATTATTAGAATCAATTAATTCATATCATGATTCTCGAATTCAAAACCGGCGCCCAAATTGCAGTCGTCGGAAATCCCGGCGATCTCGCGAGATTGGACGGTTTCTTCAAGTCTTAACGTAAACATTTAAACCCACATCGTTATAACCGACGCCAGAACCCGCGGCACAAACTATAACTGCCGGAGAATTTCTAACCGACGAATCAAGTCGGAAATCGGACCAAATTCATCAATGACCTGCCTTATAAATACCCCTCAAACCTCTGCAAGCTTTTTCGCTCAAAACCGCACCTTTACCCGACGTATTTTCACTCGCCGGAAAACTTCTGCACATCGCCGGAAAACCGAACCCTTCACTTTTGAGCCTTACTGAACCCCCTGAGCTTACAACGAAGTCACCCACATCCTTTTCAAGCTTGCTGAAGACTCTCTGCCGCAAGACACACGACGCCGGAATCTTTTGCTGTCACGGAGTTCTGCCGGAGAAACAGAGAAGTCCAGTCGGTATACCTTACGCTTAAATCTTTCATTCTTTTTACATATCTCATCTGTAATTAACCTCAAAACACTAAAGAACACGATTAAAACATCGAACCAGTCGGACTTCCGATTCTGGTTAAATTCAACGAAGAAGACGAAGTTCCAGTTGTGTATAAGTATAATTAAAATCAAGTTATAACTCGGGTTAGACACACAGTCCAGCGGTGACTGTGTTCACAATAAACACGTAAACGTCTCGAGTTCGAATCTTGTCCCACGCATGCTGCCTTAATAAAAATGTCCTTTTTTTTTGTTAACCGAACCGGAGCCACCGCTGTTACATGTTAAGTTTATTAATAACCGGAATAATAACCAAGTTAGACACACAGTCCAGTGGTGGACTGTGTGAACGTTTAAACACACGTCACGAGTTCGAGTCCGGTCTACTGCACCGATTCGGACAATTATCTAACTTTTTAAAATAAGACAGAAATGGAAATGTTTAGTTTGTATATAAGTATAATAAAAATCGGTTTATATAACAAGTTAAACACACAGTCCAGCGGTGGACTGTGTGTTAACTCAACCCACAGGTCCCGGGTTCGAGACCTGTGGAGCGCACCGAGTCACTGATTAAAATCTTTTTAGAAATAAGTTGATTTTCGGATTAATCTAATTAATATATAAATATAATTAAAAACAGAAATATTTCGGGTTAGACACGTAGCTCAGTTGGTAGAGCTGCGTGCACGCGTACGGGAGGTCTCGGGTTCGAGCCTCACTCAGCGCACACTTACACGCATACGAACCGGTCAAACAGTCAAGGTCAATGGTCAACGGTCAACGGTCAAAAAAGTCAATTTTTTTATTATTTTATTTATTTATTTTAATTAAAATCAATTAAAAATACTTAAAAATAACATTTTTAAGGTTAGAAAATAGCCTTAAACTCACAAAAATACACCCAACAATCCTACTAAAATGGATTAATAAAATCCGTTTACTTACCGAACCATAATGCTATTTATCTAGGTTAATTTCACTCGTGGTTAAAACCACTTCGTGTGCATTCAACATCATCAACCGAACGCACCCACTGTGAGTGAATCTTACAACTCCCCTTTTTAATTACACGTTTTTGGGTGTGTCATGTGTCACAAAATAATTAACTCGTTTATTTAAACTTGTGCCATACCATATCGTGATCTAAACTTAGATTGTTTATATTGTTGTGATTATGTATTTCATTTTTGTCAACTTATATGAAATTCATTCATTAAGCCCATCAGTTCCTCGTGGGAGACGAGTTGAGCAACGCGTGCCTCAAAACCAATCCATTATTGTTCATGTGTGTATTATTGAGTTTATATTGTTTGTAGTTATGTCTTTCATAATATCATGTTTATGCAATTCATTCATTAGGCCCATCAGTTCCTCGTGAGAGACGAGTTGAGCAACGCGTGCCTCTAAACGATCCATTATTGTTCATGTGTGTATTGTTTAATATTAAAGTGATTGGTGAATAAGTTTACATCTATTTTTACTCATGTGTGGTTGTGCACTTATTTTATAATCAATTAAATAAACTTGTTCAAATGTTTTCCATAGGATTCACTCGCCAACTTTTGTTGATCCAAAAACCCTTTTACACATGATACAGGTGAACAGGATGAAGCAAGGAAAACATAGGAAATGCCTTAGAAGAAAACAATGAAGCCTAGATTGATATTTAGGACATGTTGTAATATTGATTGTAATTCTCCATTAAAGTGTATTAATGAATATGAAACGTATAATAAATGTCATGAGCTTTGATGATAACCCAATCATGCCTCGGTCACCTTTTCCGCTGCGGGTCGGGTGTGACAGATTGGTATCAGAGCCATGACTATAGGGATATAGGATAGGTTATTAGACCCTTAGAGCCTATACTATAGTCTGCCTAAATTTTAATTGATTAGGTGGTTACATACAAGCTTATGATATTTATTTGTTTCATATTTGTTTATATTTACAGTCAAACATACATACTTACATACACATTCATTATACATATATCAATGTTCTTATATTCAATTCATCTTCATACTTTTGTTATTCAAAGATTTTGTTGCAATTTTCAAATCTCATCAAAGTAAGTTCTGTGACGGGCATGTAGTAACTGGAAGGGTACAAGTACCGTAGTCGGAATGTCCTGTCTAGGTTGGCATTCGTATAAATCCAATATAACGGACCAGTTTGCCTACCTGGGGACTAACGATGAGAGTACGAAGGACCTATTAGGCCAAAGCATGCCACACCAAAACGCCGTTCGAACTAACCCCACTTTGAGGTGTCACCGTGTCTACACCTGGACACATTCCGAATCTCATACGTTATATACATATTTCTCGATTTTCTCCGGGTTTTAGTGTACGCAACCAGGCTAACACATGCGAACCATATGAAAAAACCCGATATTCATGGGGGCCCACATGATTACGAAGGTAAAGTATGGCGGCATGTAGGGCCTAATGGCGAGCAAAGCCCAAGACATCCTATGGATGTAGTAGATTTATTTTTCTATAATTATTTTATGAATGTTCATTCCTAGTGCGACCCATGAACCCAAAAACATCCAACTCATACTCTTGACATGTATTCCTTGTATCGCTCGTAGGAAGATGAGAGCAGGAAAAGCCCGCGAGCGCATGGCTGCCCTAATCGCTAAACAAATGGCTGCCGTAATACCCAACATTGTAATCCAAGTCCAACAAGCACTTACTGCTAATCCTGTCAATCAAGAAGATCAACACGTTATCAACCCTCCCCCAAATACCACTAGATGCACCTACAAGCATTTCAAATCATGCGACCCTCCAAAATACAAAGGGACTGAAGGCGTCACCGCTCTCCTCCATTGGTTTGAAGAGATGGAGAACACTTTTCTAAATTGCGATTGCCCCGATGATCGCAAAGTGCGATATGCTACCGGTCGATTATATGGAATAGCACTTACTTGGTGGAATACAGAGAAGGCCAAACGAGGTGTTGAAGATGCTATGACTTTAACTTGGAATGAATTGAAGGAAATCATGACCAGACGATTTTGCCCAAGGAGCGAAATCAAGAATTAGAAGATGAATTTTATTCGTTGAAGCAAAAGGAAGGAGACCACACCACGTACAACAAAAGATTCCTCGAGTTACATCAAATGGTTCCCAACATGTTCACTCCCTCTACCGTTTGATCGAGCACTACATTCGTGGTCTTCCGTCAAAGATTCAAGACTCTGTAATAAGTACCACGCCTGCAACTTTGGAAGCAGCAATGGAGCTAGCAACAGAGCTCACCGAGAACCGAATCCGGAACAAAGACTTCAAGGAGGAGAAGAAGAAGGATAAAGCACCGACTGAAACCTCCGATTACACCCAAACCGAATCCCCTTCTCCACCCACTTTTAAGAGAAAAAGAGACGGGCAACTTTTCGCTACTACCCAACGTAATCAACCAATTTCACACGCCATACCCATCCAAGCTATCCCAATCACCCAAGTGACACCCAACTCAACTTACCCAAATAAGAAACCATATCTTGGACCTCACCCTCGATGCAAAAACTGTTTTTATCACCATCCCTTACCTTACCTTGTCGACTATGTGCAACTTGTGGACGCTATGGTCATTTGAGCAAGGTTTGCCGCACCTTTCAAAACCAATCTTTTCCCTACTCAAAACATGGCCCAAACCTATCAACAACCCCAATACCCCATGTTCACATATGTTCGAGCTTGTTTCAATTGTGGCGACCCTACCCACTTTAGAAACACGTGCCCTGGATTGGTTAACATCATAAACGCTCAAGCTCAATCAAACCAGTTAACCAAGTAAATCAAGAAAACCCAACCACTAGGCCACCAGCAACAGGAAGAGTTTTCAACATCAACGCCAATCCTGTCGAAGATAATGACGGCCCAAACGAAGATACCCAACTAGTCCTCTTCACCGAAAATCCAGATTCAACTCCAATCGTTTAGTTTTATGTTTTTCTTTATCACATAGAACCAATCATAACTTAAGGATAAAGCCAATGAGAATTTGACAAGAATATGGTGGATACGCCGCTGGTACTTCCTATATATAAGTATTCTTGTCAAAGGATCAGAAGCATTATCTGGCGGTTATGAGAGGTTCCATATGTAAACTGTTTGAGTAATTATTGTTTATTATTTTCAGTACATGCAATTTCATAGGCCGCCGCTCCCCATTACATTATGAGCGTTGAGCATGTTCCCCATTTCATTATGAGGTTGAACCTGGCGTGCCCACATACGATCGGCTCCGTTTGATTGAGCCTTGATCGCACAGACATTTTCATTTTCAGTACTTGCAATACGATCGGCTTCGTTTGATTGAGCCTTGATCGCACAAACATTTTCATTATCAGTATCTTGTGGTTGTTGTGTTTGTTGTAGAGTCGTATGAACTAATCATAACTTGCAGATAAAGTCAATGAAAATTTGACAAGAATATGGTGGATACGCCGCTGGTACTTCCTATATATAAGTATTCTTGTCAAATGATCGGAGGCATTATCAGGCGGTTATGAGAGGTTCCATGTATAGGCTGTTTGTGTGATTGTTGTTTAGATTAAGTTTATTATTTTCAGTACATGCAATACGATCGGCTCCGTTTGATTGAGCCTTGATCGCACAGACATTTTCATTTTCAGTACATGCAATACGATCGGCTCCGTTTGATTGAGCCTTGATCGCACAGACATTTTCATTATCAGTATTTTGTGGTTGTTGTGTTTGTAGTAGAGTCACATAGAACTAATCATAACTTGTGGATAAAGTCAATGAAAATTTGACAAGAATATGGTGGATACGCCGCTGGTACTTCCTATATATAAGTATTCTTGTCAAATGATCGGAGGCATTATCAGGCGGTTATGAGAGGTTCCATGTATAGGCTGTTTGTGTGATTGTTGTTTAGATTAAGTTTATTATTTTCAGTACATGCAATACGATCGGCTCCGCTTGATTGAGCCTTGATCGCACAGACATTTTCATTTTCAGTACATGCAATACGATCGCTCCGTTTGATTGAGACTTGATCGCACATACATTTTTTCATTTTCAGTATTTTGTGTTTGTTGTATTGGTTGTAGAGTCACATAGGACTAATCATAATTCACTGATAAAACCAATGCAAATTTGACGAGAATATGGTGGATACACCGCTGGTACTTCCTATATATAAGTATGCTTGTCAAAGGATCAAGGCATTGTCAGACGGTTATGAGAAGTTCTAATGTAGGATTTAGTAGTTTCTTGGTAACTAATCATAACTTGTGGATAAAACCAATGAAAATTTGGCAAGAATATGGTGGATGCGCCGCTGGTACTTCCTATATATAAGTATTCTTGCCAAAGGATCAGAGGCATTATCAGGCGGTTATGAGAAGTTCCATGTAGGATTTAGTATTGCCCTGGGTTAAAATTTGTGTTACATTTATATCATCTCGCTATTTAAAGAAATTGGATTGTGTTCCATTTCTACATAAACTAACCTCTCCATCATAACAAACGAGAGAGGAACTGTCACCATTCAAACATATATGCTATCAGAATGTGGATTCAAATATTAGCTGTTGTGTTTATTTATGTTCTATAGTCATAGAACCAATCATAACTTACTGATAAAACCAATGAAAATTTGACAAGAATATGGTGGATACGCCGCTGGTACTTCCTATACATAGTATTCTTGTCAAAGGATCAGAGGTATTGTTAGATGGTTATGAGAAGTTCCATGTAGGTTGTAGTATTAGAAGTTTTGCCTTAGGATATAACCATATCCTTCCAAACATATCCAAACTGTTATGCATGATATCATATTTAGCGAATCAACTCTGCTTATCAATACTTTTACAGTAGGCAACAAAAAGCGATTCCTGTAATGGGGTACTTAACCCTTACAAGGAACGTTACCGCCTCAAACAAAAACTTAAACCCTTACTTTTCTAAGTATGTAACTGTCAAAACTAAACACCATCATTTTTAGTCAAATATATCACTACTTAAATTTCGGGACGAAATTTCTAAAAACCGTCAAAAACGGATTTTACCAAACCCGCTCCGTTTATTAACCGAACAATCAGTTTAAAATTTCGTGGCGTATTTAATGCCCAAATTAATTTTAAACAATACATAATTAATTATTATATTGGAATATATAATTTGTTTTTGAAAAATTGTTAAAAATAACGAAATAAAAATAAAATGGTTCTGCCGGGTTTCGAACCCGGGTCAGTCAACCGGTTCAGCAAAGTCTTATCGCACACACACTCAACCACTGCGCCACTAGTGTTCTTTGTTAATTATTAGAATCAATTAATTCATATCATGATTCTCGAATTCAAAACCGGCGCCCAAATTGCAGTCGTCGGAAATCCCGGCGATCTCGCGAGATTGGACGGTTTCTTCAAGTCTTAACGTAAACATTTAAACCCACATCGTTATAACCGACGCCAGAACCCGCGGCACAAACTATAACTGCCGGAGAATTTCTAACCGACGAATCAAGTCGGAAATCGGACCAAATTCATCAATGACCTGCCTTATAAATACCCCTCAAACCTCTGCAAGCTTTTTCGCTCAAAACCGCACCTTTACCCGACGTATTTTCACTCGCCGGAAAACTTCTGCACATCGCCGGAAAACCGAACCCTTCACTTTTGAGCCTTACTGAACCCCCTGAGCTTACAACGAAGTCACCCACATCCTTTTCAAGCTTGCTGAAGACTCTCTGCCGCAAGACACACGACGCCGGAATCTTTTGCTGTCACGGAGTTCTGCGCGAGAAACAGAGAAGTCCAGTCGGTATACCTTACGCTTAAATCTTTCATTCTTTTTACATATCTCATCTGTAATTAACCTCAAAACACTAAAGAACACGATTAAAACATCGAACCAGTCGGACTTCCGATTCTGGTTAAATTCAACGAAGAAGACGAAGTTCCAGTTGTGTATAAGTATAATTAAAATCAAGTTATAACTCGGGTTAGACACACAGTCCAGCGGTGACTGTGTTCACAATAAACACGTAAACGTCTCGAGTTCGAATCTTGTCCCACGCATGCTGCCTTAATAAAAATGTCCTTTTTTTTTGTTAACCGAACCGGAGCCACCGCTGTTACATGTTAAGTTTATTAATAACCGGAATAATAACCAAGTTAGACACACAGTCCAGTGGTGGACTGTGTGAACGTTTAAACACACGTCACGAGTTCGAGTCCGGTCTACTGCACCGATTCGGACAATTATCTAACTTTTTAAAATAAGACAGAAATGGAAATGTTTAGTTTGTATATAAGTATAATAAAAATCGGTTTATATAACAAGTTAAACACACAGTCCAGCGGTGGACTGTGTGTTAACTCAACCCACAGGTCCCGGGTTCGAGACCTGTGGAGCGCACCGAGTCACTGATTAAAATCTTTTAGAAATAAGTTAATTTTCGGATTAATCTAATTAATATATAAATATAATTAAAAACAGAAATATTTCGGGTTAGACACGTAGCTCAGTTAGTAGAGCTGCGTGCACGCGTACGGAGGTCTCGGGTTCGAGCCTCACTCAGCGCACACTTACACGCATACGAACCGGTCAAACAGTCAAGGTCAATGGTCAACGGTCAACGGTCAAAAAAGTCAATTTTTTTATTATTTTTATTTATTTATTTTAATTAAAATCAATTAAAAATACTTAAAAATAACATTTTTAAGGTTAGAAAATAGCCTTAAACTCACAAAAATACACCCAACAATCCTACTAAAATGGATTAATAAAATCCGTTTACTTACCGAACCATAATGCTATTTATCTAGGTTAATTTCACTCGTGGTTAAAACCACTTCGTGTGCATTCAACATCATCAACCGAACGCACCCACTGTGAGTGAATCTTACAACTCCCCCTTTTTAATTACACGTTTTTGGGTGTGTCATGTGTCACAAAATAATTAACTCGTTTATTTAAACTTGTGCCATACCATATCGTGATCTAAACTTAGATTGTTTATATTGTTGTGATTATGTATTTCATTTTTGTCAACTTATATGAAATTCATTCATTAAGCCCATCAGTTCCTCGTGGGAGACGAGTTGAGCAACGCGTGCCTCAAAACCAATCCATTATTGTTCATGTGTGTATTATTGAGTTTATATTGTTTGTAGTTATGTCTTTCATAATATCATGTTTATGCAATTCATTCATTAGGCCCATCAGTTCCTCGTGAGAGACGAGTTGAGCAACGCGTGCCTCTAAACGATCCATTATTGTTCATGTGTGTATTGTTTAATATTAAAGTGATTGGTGAATAAGTTTACATCTATTTTTACTCATGTGTGGTTGTGCACTTATTTTATAATCAATTAAATAAACTTGTTCAAATGTTTTCCATAGGATTCACTCGCCAACTTTTTGTTGATCCAAAAACCCTTTTACACATGATACAGGTGAACAGGATGAAGCAAGGAAAACATAGGAAATGCCTTAGAAGAAAACAATGAAGCCTAGATTGATATTTAGGACATGTTGTAATATTGATTGTAATTCTCCATTAAAGTGTATTAATGAATATGAAACGTATAATAAATGTCATGAGCTTTGATGATAACCCAATCATGCCCGGTCACCTTTTCCGCTGCGGGTTGGGGTGTGACATGTTAAGTTTAATAAAAACCGAATAATAACCAAGATAGACACACAGTCCAGTGGTGGACTGTGTGAATGTTTAACCACAGGTCACGAGTTCGAGTCCGGACTACCGCACCGGTCCGGACAATTATCCAACTTTTTATATAAGGCAGAAATGAAACTATTTAGTTTGTATATAAGTATAATAAAAAATCTGATTATTTAACAAGTTAGACACACAGTCCAGCGGTGGACTGTGTGTTAACTCAACCCACAGGTCCCGGGTTCGAGATCTGTGGAGCGCACCGGTTCGATGCATTAAAATCGTTTTTAAAAATAAATGATTTTCTGTTTAATTCAATTAATATATAAATATAATTAAAAACAGAAATATTTCGGGTTAGACACGTAGCTCAGTTGGTAGAGCTGCGTGCACGCGTACGGGAGGTCTCGGGTTCGAGCCTCACCCGGCGCACACAATTACACATACGAACCGGTCAACAGTCAAAGTCAATGGTTAATGGTCAATGGTCAATGGTCAACGGTCAAAAAGTCAACATTTTTTTTATTATTTTTATTTATTTATTTTATTGAAAAATCAATTAAAAATACTTAAAAATAACCTTTTTAAGGTTAGAAAATAGCCTTAAACTCACAAAAATACACCCAACAATCCTACTAAAATGGATTAATAAAATCCGTTTACTTACCGAACCATTATGCCATTATCTAGGTTAGTTTCACTCGTGGTTAAATCCAACTTCGCGTGCATTCAACATTATCAACCGAACGCACCCAATGTGAGTGAATCTTACAACTCCCCTTTTTAATTACACGTTTTGGGGTATGTCATGTGTCACAAAATTAACTCGTTTATTTAAACTTGTGCCATACCATATTGTGATCTAAACTTAGATTATATATATTGCTTGTAGTTATGTACTTCATTTTGTCAATTTATATGCAATTCATTCATTAGGCCCATCAGTTCCTCGTGAGAGACGAGTTGAGTAACGCGCGCCTCAAAACAAATCCATTATTGTTCGTGTGTGTATTATTTAGTTTATGTTGTTTGTAGTTATATATTGCATATTGTCAAGTATATGCAAATCATTCATTAGGCCCATCAGTTCCTCGTGAGAGACGAGTTGAGCAACGCGTGCCTCAAAACGATCTATTATTGTTCATGTCTGGATTATTTAATATTAATTGATTGGTGAATAAGTTTACATCTATTTTTACTCATGTGTGGTTGTGCACTTTATTTTGTAATCAATTAAATAAACTTGTTCAAATGTTTTTCATAGGATTCACTCGCCAATTTTTTGTTGATCCAAAAACCATTTTTACACATGATACAGGTGAACAGGATGAAGCAAGGAAAACATAGGAAATGCCTTAGAAGAAAACAATGAAGCCTAGATTGATGTTTAGGACATGATGTAATATTGATTGTAATTTTCCATTAAAGTGTATTAATGAATATGAAACGTTAAAATAAATGTCATGAGCTTTGATGATAACCCAATCATGCCCCGATCACCTTTTCCGCTGCGGGTCGGGGTGTGACAAAAGCTACCAACCCCATGGGGAGTGGTGAAAATAGAAAGTGATCAATAGGAGGCAAAGAACTGTTACACGTCTTCTATGAAACCAGCTTCCAAATCCAGGGAAGCATAGCAATTAAAGTATCTTCCAAGAGACGTCATAGAGGCTGGAGAACAAGATGACAAGGATATACTATTAGATCCTGAGGATCCTGAATCCAAAGTGTATATAGGATCCGGGATCCAAGATAGCATAGAGCAGGATCTAGTATCCTTCCTGAAACGAAGAAAGTCTACCTTTGCTTGAAAGCATGCAGTCGTGACAGGTATTTCAAAAGATGTTATTACATATAACCTTGGTATTGATAAATTTTCAGGCCAATACATCAAAAGATGAGAAAATTTGCTCATGAGAGAAATGTCATCATCCAAGAAGAGGTAGACAAGTTACTAAAGGCAGGTATGATTAGAGAGGTCAAGTATCCAAGGTGACTAGCCAATGTGGTTGTTATTTAAAACAAAAATGGAAAGTGTAGGGTATGTGTCAATTTTACTGATTAAACAAGGCATGTCCCAAGGATCCTTTCACGTTACCCCACATTGACTCCATGGTGGATGCTACGGCGGGTCATGAGTTGTTAACTTTTATGGATGCTTCATCTGGATTTCAGCAAATTCAGATGCAACCAATTAATCAAGAAGACACAACATTCATGACACCCACCGACATATATTGTTATATTGCTATGTCCTTTGGTTTAAGAAATGCAGGTGCTACATACCAAAGGTTGGTGAATCTGATGTTCAAGGAGCAGCTTGGACACACAATAGAAGTATACATAGATGATATGGTGGTCAAGTCTAAAAGAGCTGAGGATCACTTGAAGGATCTTGATGTAGCATTCAACATCCTTGATGAATATAACATGAAGCTGAATCCATCTAAGTGCCACTGCGGGGTTAAAGCCGGAAAGTTTTTAGGATATATGGTGACCAAGAGAAGGATCGAAGCGAGTCCAGAGCAGATCAAGGCCATTGTGAACATCAAATCTCCTACCAATGCTAAGGATGTGCAAAGATAGACAGGGAGAATTGCAGCTTTGAACAGATTCATCTCAAAATCCTCAAAAAATGCAAGGATTTCTATGATATTCTGAGGAAGAACAAGAAGTTTGAGTGGACTGAGAAGCATGAAGCTGCTCTACAAGCCCTCAAGGATTACTTATCCCTGCACCAGCCCTGATGAAATCAGAAGATGGAGAATCATTATCCATATATTTAGTTGTTTCAGGTAAAGCGGTAAGCGCGGTCCTGGTTAAGGATCATGAAGGCCAACAACATCCAGTATACTATGTAAGTAAAAGTCTACTTGATGCTGAGGCCAGGTATTCTCATTTAGAGAAACTAATTCTTGCTTTAATCATGGCTTCTACTAAACTTAGACACTACTTCGAAACTCATACTATTATTGTGAAAACTACCTTTCCTATTAAGAATGTCCTTAGGAAACCTGAGATGTCAGGAAGATTAGAAAAATGGGCAGTCAAGCTTAGTGCATATGACATTAAGTATGAACCAAGAACTGCCATTAAGTCCCTAGCTTTAGCTGACTTTGTGGCTGATTTCAGTAGTGATCTACAAAGAGAAGCTGAATTGGAGGTACAACAACTTGAGGAGACCAAGGATCCTTGGACACTTTTCATAAATGGAACTTCAAATGTCAAGGGAACTGGACTAGGCTTACTACTAAAATCGCCACAGGGGAAATTATACCCCAATCCATTGCATTTGAATTCCAAACTGCCAATAATGGATCATGTATCTTCAAGTGTATTTAGCTAAGCAAAGGATCCGGTATCTTCAAGTGTATGTAGATTCATTATTAATTACTAATTATTATAATGGTTCATATACTGTCAAAGGAGAAAAGCTAATCAAATATTTAGAGATAGTCAGGAAACTGGCAGATTCTTTTGGGCTTGTCCCCAATCTATTTGGGCTTGTCCCAGTGTATTGGGCTTGTCACTAGTCTATTTCTTTTTTCAGTTTGACACAGGTACCTAAAGAAGAGAATGCAGAAGCAAACGCTTTAGCTAACCTTGGATCATCCCTAAAGATGCAAGAGGATGTCAAGATACCTATCATCCATGTTTTGTCTCATGCAATTGACAAAAATGAAGCAATGGAGATAGTGGAGGATGTTGCAGTTGTACCTAGTAATGATGTGCAGTCAAATTCAGGATCCTGGATCCTTCCAATTTTATATCTTGAAAGGGGAAATTCCCACATGGAAAAAACCTAAAGCCTTCAAGATTAAGGTATCCCGATTCATCATATTAAATAACATGTTATATAAGATATCTCTTGCAAGTCCCTATCTACGATGCATCGAGGATCCTAAGATCCAAGAAGTCTTGAAGGATTTTCATGAAGGAGACTGTGGAAATCACACCGGGGGCAGAGCACTATTTTCAAAGATCCTCGGAGCAGGATATTACTGGCCTACAATGAAGAAGAGTGTTGTGGAATACGCAAGGAAATGTGATGCTTGCCAAAGATATAGTAACATTCTTCATGAACCAGCGGAACCTCTGCATCTTATACCCTCCTCTTGGTCATTCATGAGAAGGGAAATGGATATAGTAGGAAAGCTTCCCAAGGCACCAGGAGGAAAGGTTTCATGCTAGTCATGACAGACTATTTCTCTAAATGGATAGAAGCAGAAGCTTTTACTCAAGTCTGAGAAAAGGAAGTTATATCCTTTATTAAGCGAAACATTATTACTAGATTTGGAATTCCTTCTGAAATTATTTGTGATAATGGATCCCAAATTATTGGGAGTAGAACTACTAACTTTTGTGGCAGATGGCAAGTTATCAACAAAGAATGGTTGGAGCATATAACAAGAATATCAGGATCAAAAGATTTCAACTTAGTGATTGTGTGCTAAGGAAAGCATTCTAGAACACTATGAATCCAGCTGATGGCAAATTAGCACCAAAACGGGAAGACCCTTATTTGATTGAATCCGAAGCTGGAAAGGGGGCATATAGTTTGCTGACTATGGATGGTGATCTTCTCCCAAGAGCTTGGAATGTTGTTCATCTGAAGAAATACTTCATGTGAAAAGGATCATGGATCCTTAGAGATTTCAGTACCCTAACTCAGGAACAAGGATCCTCAAAGGATATATGATCCTCACTTCGGTAACATCTTACTTTCACTCTCTTTCATTTTATACTTAGTATTCATTACAAGGAAATGGTGTTAAACATTTAACATCTACTTTTATCAAGTTTTAAGCTTTTGCAGAGTTTTTAACATTTATTCACAGAGGATTAAGGGGTCGGCCACCTCTCTCCCACGATTAATGTATCAGCAGATCTCAAGCTCCCTAAGGCACCAGTTTGGGCTAGTCCCCAGTCTTTTGGGCTTGTCCCCAGTTTTCACGGGCTTGACCCCAGTTATAAGGTTTAAAGGTTTTCACCTTTCACACGAATTGGGTTTTGACACCCCGCCAGTAGCGCACCCTATCCAAGTATAGTTCGAGGTAATGGGACCAGTACCTGCTTTAGGGCTGACAATTTCATTGTTGTTGGCTATATGTAGGATCTCAAGTATAATGGTAGACGTACCATACATCCGTTCCTAAGGTTTTTAACGTTTTCACGTTAGCTAAGGTTTTGGCATTTTCATGTCACTTACGATTGGTTAGTCGCCAATGTGGGCCATACACCAGTATCCTAAGGTTTCTAACGTTTTCACGTTAGCTTAAGTTTATTGGGCTTGTCCCCAGTTTGTTTGGCTTATCCCCAGTTTATTGGGCTTGTCCCCAGTTATAATTGGCTTGTTACCAGTTCTTTTGGGCTTGTCCCCAGTTTATTTGGGCTTGTCCCCAGTTGTTTGGGCTTGTCCCAAATTTGTTTGGGCTAGTCTCCAGTTTATTTGGGCTTGTCCCCAGTTCTTTTGGGCTTGTCCCCAGTTATTTGGGCTTGTCCCCAGTTGTTAGGCTTGTCCCTAATTTATTTGGGCTTGTCCCCAATTTGTTTTGTTTACTTAGTCCCAAGTTGATTTCAACAGATTTTGAAGCTTTGAAGACTCACAAGTTGATTTAGAAAGGATCATGGATCCTTGACGGTTATCTAACGGTGACTTGTTTGTTTGTACAAAGTTATTTCCTAAGGATATAAAATCCTAACTTGGATTTCTGGTATGCTTTATTCTCATACTTGTTTATCTTATTGACTTCACCATGAACCTTGCAATTAACGGTATATGACTTATTTACTTGTATCCAATCATATTTTATCCATGTTATTATATACAAGAATTTGAAAATTTAAACATGAATTTTTCTAAATTCTTATAAGGTCAAACTTATGATTTTTCACAAATAATCTATTTGAATATGGAAACACAAGCATATCAGGTAAACTTTATCAAACAAATGAACAACACCAGGTCTAGTCAAAAGATTATATTTTAAACCCCGTAAGGTTACTAATATGCTCAACCCGAGCTTCGCCAGCAATCCGTGGCCCATCCACTCGCGTTGATACAGGGTGTCACTAATTGTTTTAAGTGCAGGAAGGTTAGGAGCGAAGGGTCTAAATGGCTTCATCCTCCACAAACAGAAGGATTTTCTAATTCTTAAAGAAAAGGGAGTTATCTTTAACCCTATATTTCACAATGATGATTATAGCAGGTCTTATCAGTGGCGTCAGGCAGGGTAACGACTAGTTACATGCAGCAACGACTAGTCCGCATCCAATGGAAATATGAAAGACTTGATTCACATCTTATCTGCCGTATTTGGGGGCAATTGTTAGGGCATAGATTTTTATAACTATGGATCTTGTATCCTGAAGCGTTGCCTGGATCACGTATCCTTAGCGGATGCTGCAGGGACTCGGAGGATCAAGGATCCTTAACATTACTTATGATTTCTAACAATTATCCACGTTTTTAGTGCTTATACGCAGGTAATGGACGTAGTGGACTAATTCTCAGCTAGATACTTGGGAATATTCGTTAAAGATGCCACACATGTGCTATTTCCACTAATGGTCATGGGAGTGGACATGTTCTTCCTAGAAAATAGGACCTAGTTGTTGGTTTTACTACTAAATGGGTTGATCAAGTGTTTTAGGTCAGTTATCACCTTCAAAAACACACATTCACGAATCAGAGCTCACAACACACTTAGAAAACATTCATTGTACCACACTTGATCAACATCCGAAGTTGTAATTTTTTTATGCAATATAGTCGGTGATCGGTAGTTGCCATCACCCGAGGTTTTTATGCCGGCGATCTGCTAGCGATCAAGGGCTTTTCCTCGTAAAAAATCGTTGTGTTCATCTTCACATTCATCAAGCAATTCATTTTCTCATTGTCCAACATTCAAGCACTCAACCTCACAAAATCAGATTTGGTTACATTATCCTTATTGTGATTTTTGACCAAAACAGACATTATGTTGCTATTATAGGTTGGTTTGGCTAATATTTTGTATATAATTTATCCTTAATACGTGATTATACCTTAAATATAGTATCATTGAATATTATGTATTACATGTTTTGTTTATACGTAATTGCGTAATCACTCCGTAGGGTTTCACATAAATACTATAATAAAATCGCGTAATCACGAAATGAGTATTTAAAATCATGTAATCATGTAATTTAAGTAGTCAACTATTGTTACGTAATTACGTAATCACTTAGTGGGTTTCACATAAATATTATAATGAAATCAAGTAATCACGTAATGGGTGATTCAAAATCACGTAGTCACTTATTGGGCATTAAAAATCACGTAGTCACTTACTGGGTACTAAAAATCACGGAGTCACGTAATGGGCTTTCAAAAATCCTTCAAATTTTTAAAGAAAAATATAGAAATAGGCTGCTCGAATTAAAGAGAATGAAATGCTCGTTAATGTGTAATTTTTATAAAAAATATTAACGTATGAAAAAGTTATTGCCGTTTGAAAATCAAGGGGGAGGGGTTTATGAGTAACAATATTGGATTTCTATTTTACCCTTTTCCCAGTTGTTTCTTGTTTTTAGTTATATGAATTCTATATTTGGGGACCATCTCTGATCTTTCAAATCAATGGCTAAACTTCTCTCCTACACTTTGTACAATTCTTTTATCTTGTAGGATAATCTTTCTCTATATATTTGAGGCGACATTATTTACTCTTTTTAAATTTTTAATATGTTTTGAAAATAGTTGTGGGTGAAGGAGATAAAAGTAATGATAAAAGTATAAAAAATATTATTTAATTGAAAAGAAAAAAAATATAGTTGTATTTAGTGATAAGGATAAAATGAGGAAGAGATAAATTAAAATTTCATAAAGAGCGTTCACAATTTACCATTAAATTATTTACCATTTCTAGCTCATCAAAATTACCATAGTGTGGCTATGAAAATCATCCTGAAAACTTTGTTGTGAGCTTTGAGTTGTATGTAAAGGCGGACCCAAGTAAAGAGGTGGGGTGTGGGCACCACCTTTAAAAAAACTTGATGTATTTTATGGAAAAAAGTTTCGATAACACTTTTTTAGAAATTTAGTTGAACCTTTCATTCGTACTCTCTGATCATAAATCATGGGTCTACTACTAGTTGTTGCCATTCTCTGAAAAAAAAAAAGAGGGCTTCTCGAATTGAACCCGTTAACTACTTATCTATAAACAAAATAGATAAAGTTATGAGGGTGATCAATATCCAGTTATTACCGAACCGACTTAAATATCTGGTTTGCGGCCCAGTTCTTAAAAGAAATTAAATTAGGTGATCGGTTTTTTGTTCTAGAAAACTTAATTTGGTTAAAACCGAGAAACCCAAATTACATATATCGTATATTTTTTACAATTTATTAAACATTTAGCCCATTACAAAACCAAGGAAAGTGTGCTAAGAAACTTGAATACAAATCATAAACACTCATCTGGTTAAAACTTAGGTTTCTTCGGTCGGTTTTCGATATATAAACTGGGGAGATCAAACTCGAAAGGATGAATACTCATATAGATAAAAATTGTTTATACAATGGAGCAAAAAGATAATAAAATTATATTGTTTATGCACCGGAGTAAAAAGATAATAAAATTATATTGTTATAGCTATATAAGGGCTTGCAGTTTCAGAGGCGGGCATGAAAACACGACACGAAACGACACGACCGTAACAGGTTCATGTTTGACCCTTAACAAGTTTCGTGTCTTAAACAAGTCGACACGGTTAGACCTGTATATTATCGTGTCGTGTTTGTGTTTACCGATTTCGTGTTCGTGTACGTATCTTAACAGGTCACATCTGACACGATATGCCAGCCCTAGACTCAACACACCACCCCTCCAGGGCGAGTTTGTGTCTTAACTGATCGTGTTCGTGTCTTAACATATTACGTTTGTGTCTTAACAGGTTGTATGATACACTTGTAAGTTTCATGTCATGTCCGTGTAAGCAGTTTATTATCAGGTTCGTGTTTGGAAAAACTGACACGATAAGATTTCATGCAGTGTTCGTGTTTACTTGTTTTGTGTCTGTGTCTTATCGTGTTCGTGTCTTAACAGGTAGTGTCTGACACGATATGCCAACCTAAGCTATACCATTTTATATATGATTTTTTATCACTTTATTATCTAAACTAGTTAGTGCTTATAAAGTATCAAGTTTATTTCTAAAAAATCAAATTAAATAATAATTAAAATACTATTAAAATAAAATAACGCATAAGTTACTATTCATGAGGAGTTGATTAATATGTATAGTATCAAGTTCTATTTATTTCTAAAAGAAACAAATTAAAATACTATTAAAATAAAATAACATATAAGTTAGTATTCATGACGAGTTGATATGAGGAGTTGATATTAATATGTAGAGTATCAAGTTCTATTTATTTATAAAAAACAAACTAAAATACTATTAAAATAAAATAACATATAAGTTACTATTCATGAGGAGTTGATATTAATATGTATAAGTTACTATGACGATTTGATATGAGGATTGATATTAAATATGTATAGTATCAAGTTCTATTTATTTATAAAAAACAAACTAAAATACTATTAAAATAAAATAACATATAAGTTACTATTCATGAGGAGTTGATATTAATATGTATAAATAATATGTCGTTAGCGATTGAAATTATTGAGATTATATTCTATAAATTTTATAGTGTAACTGATATCATAATAAAGTAATTGATGTCATTATAAGAATATAAGTATGTGATGGTTAAATCATTTTGTATAAATTTTAATAAAATATAGAGTTAATTGCACGTATGGTATATTTGATCAAGTGTGTTCTTGTTATTATTGTCATGGATTGGACATCTTTTAGGTCTTCTAATTTTGGGTATGGTTCAAGATTAAACTGTAGTTCAAAAGGTTTTATAAATTCAAATTGTTTTCTGGATTTTCAGACACTTGTTATGATGATCTGTTGCGTTTTTGTTTTTTTTTTGTTTTTTTTTTTGTTTTAAAGGCTAGTCTTTGGTCACTTCAGTTCTCATATTTTTAAAATTGGTTTGTGAAAATTGTGTTTAAGTTTGTTATCTGCACACTTTGTTTTTCATGATTGTTTACTTGATTATCATGTCTAGTTGCCACGATTATAAGATCTTGTAATTTTCAATCAAAAATTTGTTTAGACTTATAGTTATTATAGGGCTGTTCAAACTGCTCGACGATCGCTCGAAAAGTGCCCGAAAAATGCTCGTTCGATTCTCGCTCAGTTTGTAAATGAGCTGCTCGCTCGTTCGATTGAAAACGAGCCAAGTATGAGCAAAGGTACGCTCGCATCGTTAGCTCGTTTCGCTCGAATTATTTTATTAAATAATTAATATATATTATAGATTTAGATTTATATATATATAGAAAGTAGCCCAAGAAAAATTAAAAGCCTAAGAAACATACTAGCCCGACTCAATACCAAAACCTAACCCTAATTCCTAAAAATTCAAATCAGCACCTAATCTCCTGCTACATACCTCCTGCCACATATCTCGCTGCTGCTCAAGTTCAACTCATACGGATACGGTACAATCTCGTACCTCGCCGGCTACTTCAAATCAGCAGAGGTACAATCTCCTACCTCCTGCCACATACCTCGTTGCTTCTCATGTTCGATTATTGAGGATCCAATCTTTTCTCACGGTACAATCTCCTACCTCAAACAATCTTTTCTCACGATGCTTCTCATCTCGATTTTACTTCAATATTGATACCGAGATTGAACAATTGATGTACAATTTGTATTTCGTACTTTATTTTGTGCTTCTTGATATTGTTAAGAACATTTTTAGAATCATGATTTTAGTTATGTATTGCTTTTATTAGTAAGATGTTGGACATGTTTTAATTAAGTTAGGATTTGTTTTTGTTGAATGCAGCCTTGTAATAGTCTTGATTTCAGTTTTTTTGTGTTGCTACACATGTTTTAATTTTGGTGCTGAGAAAAACTGAGCAGAACCGAGCGAAAACGATCCGCTCGATTCAAATTCAATCCGAGCACGAGCATCACTTTAGTGCTCGGTTTTGCAAATTCGACCCGATCAGATCGGATCGGTTGTAATTCAATCCGAGCACGAGCAGACCCTCGCTCGGATTGGATCGGCTCATGAACACCCCTAGTTATTATCAGATTGTTGAACCGTGTGGTTAACAAATTTAACCAGTTGTTTTTTTATTCATGATTGATTCTTGATTGTTGTGCCATCATTCTCTATGAGAGATGGTTAGGAGTAGAGCTGTAAACGAACCGAACGAACACGAACAAGGCCTTGAGTGTGTTCACGAACGGTTCATGAACGCTAACCGAATGAGATTTTATGTTCGTGTTCGTTCATTAAGGAAATGAGTGTGTTCGCGAACGGTTCACGAACACAAATAAATTTTGGCGAACGTGATGAAGTATAAAGGTGGATGGATCCCTTATTGTGGAACGGAGGTCGATCGCATTCGTCAATGTAAATGATAAGAAATAAAAGAGAAACAGTGCATAAACAAGGTGAAATATGGTTTATTAGTTTAATTTTTAGGGTAATAAAATAAATAAAAGTTTAATAATACAAAAGGTATAGATAGAATATATGAAAGTACAAAAAATCTTTAATTAAAACACAAACATATGAACATAAACAAACACAAATGAATAATGTTCATGATAAAGTTCACGGACACCTTACCGAACGTTCACGAACATAATTGAACGACGAAATCTCTGTTCATGTTCGTTCATTTAACTAATCGAACGAAATTTCTTGTTCATGTTCGTTCGTTTATTAAACGAACGAACATAAACGAACTTCCCGCTTGAACGTTCGGTTCGTTTACAGCCCTAGTTAGGAGTATTTTTTGCTATAAAATGTTACTCTCATGTAAACTCATGTGATTCTCTTTGTTATCAGAGTTGGTTATGACTCAAATCCTACTATCACTTAAAACCAATTAAAATAAGTGTTAAACTCAAATTAGATAAATATATCTCATTAAATAAAATAGGCATACTTATCTAGACTCAATAATTAAATAAAAATAAATAAACTAAACTTTATTTTCAACCCTTTTGAATTTTATTGAACCCACTCCAACTAAGGATTAACCCTTTAATCTCCCCCTTTATCCTAATCCCTTGATCAAGCCCTTCTACTCCAGATAGTCTCGACCTTTCCCAGACCCCTGACCTCTACCTGGCCACATCCAACGTCTTTACGGTTTGAACTTCCACTGCACTTTACTTAATGCTAAAACGAATTAAACCCTCATTTGAACATTGTTTTACCACTATGTCACATTCTTCCTTGACATGCCCCCGCTAATATCAACCATCGACAAAGACAACAACCACCTGTTGATCCATCTCTCAGTCGCCAAACGAATCCCTAAGCCATTCACTAATTCGTTCCTTCCGCGACATGCCCGTTGGTTTTTCCGCAACAAAAAATCGAACTCCCCGCTACGATTTTCTTACCAGGCAAGAAAGAGTCTCCGACAAAAGTAAAACACAATCAAACCGGGGTTAAACCTCCCGCTTCTTCTTGATCAGTTGCTGCCTTTCGATATCATTTAGACTCTAATTTAAACCCCTGAAACACTTCTCGTTCAGCTGTCGAACACTATTGAAACCATGCAGCCCATTGGCACTTCCCCGTGATATCGGTTGACCTGAACAATCTACCTGTTGTCGTCGTCATACAATACATTCATTGACAATATTCACATGTTGCCACCCTAGACAAAACCCTGAATTGTGCCCCCCCCCCCCCCAAAAAAAAAAAAAAAAAACCAAATTCGTATGCAAAAAATTCCATTGTTTTCCACTTGTGCCATCTTTTTCTCTTTGACGAGTATTACTTAGATAACCACCTTATTTTTTTATGATCATTATTATACTCAGTAAATTTCACCAATAGCAAAGCTAAGTATGTAGACAACATTACCTCTACCCCACAGGAATAAGAGGGCTGCTTCTAGTGAGACCCCTACCTTGATAGTAGTTTTGCATCAAGCCTTGGACATAAGACACATAACACTCAGCAATTGAGAGAAAAGCCGATTCTTGCATGTACCCCTTGTTTTTCGGCTATAAACACCACCACATGATGCATGAACCAATTAAACAAAATTCTATTTTTCCTTTGCTTCTCCCAATGCAATAAGCCACTCTTGTTTCTTTCTTTTTTTGTTTTACCTTAGGACACATGTATCAAAGACGCAAGAAAACTCTAAGACCATGGCCAATGCAAAGCATTTAGCTTGTATTTGGTTTATGTGGATATAGCATTTTAGGGGGAATGTATTGGAGGGGTTTGTATTTGAGTGGAATGTTTTTTTTGAGAAGAATGGTGCATTTTGTGGGATGATGGGCCCTGTGTTTTTTTGTATTTATTTTATTCTTTTCTTGTTTTAATTTATTTTGATATGCAAAAATAAGTTGTACACTATAAGCTTTAGTGACTTGTATATCATGTTTTTCCATTTCAATATAGTAATTGGATAAAATAACAAAAAAATGTAATGTTTTTATTTGAAAACATAAGTTTATTAATGCTACTTTAATAAAAAATAATACAAAAGTTTAAGATACGCGTATAATAATGTTCGTGTTTAGAAGTTTAATGTTTTGTTTATATAACTTTCGATACAAATAATGTGAAAATAAAAAAAATGTATATTGATAGAAATAACTTAATTATTAAAAATAAATGTAAAAGTGGTGATGATGTGTAATTATAAGTATGCGTAATGCCGTAAAGATGTTTGTAGGATTGGAGAGAAAATGTGTTTTTAGTGTATTTGTGAAAGTCTGATGTGGCAGCTGACGAGACACGTTTGTGAATGTATTTATCACCTTGCATTGGTGATGGTCTAACTTCTTTTTCTTTTTCTACGTCTTCAATCATCCTGCTTTTTTTCTTCCTTTTTTTAAAAGCTCTAATTAATTTCTTTTGATTATACGTGTCAGTTTTTCCTTCATACAAGTTATGTTTTCTATGTATGAGTCGGGTCACATATATTATGTAATGATTGTACGTTATGAATTCGATTTACTTTACGTTTTGATTCAATCGCAATGCTTATACAAGTTACATTGAGTTTAATCAGATACGTCGAAACTCGTGTTTTCACATGGTTAATGGATCACATATGTTTGGACTAATCCATTAAATATTTACGATGTACCAGCGCTGCAACGCGTACGGGTCTTCTTACTATTTAGTATTAATTAACCCTTTAGTGGTTCACGTTTTTTGTAAACTTGTTAAGTTTTTTTATTAAATCAAATTAGTCCTTATCTTATGTACAAGTTTTGACATAATTTTTTGTACAAGTTTTGACATAATTTGAACTTGTAAAGTCCAAAAAGTTTTTGATACAATCAAATGAGTCTTTTAAGTTCTTTACTAGTGTTAGACAGAATTTTAGATATGGTTATGAGGTTTTATAGTCTTGTGACCCTTTGGGTTCATGAGATATGTTTCTCATATGTTCTTTTTAAATCCTGTGATTCATTCATTGTATAATCCACGGTAGTTTTCGTTTCACAGAATATGATGAA
The DNA here is from genome assembly GCA_947069175.1 of Scalesia atractyloides. Taxonomy (NCBI): domain Eukaryota; kingdom Viridiplantae; phylum Streptophyta; class Magnoliopsida; order Asterales; family Asteraceae; genus Scalesia; species Scalesia atractyloides. The sequence continues at coordinate 58,471,218 of CAMTDV010000009.1, forward strand.
ATCTTGATGGAATTGGAATGATGATTTTACTCCTTATTTTGTTGGTTTTAACAAGAAAATGAATTGGAATTGAACAAAAACATAAGTGAATCTACATTCCAATTCCATCCAAATTTCATTCTATTTTGCAAAATCATCATACCTAAATTACAAATCAAATTTCAATTTATGCGCGAATTCCCATTCCAATTAGATTAAAACCAGGGGCGCCCGACCCCCCGAACTTTTTGCTCAGAAGCTTTGCCACTGATTACAATCCATGAAACGAATACTACCTAAATATTCTTCTTATTTATTACTTTCTTTAGGGTGATGGGTGTGGTCGGTAAAGTAGATCGGCAAAAGGGTTTGCCGAGCGGTAACATCGCCGCCGGCACCCTTTGCTGATCGGTAAACCAAGACGTGCGGTAAACCTTTGCCCGATGCGGTAAACGGTGTTGTTGTTTGTTTGCTGCTGCAGGTATTATTTAAAATAAAAAAAATTACCAATTCATCAAGTGTCTAACCATTGCCAACACTTTTCAGCAAAGTTTAAACACTTTAGGTGGAATTACGTGCCACCCTCTGATTGGTTGATTTTAAAGTTTGCCACTTTCAAGTGTTTAACCACTCCCTTCACATTTACATAGGAAATTGTTGTTTTTGTCTATTGGCATATGTTTGTTCGGTTGTTACAGAAGGTTGTTAAACGTCTAGTGACATATGGTTAATATTTTCTGGTAATGGATATAAACTTTATTATTTGTTTAAGTTTTTTTTTTATTTTTTTTATTTTTAAAAGGGGTTTCACTATTGGTAAAGATTAGTAGATTACGTTATCGTATCTTTTGTCCTAACTTGATGCTTTTTTGCTTTACTTGTTACTTTCTTGCAATAGTGCGGAAATTTGTAATCGTATTATATTTCATTTTGAGCGGACAAATGCTTTACCATTTCTTTTGCATCGGTGCCCCATCAACATCGTGTCCTTTTCTTTTTGGCCCATCATGACCCATTCTATTCCTCCTTATGAACCATCCTGACCCGTTCCAACTTTTTACTTGTTAAATTATGCCCGGTTAGACCCATCAAGTTTTGATGGGTCAAGGGCCTATAATGTTGTAATGTTGCTTGACAGAAACATATGTGATATAACCAATCAACAGGTGCCTATAATGTGGCTTGACAGATATCATGATTCATCAATAGGTGCCTATACTCAAATCTTACTACAATAAGTTTTTGGAATAAACCGCAAGCCAAACCGTTTGTTACGGTTTGGGCAGTTTCACAATTTTAAACCGTCCGCCAAACCGTTTGCAAAGTAGTCTTAAGCTGGATAAGGTTCCACGTGTTTGACCTTTCTAAATATACCAAGAGAGTAATGAGTCACGTGACTTTACACATATATGATTAAATTTAGAACACGATTTTACAGTGAAGAAAACACACTCTGTATAACCACATGATCTTATGAATATATAACATTAAACTAAGATTCACAAAACCAATATTCAGCCAAAACGCATATTCTGATTTAAAACGATAATGTTCAACACAACGATCTCAAATAAGCTAACAAAACTAGACAGCACAATTCAAATGAATGAAAAACAACATAAAGTTTGAAACATCAAAACGATGAGCTACCAAGATGGGTCAGTTACGTCCTAAAACTAGCAAGTAATTCATTCCATGATGCTTTTCATTCTTGTCTTGTTGGATTACTAGCTGAGCTTCCAAGTCGCACGGTTTTCTTGCCTTTTCATTAACGAACATCAAGTAGGTGACAAGGTGGTATGCACTATCCATCCCGAGGGCAAGATATATGAGGGGACAAGCAACCCAGTTGAGGTTTTCAGGGAAGCCGATTGCCAACACAATCAAGACAAGTACAAGAGAAATTGCCAAGTAATCAAAAGTAGACGATCTCTCCACTTCTTTTTGATCATCCAGATAGAAACATGCAACTAAGATCGCAAACATTACACAACGATCACATACACGATCCAGCTGAGCTTGGGGGAAGAAGTAGCCCCATCAGAAGCGAGAATGGAGCAAGAAAAGCCGAGAAGCTACCAATGAATTTCAGAACGGTGTAATATATATCCCTCATATACCGATGCAAGCCCACACCTACACACTAGAAAATCCCAGCCACCACTGCAACGGCATTGAATGCGACAACGCCGAAGATCTTAAACACACTGTTATTATTATAAACAGACTGGTTTTTGTCTTCATACGTCCATTGAATTCGTATCCCCGCAAATTAACAGATCATCACCGTGCGAAGCAAAAGAGCAGTGTAAGCTTGAATCCTGAATGCCAACAACTTAACAAGTTATTATCACTAAAACTTAAATCTTGAAAACAGAAACTTTGGGTAACTAAAAGAAGAAGGGACTTACCGTAGCAGCGTGGTGGTGGAGAGCGATGGTGATGTTGTTACGTACCCACCCATTTCTGTCGTTGGAGTAGCTGACTTCATGCCTATGGTTGGTTTAAAAATTAAGAGAAATTATAACAGATAATTATACAAGGATAAGAAAACTAAGATAAAATATGTGCCTATCAGCCTATGGCCGTTATTCAGTGTTGATCTAAGTTCAATGATCTTAAACAACCAAAACTTACACGGGTCATGGTTAAAATTTGGATATTAATCACAATTGGCAGCTAACTTACTGCAAAAAGAACATTGGATGGCAACTCATGACAACCAACTTACTACACTGATTTCGCATCCCAAGTTAGTTAACAACTCATGTACAACAAAACAAAGAATGTGACTTGCATACAGATATCATGATAGCATGTAACTATAATTGAATCTGAATTCCTTGCCTTCTATTGATGAAGAAGAGAACAATATATAATACAAGAACCTAACTAATTCCTAACTAATTCAGGGATAATTCCTAACTAATTCAGGGATAACATATAAACCGGATATACATAAGAAATACATAGATATACATAAACTATAAAACGGATATACATCCGCTAATACGCCCCCGCAGTCGTAGCAGTAGGTCTTCCGATGCATAGACTGGACCGAAATCGTTGAAACAACTGGCGTTGAAGACCCTTGGTGAATATGTCAGCGTATTGATAGTCTGCTGGAACATGAAGAACTTTGACAGAACCCATACGAACCTTCTCGCGAACAAAATGTATGTCAATCTCGATATGCTTGGATCGTTGATGTTGGATCGGATTCTGAGATAAGTAGACAGCAGAGATATTGTCACAGTAGACAATTGTGGCCCGGGTAAGTGGAAGATGGAGTTCGAGAAGCAGGTTTCTGAGCCATGTTGTTTCTGCAACGGTGTTGGCCACACCTCTGTATTCAGCCTCGGCACTGGAACGTGAGATAATCGCTTGACGTTTTGAGGACCAAGAAACCAGATTATCACCGAGGAAGACACAGTAACCTGAAGTAGACCGTCGTGAATCAGGGCAGCCTCCCCAATCCGCATCAGAATAGGCTGTGATATGAGCTGATTTGGATGGTAAAATAGAGATTCCATAGTCTAGTGTACCCTTGAGGTATCGAAGGAGCCGTTTCATGAACTGGAAATGAGGATCTCGAGGGGAGTGCATAAATAAACATAGTTGTTGCACTGCATATGATATATCAGGTCGTGTGAAGGTTAAATACTGCAGTGCACCAGCAAGGCTACGATATAAGGCACCATCTGAGAAGGGTTCTCCAGCAGTTGCACTTAGTTTAGAATTGGTGTCAGTAGGTGTGGCACATGGTTTACAATTTTCCATTTTAGCACGAGCTAAGATCTCTGCTGCATATGTGGTCTGAGATAAGAACAGGCCACCATTTCGTCGGGATACCGCAATCCCGAGAAAGTGATGTAGTGGTCCGAGATCAGACATGGCAAATTCCCTGGAAAGAGTGGCAATGAAGTGCTGCAAAAGTGTCGGATTGGAGGCTGTCAAGATGATGTCGTCTACATAGAGAAGTAAATATGCCATTTGATCACCCTGTTTGTAGACGAACAAAGAAGTATCACTCGTGGTAGATCGAAAACCACACTTTTGTATATAGGAAGCAAATCTGAGGTACCACGCACGTGGAGCTTGTTTTAGCCCATATAAAGACTTTTGAAGTCGACAAACATGCTTTGGATTTTTACTGTCAACAAACCCAGGTGGCTGAAACATGTAAACAGTTTCATTAAGGTCCCGTGTAGGAAAGCGTTCTTGACATCCAGTTGATGAATGGGCCAAGAACGTGAAGTTGCTAAGCTGAGGACGGTACGAATCGTAGTGGGCTTAACCACTGGGCTGAACGTCTCATCACAATCAACACCCACCTGTTGAGATTTGCCATTTACAACCAAACGCGCTTTGTAGCGCTGTAATGTACCATTGGCATGGTATTTGTGGCGAAATAGCCACATACATCTGATAATATGAGCATCTGCAGGTCTTGGCACAAGCTCCCATGTATTATTAGCTATTAATGCCTGGTACTCGTCGGTCATAGCCGAGTGCCAGTTCTGGTCGGTCAAGGCCTGGGTGTGGGATTTGGGTAGTGGGGAAATATTATGCTCGGAGGTGAGGGTGGGATCTGTTGAGGGTAGGGAACCAGTTTTAGACCGGGTCTGCATAGGGTGGGTAGAGGGTGGCGGTGTCAGGTTAGATTGTGAAGGAGCTAGGGTGCTATGTGCATGTTCTGGGAAGAAAACAGGTCTGGATGCAGTAGAATCAGACCTGTTTCTGCGGCTGTAAGTGTGGGTAAGGGGTGGGGAATGTGGCTGTGAGACCGTGGGGGTGGGGTGGGTGTGGAAGCATGGGCTGGAAAAAAATGGGTCTGGATGTTGCTGGGTCAGACCTGTTTCGTCGGCTGTAGGTGTGGGTTATGGGTGGGGTAGATGGTTTGGAAGTAGTAGTGGTGTCGGTTGTGGGAGGAGAGGAGGTGAAATGAAACGGGGTACTCATGGGTGAAGGTTCCGAATCAGGGTGAGAGCTTGGGGTGGTATGAGGTGTAGGTGGGGTAGAGAAAGGAAAAGTTAATTCGTCAAAGGTGACGTGACGGGATAAATAGACACGTGCAGTTGAGGGGTCTAAGCATCGGTATCCACGATAATTCATTGGATATCCGAGAAAGATGCATGGTGTAGAACGGCGGGCTAGTTTGTGGGGTCGAGTGGCATTGTGATTTGGAAAACAAGCACACCCGAAGGTGCGAAGGTGAGTGTAGGTGGGATGCCGGTGATAGAGTTTGTATGTGGGGGTTAGAAAGTTATGGAGTTTGGTAGGAAGAATGTTATGTAAATAGACGGCAGTGTGAAGTGCTTCAACCCAGAAATGGGAAGGTAGGGAAGCATGGGTAAGGAGGGACATAATGATGTCATTAATTCGTCGGATCATACGTTCCGCCTTACCATTTTGTTGTGAAGTTTGGGGACATGAAAACCGAAATTGAAGGCCGTGAGTGAGAGGGAATGATTGAAATTTGGAATTATCAAACTCACCACCCATGTCACACTGAAAAGTTTTGATATATTTATTAAATTGGGTTTGGACAAGGCGGTGAAATTGAGTAAATTTGGTGAAGGTTTCAGATTTATATTTGAGTGGATAAGCCCAAACAAATTGGGTGTGGTCGTCAATGAGGACCATGTAATATTTGTAACCTGTGTTGCTCACAAGTCACAATGTATAATGTCAAAAGGTTGAAAAGTAACGGAATCAGAATCATGAAATGGTAAACGCTTATGTTTAGCAATTTGACAAGAGTTGCAAAAGAAATTGTTCTTAGATTTATTACAAGAAATTAAATTACGAGAAACTAAGAAATCCATAATAAAATTGCCGGGATGGCCAAGGCGATCATGCCAAACATTAGAGAGCGAAGAAGTAAGCAAAGCAGAAGCAGGTTTGTTGGTTTTGGTGTTGAAGGAGTACAGTGGGCCGGTACTATTGTGGTGGCTCAGGAGCGTTCCATTCTTGTAGTCCTTCACAGAAAAGCCAAAAGGGTCAAAAGACATGGAAACCATATTGTTAGTAGTGAATTTACGAACTGAAACAAGGTTTCGGATAATATTTGGGGTGTAAAGGACATTTTTAAGGGTGTAGGTGCGGACCCGGGAATTGGGTGATTGAATGGTTGTATGACCGGACCCGTGAATTGGCACACGGTTACCATTTCCAACAAATACAGAATTAATAGTAGTAGTACAAGGAGTGTGAATATTACCTGGTTCGTGTGTCAAATGATCAGAGGCACCGGTGTCAGCAACCCAACTGTCATCTCCCGAGTCCAGTGCCATCGCCTGGAAAGCTGCCCCTAATTCTGATGGTTCCAGTGGGTTTACATCTGCCAAGTGGGCCTGAGCAGGTGGAGTGGACCAGGGCTGGTGCTGTCGTGAAGTTGGGCCAGTGGCCTGTGGAGGCTGACCAGGAACAATCGGCCAAGGTGGGCCTGCCCAACTGGGCTGAGTTGGGTAGGGACATGGTGGGGCCGCAGCCCACCATGGTGGCCAGTAGGGGGATGGACCTGGGCTCCAGACATTGGGTCGGACCAATTGATACTGGGCCGAAGACTGAGAAGAACCACGAGGCTGGTTGCGGTTAGAGGGCTGCTGATTACCGCGACCTGTGCGATGTTGCTGTTGACCGAATAACTGCTGAGGCCTGTGAAATTGACGTCTTGGCTGCTGTCGGTTGTTGTTGCGATAACGAGGGGGGTCCCGGCGGGCCGTAGGTGGCTCGGGAGAGACTTGGGCAACAACAGCCGGGTTGGGGGCAATAGAGTCCCGTGGGTGTTGGCGACGCAGATCTGAGTCGAGCATGTCGCAGGCATCTTCCCATGAGGGAAGGGTGTTATTGATGATAGAGGCTTGAACATCGAATTCCGGTGGTAAGCCTCGAACCAGCTGCAGGACAAGGCGATCTTCTGTGACTGGTTGTTCAACAGCTTTCAGTTGGTCAGCCAGATACTTGAGACGCTGACAGTAGTCTTGGAGGCTGGGCATGGAGCGCAAGGTAAGATTGACAAACTCTGTTTCAAGGGCTGCTGCACGGGCGCCCTTGTTGTTCAGAAAGATTTTCCGAATCCGGGTCCATGCGCCATAAGCTGTTGTTTCCTCATCAAGAATACGTGCCAGCAGGTCATCTGAAAGTGTCCCATAGATCCACTGAAGCACAAGAGAGTCAATTTTGGCCCAGTTGGCGTAGTCCGGATCTGTTTTGGCAGGTGGTTCAGTGCCATCAATGTGGTGTAACACCTCGTAACCGCGTGCATGCAGGGTGAACAGCTTGACCCATGATGCATAGGGGCAAAACACGAACTTTGTGCTGGATGTTAGTCACCGAATAAGCAGGGTGAAGGCTGTCAGTGTGCTTGGAGGATTCTGGTTTGTCTGACATCGAGATGAACAAAAGAAGGAAAAAGAATCGGCTGCAGGGTCCGTGGACAGGGGCTGCTGCGAATTTGTTTTAGGTCAGAGCAGTAGGCTCTGATACCATATAATTGAATCTGAATTCCTTGCCTTCTATTGATGAAGAAGAGTACAATATATAATACAAGAACCTAACTAATTCCTAACTAATTCAGGGATAATTCCTAACTAATTCAGGGATAACATATAAACCGGATATACATAAGAAATACATAGATATACATAAACTATAAAACGGATATACATCCGCTAATAGTAACATATAACATACAGTGTAGCAGCAGAACCAGTGAATCAATAAACACTAAAATTACGGTGTAAGTAAACTTGTTTTCATATAACATACCGCCTGAAAAAAAAATACTATTCAAGGGTCTTATAAACTCAAACCAGACTCATTATTCTTTTCAGCTCATATGCTAGGCAGTCAATAGTGGTGGGAAAAAAATCAGTTATTGGGCCTTCCAAAACCGTGGTGTAAAATAGCGCTCCAGAATAACGGAACCACTATTATCGGCACTATTGACCGCTACTGACCACTAACCGGTATTTATTACCAGTCAGAGTTAAACGATAACGGAATTTCGGTCTATACCGGCACCATAATATCAGATTGGGGAGGAAGATTAAAATTAGAAATTGATAGAAAAGCAAGGATACTCGTCGTATTTGGTTTGGTATTGCTACCGCGCATGACTTGAGAGTCATGATGATATTACTGAGGAACACAAGAGAATTTGGATAAGAGCAATAGTTAGTTTTAACTATAACTAAAAAAAGCAAAAGCTATGTAGATTTTTGACCAAAATTGACCGTTATTTTAGATTCCTTGGTTGATGTGGACTCGGAGGAAGATTTCATGGCTTACGATTAGATCATGTTTCAAATATTGACACTTTTAAGTTTCAATATTTGATATTACTATTAATATTATCCATGTATATATATACATAAAAATTCTGCATGATATAAAATTACTGATATCCCACCGCAATAACCTATATCTCAAACACCGGCCTTGAATACTATTTGATTTTGGACCGCTATAGATGCATAGCTCATATGCTACAGATTACTCATTACAAATTACAACCACAATTCACATATTTGCCAATTTGTCAGCCAAATCAATCAAAACTCTTACTAAACCTGATTCTGGTGTTCAAAAACCTCAATATTATTAATAGCAGGATAATGAAACTTAAAAAAACCTAATTTGATTTATATTTCATCTACCAAAGGTGTAATTTACCTTGATTAGACTACGCTGATGAGTTGATGCTTGGCTGCTGCTAATATTACCTTCAAATGGAAAACAAAACGACGTAACCGGTCGGAATCGAACTAAACACGTACACGAACGACTAATTCGAAACTTAAGGGGAACTAACCTGAAATCACTCCGGCGACCGCTGTGCATTATCTCGTTCGCTTCTTGAAATTACGTTGGTTGCATGAAAGAGACGTCAAGACAAGGGTTTTATATCGTTCAAGGTGAGAGTTTGAACCGAATATAAGGCTATGGGGTATGGTGGGCGGCGTAATTGGTGGGATATCAGTTATTCTAGGCAGTCAATAGTGGTGGGATATCAGTTATTGGGCCTTCCAAAACCGCGGTGTCAAATAGCGCTCCAGAATAACGGAACCACTATTATCGGCACTATTGACCGCTACTGACCACTATTTGACCAAAATTTACCGTCATTTTAGATGCCTTGGTTGATGTTGACTTGGAGGAAGATTTCATGACTTATGATTACGCCATGTTTCAAATATTGACACTTTTAAGTTTCGATATTTGATATTACTATTAATATCTGCATAATATAAAATTAATGATATCCCACCGCAATAACCTATATCTCAAATACCGCCCTTGAATACTATTTGATTTTGGAGCGCTCTAACTGCATAGCTCATATTTATGCTTGAAAATGAATCATCTGTTGAAAGTTTCAGCTCATATGCTACAGATTACTCATTACAAATTACAACCACAATTCACATATTTGCCAATTTGTCAGCCAAATCAATCAAAACTCTTACTAAATCTGATTCTGGTGTTCAAAAACATCAATATTATTAATAGCAGAATAATGAAACTTAAAGAAAACCTAATTCGATTTATATTTCATCTACCAAAGGTGTAATTTTAGTAATTTACCTGATTAGACTACGCCGATGAGTTGATACTTCGTCGCTGCTAATATTACCTTCAAATGGAAAACAAAATGGCGTAACTAACCGGTCGGAATCAAACTAAAGACGTACATTAACGACTAATTCGAAACTTAAGGGGAAATCACCTGAAATCACTCCGGTTACCGCTGTGCATTATCTCGTTCGCTTCTTGAAATTACGTTGGTTGCGTGAAAGAGACGTCAAGACAAGGGTTTTATATCGTTCAAGGTGAATAACAATAATAATAATAATAATAATAAATAATAATAATAATAATAATAATAATAATAATAATAATTAATATTAATATTAATATTAATATTAATAATAATTTTAAAAGGTTGTATTCAAGTACAGGGATTAAATTCATGTCACGGTGCCTTTTGTTTAATTCACAACCTTAACTTGGCTTATTGGTAGACAATGGAGACCCAAATTCAATATCTACTTATGTTATTTTGTGGATTAGGTAATGCGGATAGAGTTTATAGGAGTTTTTTAACTAGTGCTAAATTTGAAATGTTGATCACAACTAATGTTGGGTTTCAAAATGTTACACAAGTAATGCCATTGCCATTACTAACGGCGAATTCCTTGAAAGAGTAGGCTTGTGTAAGGAATAATCAGAATGTTTAAGAGACCTAATCATTTGAATAGTAAATTTGCCATTAGTAATGGCGAATTCTGTGTCCTGATCATTTGAATAGTAAAATTTGCCATTAGTAATGGCGAATTCTGTGTCCCAATCATTTTTTTGGAAACCATACGCGAGGTGTTGGTGGCTGACACTGAACGTTCCCCCACCACGGACGGTTTTCTCGGAAGGTATACAAACTTTAAAACTGAGAAAAACATCATGTTCAAACAACTCCCGAATAATCTTCCAGCATACATGGCTTTTTTTTCGTTCTCGCACAACTCCAACCCGGAACAAGTTTTATATAAAACATAGCATCAGTAGGTAAATTCAATTGCAACAAAAACAACATATTGAAATATGAATGAGAGGTTTTTTTAGATAACTATGTAACAGGATTTGGAATTGTGAAGAGCTTTTGTGAATTTGAAAGGGTGAAATTGTGAAGAGGTTTCGCCATTTATTTGCATTTTGTGTAGAACATGCAGAACATAAACATATTTCGCCATTGCTAATGGCAATTTCTACCTTTTTTCGCAGATTTCGCCATTACTATTGGCATTTTCCATAGATTTCGCCATTACTAATGGCAAATTTTACTATTCAAATGATTGGGTCTCTTACACATTCTGATTATTCTTTACACAAGCCTACTCTTTCAAGGAATTCGCCATTAGTAATGGCAATGGCATTACTTGTGCGACATTTTGAAACCCAGCATTAGTTGTGATCAACATTTCAAATTTGGCACTAGTTTTGCAAAAAACTCAGTTTATAGTCTCTTTGTAGAGGTGTCAGATTATATCCTTAGCTCGCCTGGATTTTCGTCTCACTATGTATTATCTCGGAAAATTATGCTCTTATGGTGTCTTTTTATTCAAGTCACGGTTCCCCTTAATTTTGTTGTTTTTTTATTCAACTAATATATAAAATCCATATAAATGTATCCTTAATGGTTTTTTTCACTAATAAAAATACGATACAACATGTTACACTTCCAAAAATGCTACATCACACTAGGAACACCAACTCCTAAGCGTGACAGGGTAGAAAGTTGTGGCGACAACAGGCATGGCATGGTGTAAGGTGGGGCCCTATCCCTCATATAGTTGTTGTCAGATGGATACGTCTCAGGCATGGCATGGTGTAGCGCTGACATGTTAATGTACTTATGGAGAGACTTATATTTAAAATGCAAGAAGTTTAGTGCTATAATATACAACAAAAGATTAAATGCATGTCGTAACGGTGTAGATGAAGTGATTATTTTTAATGAAGCATTCGAAAAGTTTAAAACTACGGTACGGCACAATGTTTGTTCATGTTGGTGCTTGGAAAGTTTTGCAGGACACGTGAAACATGAATACGTGTAATGTTTTATTTATGTTTAGTCAACTAGAATTTTGCCCGCCACGCGTTGGCCGACGGGACAAAACGTTAAATCACAAACCAAACTCACCGTTAACTATTAAGTGAATACGTTTCAACTCCATTTCTCAACTAAACAAATGAAATTTAGATTCCAAATTCCATCTTATAGTATCAACTTAAAAAATGTAGATTGCAAATGCAACATTTCAGACATGATGAATGACTTTTTGCATTATGAACTAACTTTGGCATTGTTCAAAATTCAAGGTGAAAGAAAGATAAATTTTAACAAAATTTGGGGAATAGCAGCAACAAAATCAGAAAGTCTTGGGTTATTACCAAATAAAACAAAAACCCACATATCAAAAGTTTAAAATTTGCATAACATTCTATTTCAAAAGCATTTGATAATATATAAAGAGAACAAAACACGTCACCAATGCTTAGCATTAGGAGCAAGAGACAAGGTTGTCCTTAAGAGATAGGGAAGCAAGCTGAGCTGCAGTGCTGCAGCTGTTGGTTTGCTGATGGACATTCCTCAAAGTTTATGAGTTTTGTGACAATACGTATGATGGACAACTCAGCAACCGAATTTATGGGAACACTCATCTGATGGTTCAAAATGGAGTAAAGTGGTTCAAATATGGGTCTTACATGCATCACAATGATCCCGTCCGTTGGTTTTATGGCAACCACCACATCCATCATCCAACCAAGTTTCATAGATGTATCATTCTCAATATCACATGGCAATTGCGGCAGCAATAACAGCAGTACCACTTGGCTCAGAGGAACATGAGTAGTGTTTAATATCCTGTGTAGATCAACCTACATTTTAACAACATAAAAATTCAAGTATTACCTTATAACCAACAAATCATTTTATTGGAAATATCAGATTGATAATAACATGATATAGTTTCTGTAATTGAATTAGGAACGCTAATTATTATTATTAAAAAGTTAAGTGGGAAAAAAACGATGTGGGTCAGTCTAACTCGCCCGACCCGTTTTGACCCATTGAAAATACCTAATTCTTGTTACAAAAATTATATAATATATTTGACATGCTATATACCTAATTTTAACGTATTCAAATTATTAAAATTTTTTGTAATCTATTTGACAAGCTTAAGTCGACCCAAACCCGTTTTGACCCATTTAGTAAGCTTAACTATTATTTAAAACTTTCTGTAAACGTAATCGACACGCTAAATATTATTAAAAATCTTAGAAAAAAATGTAATTTGGGTTAGCCCAACCCGTTTAAAAGAAGTAATCGACACGCTAATTATTATTAAAACATACCTTAGCAACTCATGTGCTGCTGTGAAGAATATGGAAAGAAGCAGCTCTTCCACATCATTAATCCTTAATGTATGGACCATTAAATGAGTAGCTTCTATAAGCTGGTCGTTGTGATAGGAGTGCCAATTGGGTCTGTCTATGCATTAGTGATCTAAAATTAACTGTAAAAAAGATCCTATAATTAGAATCAATGAGAAATAAAAGGTGAATACATCCATATATGGGCTCATCAGTGGACTTTTACAGCCAACGATTTCAACTGGATACTTTAACAATCAATGTTTCAAAAATAGAGTTTCTACTACCAAAAAATGACCAAAACACCAGCTAAAACTAAAACTGGGGTCAGGGTACAATAAATAGAGACCCTTATCTGAAATAAATTAGAGAAAATGTAACTCATGCCATGGTCTAAGGAATTAGGGTTATTACACTGAGGATGCCTTCGATGATGCTATTGTAGACGAATCGGTATTCAAGCGATGAAGATTGAAGTTGCCTTCTTCATACTACCTGAACCATCATCCGTAACCACTCTCAACACTTCCGGTATCCATCATCACAACTGTCACTTAAACTAATATCAAATGAAATAGAGGTATCAGGTTTAACTTGCTCGCCGGAGAACAGTAAACGCCGTCGCCGTTCATCTCCGTCAGCGAATACAAAAGCCGCTAACCTCTGTGGCAGATCCTAGTACAGCAGGTCTGTCACTGATGACTCTCAACGGTAGCGGTGGAGCGGAGGTGGAACGGCGATTTCTTATCGTGTCTCTCTCGGGTTCCGGCACCGGAAGGACTGAAACAAAAAGACTGTCGAATGCCCTAGTGACAGGCAGGCGCATGTCACTATCCGTCCATGGTTGGCTGTCACTATCCGCCCATGGTAATTGTATGTAGATAATAATATAATAATATAAATAAAAATATAATAATAATAATAATAATAATAATAATAATATAATAATAATAATAATAATAATAATAATAATAATAATAATAATATGTCGTAATGACTACGTGTTAAATATTCATTTAAATTATATTAAAGATATAAAAACAATAAGAAATGATTAAAATACAAATAATTTAAGATATATAAACAATTGAGAAATGATCAAATATAAAGGACTCTTATTGTAAGAAGAGTAAGTAGGAATGTTTTAGGAATATTCTCATGTGAACACAACAAAAAATACTTAAAAAAACAAACACACAATTTTTTCAGTATTCTATTAAAATAATCGTTACTTTATCGTCACTAATTTTTTTAGTGACGATAAAGTAGTTTTTTTATAAATAATATTAAAAAAATTTGTGCTTTTTAGATTTTTTTAGGTTTTTTGAAGGTTTAGTTTTTAGCATTTAGTTTAGATTTGTGGGGGAGGGGGGGTTAGGTTTTTGGGTGGTGGTGGGGTGTAGAGGTGTACAAAAAAGCCGGTTTTAGAAGCGAACCGAACTGGCGATCGTAGACCGGTTAGGGATCTTGAGCTTTGAAACCGGTTATAAAAAACCGGAATAAACTGGTTAAAAACCGATCCAAACCGGTTACACCGGTTACTGTTTGAATTTGAAAAACCGGTTAGTAACCGAAACCGGTTATTAAAAAAACCGGTTTTTGATTTGGATAAAAAACCGGTTCGGTTAAAAACCGAAATGGTTATTGAAAAAAACCGATTTGTACACCTCTAGGTGGGGGGGGGGGGGTAAGGTTTTTTGCATATACATTTTCTTTTTCTCTTATAAACATGATTATGGACACTTGTCACTCTATGGTTACTTCTTACACTTCTTATTTTTATACTCTTTTGTATAATAACTTAACTCTATAAACAATTAATGATTAAGTAATTATTATAACCTACATAATTACCACTCACTCATTAGGGAGGAAGGGAGTGGTTAAACACCTAAAGTGTTTAAACTTCAAAATCAACCAATGAGAGCGTGTCACGTCAATCCATCTAAAGTGTTTAAACTTTTGGTCAAAATTCACTAGTAGAAAACAAAGATTTTGAGCGGTTCAACATTTTGTTTTGAGCGGTTGATAACTTAAAACCGCCCAAAACATTGTTTTGTTTAATTATGTCCTTGCCAACTAATCGCTCAAATAAATGAAATAATCGCTTAAAAATTCCCATTCTAGGCGGTGTATGGTGAACGCCCAAAAATGTGTTTTTTTTTGGGCAAAATTAGTAAAAGCCCAGAAAACATATGTATTTTTCCTTGTGAGTGGCAAATATACCGCCAAAATTTTCACAACAGAATAATTACTTCAAAATGAATCCAAAAAAAAAAAACTTAAGAGATAAGAAACCCTAACCTCTCTTCCCCCATAGAAGAAACCTGGTAAGAACCCTACTTTTCTTCTTAAATCTTTCTTTTTTTGTGCAATTTTCCTAATAAAATCCATTATTGTTCTATAAATTTAATTTGTGGACCCGTGTTGGAGCTTATTTTGAACAGATTTGTGAAGTTGAGGAGTTTTGCAGGTTATGTCATCTACCTCTATTTATATTCCATGTATATGTTTATGTTCATTGTTTAGCGGTTTATGACCCTAAATCGAATATGTGTTGAATTTTGCTAGATATATGATTCTATGTGTTCCTTTATGTAAGATTTTGATAGAATTTTTGGGTTTTATGAGTATCTCTTGTGGTCCCTTATATATGCCGGTAAATTTTGATCTATCATTCTTATAGATAGCTTAAATATTGTGTTCTTTTTTGGTTTCTAATCTCTAAAATGAATTTGAAATTGAAACAAAATAATTAATGTTTAACAAGTTGCTTGTCCATAATTTTGATTTCTATAATCTGAGTATATCAAACCTGTTCATGTAAGATGTATTTGTATGGTTATGGCACTTGATATTAGTTTCCATTATTTATTTATTAAAGATATTAAATTTAAATGAGAAGATCAGATTTGCAGAGGAAGGGTTGAAGAAATGAATGTATTTGAAGACTAGGTTAATAAATAATTAAGCAATAGACTTAAATGACTGTGCAAAATTTTCTTCTAGTGTATCGCAAACATGAAATAGCGTCCGCTACTTCATCGCTATCACTACGTAGCGTGCGTATACGTAGCCTTTCGCTATCGTCCGCTATTCGCTATTGACAACTATGATGTGCATTACTTGTTAGGAATTAGAATTAAACTCAATGTGCAATTATCATCATGAGCAATGGTACTATGGTGGTTAGTGAAAAATAAAAGTAGATCATGTTTTTTAACAAAAAGATCTGAACTTCACTTAGTTTTTGTCTTGACTTTCAGGCCACTTCGTGTATATGCTTACTTACATCAGGCAAGAGTCTTTTTACAACACTTGAAGATTTTTTATGTTCAGATTGTGTGAATGAGCTAGAACTGTGCATTAGGTAGTACATGCCATGACTTATTAGTGTGTAGCTTCTGATCTAACCATCCACGCGTAAATGCCAAATTATATGTCCAGATATAGACCTTATTCTATTTATTACATTGATATGCTTGACTTAATTGTTAAATATACATTTGAACTCGAATTATAAACCAGATTCCTATCCATTTCTTTTGAGTTATTTTCAATTGTTATGTACTTTTTTCACTATTGCATTACTTTCTTGGAAGCAAAAGCTACATGTTGTGTACTTTTATAATGTTTTTCTTTTGTTAGGTGTTCCTTAAATTTGTCTACTTGGCTCTAGGAATTAGTACAACAACACCTTCCCTAAGTTTATTCTTACACCAGCTCGACTGAGTAGTTTTGGTGTTTCTAACAAAGAACCATATTTTTTACTTCAATCTAGATGTGGTTTGCTGGATGGTGAGCGGGGAGAGGCAGGTTGCACGATCATTTGCTCATACTTTAAAACAGTATTGAGGCAAGAGGTGTGATATTTCGATCAGGAGAGCAAGAGTAGAGACATCAGCAAAAGTTCATGCATTTTTCGGAGGATTCACTATTGCTTTTTCACAAGGGTGATTAGTCATCTATGAAGGTAGTCCTCTGTGAAGGTGCTGGTGTTTGATTACATGAAGGTTTTGAGGTCATTTGGATATTAGTTGATCGGCTAGGTGTATAGTATGCACTATGGTTTTTCAAGTCTTTGATCGTATTTTGGTTCAATTGTAAGAACACCAGTATTTGACTATGGTTACCGATCGGCAAAGGGGGACGGTGGCGGTGTTACCGCGCGGCAAACCCGTTTGCCGATCAAGTTTAACGTCCACTCCCTTCCCCCTTACACACATTTATCACTATCACACCACTACTTACATATCATCTATGTGACAACACTTTTTCATCATTATCACTCACTCATTATACAAAGCCTCATGGTATGTGTCACAAATATAAAACCGTGTCGCAAAATGTAAAATAACATGTCATTACAGTCAATTTTGAAAACAAGGAACCGTGTGGTCATTATAAAATGAATGATAAGAAATCAAAATGAACTTCAAGGAAAAAGAAAAAAACATGGATAATGGACTAAAAAAGGATGCTTATTGGGAGGTTCGAACATGCGATTGGTGATAAAGCTAGACGCATAAGATGGTAGAAATGTGTTGTCATATCATTTACTGTTTCATTTTTCATAAACATGAAACCTTCAAACTCTTTCTTTAGCAGACCGAGGCAGGGTGCTTATTCATTAGCAAGTATATCTCTGTGGTGGAAGGTTCAAATGAGAAGAAATTTTTTGTAAGAAGGAAAAAGAAGAAATTGCAACCAATAAAAATGCTTCATTAGACTTCATTTAATATTTGTACTTAATGTAACTATAAGGGTATATTGGTAAACTTACATATATCATTAATTGGTAGTTTCATCTTTAATAACTAACTATATTAAATTTGTAACTTATTTTTAAGATATATATTTTCTCAAAAAATAAAAATAAAAATAAAAATCATTTATAGTGTAGGATAAATACGAGTTGTGTAGGATAAATTTCAATGTGTGTAGGATAAATTTCGAAATGTGTAGGATAACTTTTGATGTGTGTAGGCAAAAATTTTTAATGTGGAGGGTGATAGTCTTTATGATTAATTAATTAGTCAAACATAATAATAAATGAGATGAGAAAAAACTATTTAATATTTTACAATTGTACCATTTTGTTCTTTTTCTTCTCAATAAGATTATCTTCTCAAATGAACTTTCACTTATCTCTGTTTGTGTTTATATATGTACAATGCTTTGAATCGAAAAAAACTAAACCAAAAACAAGCGTTGAATGTCACACCCTGACCCGCAGCGGAAATGGTAGTCAGAGCATGATTGGGTTTTTTCATAAAAGCTCATGACATTTACTAATAAGTTTCATATTTATTATTTCAAGGATAAATTACAACAATCACATATACATACAAGCACAGTATGTTTTAAATACAACATTCATGACTTCTTTATTTTTCTTCTAAGGCAATTTCCTATGTGTCCCTTGCTTCAACTTGTCCACCTGTATCATGTGTAAAAATAGGGTTTTGGGTCAACAAATGTTGGCGAGTGAATCTTATTTAAACATTTGAAGGAATTATTTATATTGGTTATTAATAGAAATGTGCATAAACCAAATATGAGTATACGCATATGTAAATCTAGCCACAACCCACATAATATCAATTAATGCACACACAAGCATCACATATGA
Source organism: Scalesia atractyloides (assembly GCA_947069175.1). Lineage (NCBI taxonomy): Eukaryota > Viridiplantae > Streptophyta > Magnoliopsida > Asterales > Asteraceae > Scalesia > Scalesia atractyloides. Next base: position 58,489,771 of record CAMTDV010000009.1, read on the forward strand.
TGAACAATGAGATCAATGCTCAATCAAACGGAGCCGATCTAATGAGGCGCCTGATGCTCAACCCGTCTCCAACGAGGAACTGATGGGCCTAATGAATGATTTGCACGCAACTTGACAAAAATGTAAACCCGCAATACAACAACTAACATTTACATCACACGTTAGATCATATAATGGTAATAGCACAAGTGTTTGAATAAACGAAATATATGAAACGACACATGATACACCCCAAAACATGAAATAAAAGGGGAATTTGTAAGAATTCACTCACAGTGGGTGCGTTCCTTGATGATAATGAATGCATACGATTTAAGATTCAACCGACGAGAGAAACTAACCTAATTAATCACATAAATAATTCGATAAATATATATATAGCTTTCATTTGAAATTAATATTTCTAATTAATACTTTTTATTAGATTTTTAGATTTGTTTTTATTGTATTTATTACGAATTAAAACCCCTTTTTAAAAAAAAAAAGTTTTTTAGGTATTTTAAAGGATTTTTAATTAAAATAAATAAAGAAAATAGTTATAAAAAAATATACCTTTAACAGGTTTGACCGGGTCGAACCGGTTTGACTTCTAGAATTATTGGCAGCGTGTAAGGTTCGAACTCGTGACCTCCCGTACGCGTGCACGCAGCTCTACCAACTGAGCTACGTGTCTAACCCGACATATCTCTGAATTTAATTACTTATATATACTAACTAGGTTCAAATATATTTTGCTTATATTAAAAAGATTTGGATAAATTCCAGTATCGTGACCAACCGGATTCGAACCCACGTCTGCCGCTACATGTGCACACAGCCCGACCATTTGGGTTGTGTGTCTAACCTGGTGAATACAAGATTTTAAATAAATCTTATATACATGCTGAGCTGACCTATAACCGGGTCATAAAAAGAGTTTGTCTATTTGGCGAAACCGGTAACGTATAGACTCGAACCCATGACCTTCTAATTAAAGTGCACACAGTCCACCGCTGGACTGTGTGTCTAACCTGGTTTAAACACCGGTTTTTATTTCTTTTAAACATGCTTCCAGTTCATCTTCTTCATTTCAATATGATACATACACCGATTCTTTACTTAATCCGATTAATTCGATTGCCACACAACTTTTAAACATAAACCGATGCGAAAACAAAAGAATGAAGAGAATTAGGTGAAGTGGTATACCGAGACAATGGTGTTTTTCCGACCTTCGGTGTTGATTCCGGCGACTGAACCAAATTCCGGCGACAGTCGATGAAGCAGGAGAGATGGTTTTTACGCAAGGGGAAACTTGAGAATTGAGAAGAAAGATTGAGCGAGTTTGAGAGAGGGATTGATATCAGTATTTATAGGCTGCACAAGGTGCTTGATTTTTGGTTTTTAAAAACCGAATGGGGATGATTGACTTCGATTTTTAGAAACCAAATTTCGGGATTGATTTCGGTTTTGGAAACCGAATTGGTTGATTACGCGGTGTAGGACAGCTGGTGATTAACAGGGGCAGGGACGAGATTACCGGGTTCGTTGATTTGAATTTGAAGGAACTCAGGCGATTCGTATATAAGATTAATTTGTTTTCAACTCCTAACCAACTAGTATGTGTGCCTCAGTGCTATTTGTGGTGTGTTGAGTGTTTGAAATGGGTGGAGACCCGTGTTCGAAACCTGCGGTTAACACCTTTTGTTGTTTATTGTTATAATTTAATCTTTTTATTTTATCATCTTTGTTTTCATCATTTTATTATTATTATATTTCATTTTATTATCCTATATATATATATTTTTTTAATATTACGAATTTTTAAACTTTAACACATTATACGTATATTTAAATTTCTAAATGGTGCGGGTTTTAGAAACCGTTTAACCACGGATGTTACATTGAACCGGCGCTGGGAAGGGGTAGGCGCCTAGGAGGGGTCGAACGCGCAACAAGCAAAGTCGGATAAGGCACCTACAATTAACCAAATCTATTAATAAATGACATGTAAGGTTGTAATTTTTTTAAGCAGAATCTACTATTTTTCATTCCAATCAACAAGGCAAATTACATAAGGATAGCAGGTAGACGTGCAAGCAAACTGCATCGCCATCCCCTTCTGAATGGAGAACCCTAATCTACTAAAAACAAAGCCTCGCCCCTGAGGGGTCGTAAAGTTGCTGTGGACCACACGCTGAACTCTAGCCAAAAACCAAACTGCCCCTGGCGCCAAGGAGCCGAACGTGTCAAACGCCAGGGGGACAAAGGCATGCTGATTATCCTCACAAGCTTTCGCATGCTTTTCCACCTTCTTTGACTCTGCTTTCATTACCGCTTGCCCCCCCCCCCCCCCCACAAACCCATTTTCCCGAAACCCAGCTAGGGGGATACACCTGTGAGATCGACACAAGCATGTTTCCCGCCCTCCCAACCAAAAACTAGCACATCCGCCGGGCGTAGGGTGGACCTCCCTTCCGCCGGGTCTGTAAGAAAATTAACCGGAGCCTCTTTCTTTGCCGAGATCCCTGCTCGTCTGAGAATATCCATTAACGCGTCTCGAACAAAGTCATGGTGATACTTAAACCCCGGCAGCTCTCTACAGTGTAACGCATGCTCCCCGTATTTATCCAGGCATGCTTTACGACAGACTGCGCAAGTATCATCATTCGGGAACATGGGGATCATCAGACGGTACTTAAGGATTGACCGGTACTCCACCGCTGACGGCGTCCAAACATGTCACATTGGTATTGTGTCCAATACGAATGTAACTTGAATTAGTAAAACATGTGGCTTGTTAGATGCACACCACCATATATGACTCGCATAGTATCAATACGGGTCAATAACCCAAAAGTCAAAGTGACGGCGTCCAAACATGTCACATTGGTATTATGTCCAATATAGTCTGATATGACTGGATTGTGCATTGACCAATACAACACGTCATTCTCGTATAACCCCCCTATAGAAGTCGTATACTTGTTGTATTGGTAGGCGTCTCTAAAACAATTGAACAAAACCTTTAAAAATCATTATTAGATTTTCATTTTACAATATTATATTCGTGTTAAAAATCTCAGCCCTACAAAAACTCTTGTCGTCTCTTTCACGCAATCAAACTTCGAAGAATGCCTGGAGTGTAATCAAACTTCGTTAATTAATCATAAATGTAGTCTTTAAGTTTCATTAATTGCAAATATTGATTCTAGATGTCAAACATGTGATTATTAACTTGTACTCATTTTGATTACAATTTTAGGGTTGTGCATGATTACTAATAGAGTTAATTACTGTTTTCGTCCCTGTGGTTTGTCAAAAATCACTATTTCAGTCCATTAGTTTAAAAATTGCGATTTCAGTCCCTGTGGTTTCACTTCCGTAACCATTTCAGTCCATGTGGTTTCACTATCGTAACCACTTCAATCCATTTATTCTGTTAGTACAGGGACTGAAATGGTTGCGAGGTGGACTGAAATGGTTGCGAGGTGGATTGAAATCGCAATTTTTAAACTAATGGACCGAAATAGTGATTTTTGACAAACCACAGGGACGAAAACAGTAATTAACTCTTACTAATATATGGTCCCGTATATATTTAGTTTCCGGTTCAGCCCGAACAAAGACCCATATGTTCTAACCGAATCCATTACTTTAGGCTGCCAAGATTGATCTCCTGATGAAACACCATTTGCCTAATCATTAATCATATCCCCTTTTTAGTTTTGCCTATCATTTTTAAAAAATTGTACATTCAAATACATAACTTGCAACAATCAAAATATCATTCTTTGTTTTCTTGTGCACGAGCTGTTAACTAACGCGCAAACGCACCATTTTTATTTCATTCGTGTGTCAAAAGTAAACTGAATGTACTTGGGTTAATTATTTTGCTTATATTAATGCAGGTTGCGCCTACATCTTGCATTCACCACGTCACTCGTTTTGTATTTTCGCTTATTAGAGAAGTCTGACAATTCTGACCATCCCGAAGTTCTTATCATTTGTACGCTGTTGCTCGTGCTAGCCTATGGTATACTTTTCTCGGGCTATACAAGCAGATCATTTCTTTGTTTTAATTTAAAAATTATTTTAATGGGTGATGGTAGTGAAAATCATTACACACTTTTGGAAGTAGTGATCAATGAGTGAGAGCCCTCCTGTCTACACGACTACGTCCAAGTGACGGTCATTTTTTAGTGAAACCATAACACTTGGTGTAAGAAATTAAACTTTTCAATAATTAACTTTTTGTTAATAGAAAAAAAAGGTAGAAACTCCTTGTGAATCAAAGGTACCCTTTAAGCTAAGGGGTAATAATTATTTTACCCTAAAATAACCTTCCAAAACATTAAAATCCACAACGTATATCCAAACACACCTCTGAACTATATCCTTAATACATACAAGAGTAAACTACCAAAATGGTCTATGAGTTTAGTCACTTTTGTTATTTTAGTCCAAAACTCAAACTTTTTGAATCTGGATCTCTGTGATTTCAATTTTATTGTCATTTTCACTCAAATTCAAAATCTGGACATATTTATTAGTTAACATTCAGTTTTTTTGTCCTTTTACACCCTTTTAATGAAAGAAAAAATGGTCAGATTTTTTTAATTTGTTATAATAAAACGTTAAAAGACCAATTTGTCCTTCATTAAAAAAAGGAGAAAGAAAAAAAAACTGGATGTTAACTGAAAATCAGACCAGATTTTGATTTTGGATGAAAATGGCAACAAAATGTTAGTAAACTACTACTGTTTGAAAAGACAGAATTCGAAACAGAAACAAATGAAAGAAAAGAAGAATCAGAAACGTGAACCGGGCTTGTGTTTGACACAATTCCCTTAAACAGATTCGTCGTCTGTTACCAGGGACGCCGATTCGAAACAGCAACAGCGTACTGCCGGACTTGAAACACTTGCTGAAAGAAAACAGGAGAATGCTTCAGAGAGACCGAGAGAGAAGAGATGGTTTTTGGTGTGTCGAAACTGGGTTTTATAACTGATTCTTGCCTCATCATTGCAAAGAGTTAAAACTCACAATACTGATGATAATCATAACCGAAACAATGATCGTTCTCATTAATACTGAATAATCATTCCATTAAAAGTTCAACAGTTATAGTCTCGAGTGCAAAAAACCGCCACATGCATTCGTGTCCGCTGGACGTGCGGGCGAACACTAGTTCGACTAAATTCCGGTTCCAATTCTTGCACCCCGCGTAGGACTTATGGTAAAACGTGTCATAAAGTTATATTAGCTAGGCAAATGTTTCACCTTATAAATAACCTTCCACTTTGTCTCCACACCTATGTGAGACAAGTGTTTTACCATTTGGGACATCCATTCAAACACACCTAATTTCCAACACAAAATTGAAACCACAGGGACACAGATTCAAAAGGTTTGAGTTTTGAACTAAAGTGACAAAAGTAACCAAACCTTAGGGATCATTTTGACAGTTTACTCTACTATAATGTGCCAAATCGCTTTATTTAAAAAATACAGTATTAGTGAAACAATGTATATCTTTTAATCATAACTCACAAATTATTAACAAGTCTTTTGGATAAAAGGAATTGTAGTCCAACCCACACAAAATTTTACCACCGTACGACCAGTTTGACACACCCATATTGGCACTTCTATTTATGACTATGAGACTATCCAAGAGTCTTTGGTGTTTAATGTATAATCGTAACTTTCTTAATATTTTATTCATTTATTTATGGGGGAGCAGGAGACATGGCTTAATGGCTAATATGATCTTTGTATTTGTTAAAAGCTATTAGAGAACCAATAGCTTAAAGCTAATGTTTGGTGTAACAGTTTTCAATCAGCCTTCATTGCTATTTCGTTTCATAACTAAGGGGGACGGGCATTGTCGGGTAGCAACCAGCGGGTTCTAACCTGTGCCAGCACACCGTCGCCACCCTAGCGGGTTGGTGAAGCAATGAGAGAAACCCGTGTGAGTTGTGTTGATTTCGAGAAATCCGATCATTGTTCAACGGTCAAATTCATAAAATTTTTATAAAACTATATATGTTATATATATACATATATATCTGTCACCCAAATAATTAAAACACACACTTTCTTACCAAAACCTATATTAACTCTCTACAATGGATTCTTAAAAAAAATCTAGAGGTGTCGGTTCAAGCAAACGAGGAACTTGCTCGAGTAAAAGAGGTGCCGGTTCGAGTAAAAGAGGCGTCGGTTTGAGCCGAGGTGTTGTTTTGGTGGTGAAAGGTATATGCCACAACCTACTCCTACTCAACCCATTCCAACGGCCTATATGTTTGGGCAACAACCTAACTATTTTTTTCACAACGTATGGTTCCATCGGTTCGGCCCAATTTCTTGCCGGAAGCAATGCAAAATTTCAAAGCGTTTGAGTTGTATAGAAACCCATGTCATTTGTAGAAGAAAATGAAGAACGAGAGCAACCACTACGTCATGACGTTGAAGAAGTTGAGGGCGATGAGGAATACATCCAAGAAACACAATTTGATCATGATTTGGAAGAAATGCAAGTTGGAGTGAAGAGCATGTAGAGGAGTTTGTGGAAAACACTAAAAGCAAAAAAAAAAAAAGTTCGTTAACCGGCGAACCAAACGGAATGGAGTCCCGAGGAAGAAGAAATGTTGGCTAAAGCATGCCTCCACGTATCGGCATACCGGTTAAAAGGAAACTATCAAAGAAGAGACACTTTGTGGAAATCGGTCCATAAACACTTCGTTGGGCTTGGGTGTAGTGCCAACCAAACGCACGATCAACTAAACTCAAAATGGAGTCCAATGCTGACGAAAATTAATTGGTTCAACAGCCTTTACATTCTAGCAGTAAAAAATATAATTTAGTTTAATTTAATTCAACTTTTTTCTAGTTTTCTAATTTCATTGTTTTTTAAACATATAAGATTTCATTAGTAAAAACGGGTGCAATGTTTTAAAAGTTTTGCAAAAGGCACAAGAAGACTTTCTAAAAAACACAAGCATACATTCAAGCACGATCTTGTATGGAACACTGTTAAAGACGCGACCAAATGAGTCAAATGATCTTACAACAAAAGAAATATTTTATAATTATTTGTAAGAGTTAATTACGTTTTTCGTCCATTTGGTTTGTCAAAAATCACTATTTCAGCCCATTAGTTAAAAAATTGTCATTTCAGTCCATGTGGTTTCACTTCGTAACTATTTCAATCCATTAGTTTGTCAAAAATCACTATTTCAGTCCATTAGTTTGCAATATAGTGTCAGAATAATTGGATGGAATTAACGAAGGTGGATTGAAATAGTTACGAAAGTGAAACCACAGGGACTGAAATGGAAATTTTAAACTAATGGACTGAAATAGTAATTTTTGACAAACCACAGGGACGAAAAACGTAATTAACTCTTATTTGTAATTACCATTTTTTTTTCTTTAATGTTGTATGCATGTTCATTTAAAATCTATATTGACAAATTAGTGATAATATATTACGATGTTCGACCCGTGTATTACACGTATGACTAACCTATTAATACACAAAACTAAACAGATGTGTCGACCTGTTATAGACACGAAACTTGTTAACATCGTGTAGGTTCATGTGTGTTATTGTGTTCGTGTAGAAGTTGCCATGTTCGTGGGTTGGCGGGTTTAACCTGACCCGAACCTGAAAATTTAAGATGAACCGGGACACGACCCAAACCCGAGAACCGTGTCATACATATGAACCTGAACACAACCTGAATATTTATGGTCAATCCGAACACCACCTGTTCAACCCGATTTTATTTATTTCGCAAGTTTTTATATTAAAATTAAAATCTTACCACAAAAAAGCACACATTTATATAATACAATTACATTTTAATTATAAAATCTTATGTTAATTTCTCTTTTAAGTTATATTTATGGCATAAAATTCAGTTCCAATTTAATTTAATTATGACATAAAACATATTGTAAAAAAATATAACATAATATAAATGAGTTAAACGGGTCAATCCGCCAACCCCGACCAGATTGACACTAACCCGACCCGTTTAGTTAAACAGGTTCATGAGTTTAAACTGAAACTGACTTGAGCCCATTTAGACTAAACCAAAACACGCAAATTTCGTGTTAGTTTGGTCTTGTGTTTTTGAGTCGTGCAAAATATTCACACCCGTAATCTTAAGGCTCAATATGAGCCATTAATAGATTATATCATGTTATAACTTATTCAAACATATATATCTCATTATAGCACAATATATGATTTAATATGTACATTCAAATCTTAACCACTAGAATTTAATTTTTATTAAGAATATTAAAGATGTAACTCGTATATTTGTTTATATACGTGCCAACCAAAACCATCTTACAGGTGAGTGTAGTATTGAAATCGTATTCAAATTTGCAAGTCAATATGATTTAAATCCCTACTATACTGATATAGCTAACACGTGGATGTAATACAACTAACACGTGGATGTGGTTGAGACAAACTTTTAATCCCTCACCCGTCACGTTAGCATCTCCTCCTTCACCCACCAACCTTATTCGCTATAAATACAAGTTCAAAGCCTTCTTTTCTAAGTCGGTCAAAAATATTCGTTTTATTATAGTGTCAAATTAAGTAGAATTTGTCTAGCATTACAGCGGTGTATACACATGCTTTATTGGTCTTTGAAAAAATTAAAAGCTCGGGGTTTCTAAGAAAAAAAAGGTACATGAGTGTTTATATAATTACATATTTGTTTGTGCAGAACATGATTATATTTAGAAAAATCTTCGGATCAATTTGGTGCAGGTATGTTTATAGATTTGGTTGTTTAGCATAATTGGTCCTTTTCTTGTGTACTTGTATTTCAATTTTTTTAGGATTTTTTAATTAAGAAGTTAATTAATAATTAATAATTAAGGGCACACCGGAGATTAAAAAACACTGGAAATTGTAGAGCGTGTGTGTATATATATATATAAGGGAGGGTTATCTTGAGAACGCTAAATATCGCGAGAACCGTGAGAACGAATAAAAAAACCAATCAAAACCATTTCTTTTAATACCAACCTCAATGTAATTAAAATACAACATCAAATAATTCATTTATCTCCTCAAAATCATTGTTATTAGATTTTTTACACATGTGAATGTAACAAATGTACACATGTGTGAATGTCAAATTTACACATGTGTAAATTTCTTTATTTACGAATTCACGTAAATTTTGACGTGTAAATAAATTTTTTAACGTTGTATTCGAATAATAATGATAAATGTAAAAATAAATTTTGAATTTGAATTGTTTTTGACCGAGTTCTAGTGGTTTTAAAATTTGTTCTCACGGTTCTCACAATATTTAGCGTTCTTATTTAAACCTTTCCTATATATATTATATATATATAATATATATATATAGGGAGAGGATCATAAAAAAACTAGATATAAATGAGAAAACTAGAAAACTAACTAAAAAAGCATAAAAAAAACATACAATTTTTTTTACAATTTTTTCTAAAAATCGCGCTTTTTATGTATAAAAAAACTTTTTTTTCGAAAAAAAAACTTGTACTGCACATGTGCACTATATGTGTACTACAGATGTGCATTATATGCTCTTTTTATTTTTTTAAAAGTTTTTTTATGTAATATATATAACGATTTTTTATAAAAAAATAAAAAAAAATTTTGATATGTTTTTTTTGCTTTTTTAGTAAGTTTTTTGGTTTTCTCATTTAAACTAGTTTTCTCATGATCCATCCCTTATGGCTTACTCCATCTAACTTTGACGTTAGTTCTTGAGGGTATAATTGCCCGTTCAAGTTCATATGTTTAATAGATCTAAATTAAATACTAATTAGTGTACGATTATTTCTAAAGCAAATATACATTTTGCACATGAATTGTTAAAGATCATGTGATGAGTTAACTAGTGGAACTTGACTACATCAGAAAGAAAAAAAATTCATTCTAATTTATACACAAACTAGGTTATAGTCTCGTGTATTACACGGGTTTTTATAAATGTAATGTTGTATAATTAATGAATAAATATGTTTTTAAAAAACATATGCATTGTCCGCTTGAATAAAGTCATGTATTAGAGTAATAGAATAAAATATAACATAATTTCTTAACACATATAGTCTTCAACATATGTATTTAAATAAATGAACATTGACATGAAGTAATAAATTTTATTAAGTTAATTTTGAAAACATAATCTCTTTTAATTGGGTATTAACATTGATTTTTTTTAATATCACCTATTTTTTTATTATTTAACCTATTGCATTTTAACATTGTTACCACATTAAATATTTAAAATTTGATTTCTTGCTTACGTAATCAAGTTCTATCGATTAATTCTATCGCATAGAATTTTAATCCTTCATGAATAAAATGTATATTTCCTATAGAAACAATCATCGACCAAAGGTAAGTATGAATTTGTATTTGAATTTGATTTATTAAACACTTAAAATTTAATGGACAATTATACCCTCAAGAACTAAAGTCAAATGTAAGACCCGTACCGATTATCACATAATTATATAGTTGAAAATACGCATTTTATATCATAATGCGACTTAACAAAACTTTTTGATCCAAGCGTTCCTACATGTTTTAAAACATTCAAAGACTAAGTTATAAGTGTTTACACATTTCACTTTTATAAACAAAACATGATCAAATGCGGAAGCTTCATTTAGACATGTATTCGGTTCGTGCTCTTCGCTTGATCTTCATCCGGAGTTCCGTAACATTCACCTATGTTCAAAAACCATCTATAACATTAGTTATAAGGTTTGAAAAGTCATTTAAACATAATCTTTATGCAAAAACATTCAAGCAAAAGACTTTGGCCAGCTTTTTATGCCCTCGCGGGGCGCGACAGATGAGAGGCTTGCCTTTCACGGGCTGCGACGGACGTCGCATATCGCGACGATGATTTCCTTTCGTTGTCGCGTAGCACGAAAACCTATTCTCGACAGAAAGGTTGTTTTACAGCAGCATTTCCAAAAGTTTGTTTCCGAAAGTTTGTTTCAGAAAGGTTGTTTCAAGAAAGGTTGTTTCAGAAAGGTTGTTACAGAAAGGTTGTTTCTGAAAGGTTGTTTCTGATGCAGCAAAGGTTGTTTTGCAGCAGCATTTTCCGAAAGGTCGTTTCTGCTGCAGCAAAGGTTGTTTTGCAGCAGCATTTTCCGAAAGCTTGTTTCTGCTGCAGCAAAGGTTGTTTTGCAGCAGCATTTTCGAAAGGTTGTTTCTGCTGCAGCAAAGGTTGTTTTGCTGCAGCTTTTAACTTCAAGCTATCGTAACTTTTGATCTACTTATTCGTTTACGTGATTATTGTTTTTATGCGTTCGTAATTTGATTCTCCATCACATGGAGTTAAAATCCGACGTCCGGATTAACAATTTTCTAGAATTTAAGCCCCTGCATAAATTAATTATTAAACTTCTTTTGACATAGCTTTTGACCCGTTCATACTTTTATCAAACCAACTTGTTTGTTACACTTATATTCTCATAGAAATCATATTTTCACATTAAAATATCTACTTGTATTCCACCACAGCTACTATTTTGACGGATTTGATATAATAAACCAATTATCACGAATATTACCCTTCGGTTTGACATTTTACTCATAAGACCCGTTTTTTGACATTCGACCCACGAATGTCATTACCTATAATATTTATACGTATCAAAGGACTTCATAATCATAATACAAGTTCCTAAACAACCTCTAAGGGTCGTTTGCCCGATTTACCCATCAAGGGTTTTTGGTCAATTTTATGTCCTTCATTTTACTGCGAAGGACCATCACTATCTATTTGACCAAACTTACACTTTTAACTATAAATTCATTTAGGCGTACCTGAGTCGGGTCAACGTGTAGACCCGATTTATATCTTGCTTACATTTGCTGCTACTTTATAGCTACACACTATCCATCTCCGGTTCACTCCTGTGAACATACGACTTGACAACCAACGTTAGTCAATATTGTCAAATGGTGTTTATCACCACCATTTGACCCGTTTGGTCTGTATGACCAAACATTGGCATTTATAACAAAGCATGGTTTTAAACTACCCACTCACACGTCCGACCTATTTCGGAATTTACCACTAATATTCCTTTTTCTTACATTTTTAACCCATTTTGGCTTACGCCCTGGGTATCCATTTAATCTCAACTTACATTTAGTCATCATGCGACTAAATTACCCTTTTTATCCCTTTTTCCCGTTACTAGTTACGCTAATAGGTCATTTTAAGAAAATTTATAAATTCTTAGTCAATTCATGACTAACCATTTTGCTTCTTTTTTACCATTAACCTTGGTTTTGATTGTTTTTATTCCTTCCGACTCCTCCCGGTTCATGTCGGAACCCATTTTTTTCGAATCATAAGCCATTGTTGTATTTATCGCCTATTAAAACAACTACATATACTACAAATGGGTGTAAGCTTTACTTACCTTGCATCCGGTTATGCTCTTTTCTACGTACTCGATCCGTTTGGCCCGCTTCTTTCCCAAGCCTCCACCTAGCTCGTTAAGCGTCAAACTATCGTTATCATTTACAAGGTGGTTAGATTAGTCATTAACAATCACGACTATTCCACCTTACATATTTTCTATGTCAAAACCACTATTCGACTTCGTCATTGGTTAGTTTAACTTTCCAAAAGTTAACTAACTTTGATCACATGATATACACAATTAAGTCTAAATCAACATCATGTTTAGAACCCTTATCGCTTCATATTTCGCATAACGTGCCATGTTATTCAAATACGCGTTTTACTCAAAATTTCAACACTTTAGCTTTCATTTTGGCATTTTAACAAACACCTAATGAGCATAATTTTTACATATTTAAAAACTAGTTCTTAACTAGTTATTTTTGCCAAGATGAACATAATTTTCAAATCCATTATATCTAGCATGCATAACAACACCTAGATTCACTTCACGGAAATCAAACAACACTAGTTTCATGACCAAAATTCTAGTGTTCTTCATCTTATCATAAAACCCACTTAGCACCTACATGATTAGTTAACCGAAACACTAATTTATGGCACTAAATCAACATTTTTACATCTAGGGCTTGTGCCTAGACTTGTACTTATATCAATTTCACTATAACATTCATTATTCATGCTAGAATTTCGTTCATGAATGTTAATCAGAAATTCAAAATGTCACCAAATAACAAAATTTAACATACCTTGTGGTCTCCTAGCTTAGGTGATCGTGAATTTAATAAAAGCCCCAATTTCCCGGCTCGATTTCTCTTTGATTTTGTTCAATTTCATGTGTTTAGGGTTTTTAAAGAGAACTCCCTTTTCACCTCCTGTAACATCGACCAAACACACCTTTTTGTTTGTGTTTTGGTTTTTGTTTTTCTTTTAATTAAAACTTCATTCACTTTTGCCATTTTTTGTCCCTCTAGTTTCAATTTTATAAAAAGGTTACTAGTTCATGCTTCTTATTGTTTTAAAACAATTAACTAACTAGGTTAAGCATTCCTAGTTAGTTAGTTGGTTCAGAGAAGTCATAACCCGTTTTATTTTAAGTCCCGTTAACCCGTTTGGTGAGATTGAAAATCGAAGTGCAGAACTAGTTATTAAGATGCGGGTTTCACCCCTAATTTAACAACTTCATTCCTAGTTGTGGATACACTCGCCGATCGAGTCGGGAGTTCCACTAGATAGAGATGGAGATTTTCTTTCGAGGTTTGGATATCACTCCTAACTCGATGAAGGTATCTCGTGCGATAGAGATTACGCGGAGTGAATGATCTCATCGAGAGTTCTCGGTTTTCACACCTATTCTCGACTTGATCACTCGTTTGTGTGATGCGAGCGTTTCCAAGCGTGTATATTGTGTTGGCTTAGGAAAGGCACATTTAAGCATTTATGGCAAGTAGTTTAAGCATTAAGTCAAAGATTGGTCAACTCGGGTACTTAAACATGTGACTAGGTCGAACAAGGAAATTCTAACGAATTATCCTAAGGTTACAGCTCTGATACCAATCTGTCACACCCCAACCGATGGCGGAAACATCGGGGTTAGTGGCACTAGGCGACCAAATTGTCTCACGAGAATTCCATAACAATTAACTAGCAACATTACATAACGTTTAACATCCCATACTATCAAACATAACATTTCCAATCATTTATTACATAAACTTTGTATTCTCATAAGAACTAATCAGGTTCGATGTCCCCTAGATTTAATACATGAGTTTTAAAACAACTAAAACAACTAAACTAAGCAAAATCCGAATGCATCCAAAGCTAATCCTTAACCTGCCACATATGTTAAAATAAAACGTCAATACAATTAAGTAAAGGTGAGCATACGAGTTTTGCATACAAAATATATATAAAACGTTTAGCATACACCGCATGACATACGTAATAGTTGCGAATGATCTAACTACTTAGATTCATGCAAACCAACAAACCGCGATTGATCGAGGCATGCGAATCACATCCTAAAAGAGAAAATAAATGTGAAATAAAAATGCGAGCCTTAACAACCCCGGGCCTCCGGGTGGCGGGTCAACCTCTAGTATACTATCATGTTAATGGTGGCATACAAGCAATCAAGCAATACATACAATTCAGTAGATTTCACGCATAATCATGTAACAACGGGTTGCGAATAAGAATTTAAGATTTGTGTGATGTGTTTTTGATATACGAACATATGTGACACCCAAAAGTGCGTTTAAGCGTAAAAGGGTTCAGTATACTCACAGTCGTTGCGTTTAGGAGAGAGTACACGACAGTCGAGAGGTGAAGAGGAGAGTTGCGGAGAGTGCCGGATCAGTGAACAAAACGTACATCGTTTAGTCTGAACATTGTGTAAAAATCGATGTTTTAAAGGTTTTACTAAGATCTAAGAGTAGATCTGAGTGAAAAACAGAAGTTTTATATAAAAAGATGAAGTTTTCATAAAAAGAAGAGATTTGATGAAAACGAAGGCAAAGCCTTGTGCAAAATCGTTGTAAATCGTTGTAGTAGTTGAAATCGGGTTGAATCTTACTTAGAAAACAAAGGGTTTCGGGTTTCGAGAGCTCTGGGCAAACTTGCAGCCAGTTCAAATGGGAGAATGGAGCTGAGTATTTATAGGTGAAGGCAAAAGGTGAGCTGATGGGAGTCAAGTTTGGCCGAACTTGTACATATTTGTACAAGTTCGAGTGGACTTGTAAGATATTCAGGAGATTCTAGTCAAGTTCGGCCGAACTTGCTGATTCTATGAGGAATCAAGGCAAGTTCGAGGGAACTTGTGGGAAATGGAGGGTTTTGTGTTTGGCCAGTCAAGTCCGGCCGAACTTGGTAACACCAAGTTCGAGCGAACATGATCCAAATGTTGGGTTTTCTTCGTTTTTCGTTCGTTTTATCGATTGTTCAGCGATGTAATCGAGTTATAAAGTCATGTTAAGTGATTAAGCGTTGTGTTTAAGTATCGTAATAGCGAGTCAACGCGTGAGAGCGGGTTTGCGTGAGTTTGCGAGTGATTTAATCATAATAGTTAAACACACATAACACATAAATATAAAACCACGTAATTAACTGCGTTTCGCGATGCGATGAGATAAGCGATGCGATGGCACAAGTGGTTATTGTTCAACAACACACTCGGCTATTAATTGTGATTGCGATTTGATTAACGATGCGTTTAGTAAGCGTTTAGATGCGATATAACTGTAATCCAACATAATTTTAATTAACATAACTTTCTTATAAACGAATCTCGGGATTACAGTGATAGATACAACGAACTTAAAAGAAAAGATAACAACGAAAAATTGGAGTTGTTACAGTCTCCCCTACTTTAGGAAATTTTGTCCCGAAATTTAAGTAGTGGCCATAACAAAGAGATGCGGATACTTTGCCTTCATGTCACTTTCCAGTTCCCAAGTGAACTCTGCGCCGCGTTTGCCTTCCCATCGGACTTTCACGATGGGGATGCGAGAGCGCCGTAGTTTCCTCGTTTCTCGGTCCATGATTTCGACAGGCTTTTCCACGAAATGGAGAGTCTCGTTTATTTGCAAGTCCTCGAGTGGAGATTTTCTTCAGCTAGGCATTTCTTGAGGTTAGACACGTGGAAAGTCGGATGGACGTTATTAAGTTCCGCTGGTAGTTCGAGACGATAGGCTACTTTACCGATCCTTTCAGAATCTTAAAGGGACCAACGTATCGTGGCGCTAGCTTCCCTTTCTTCCCGAGGCGGATCACTCCCTTCCAAGGTTCAACCTTTAGGAGAACGTGATCTCCTGCTTCGAACTGTAGGGGCTTTCGACGTTTATCGGTGTAGCTCTTTTGACGACTCCGAGCTTTCAAGAGATTGTCTCTGATCTGGAGGATTTTTTCTATCGTTTCTTGAATTAACTCGGGACTGGTGATTTGTGCTTCTCCGATCTCGTGCCATGCAACAGGCGATCGACATTTTCTTCCATATAGTACCTCAAAAGAAGCCATTTGAATGCTGGTGTGATAACTATAATTGTACGAGAATTCAATTAAAGGTAAATGTGCATCCCAATTACCACCGAAATCTATGATGCACGCACGAAGCATTCTTCGAGGGTGCGGATCGTGCGCTCAGTCTGACCGTCGGTTTGAGGGTGAAAGGCGGTACTGAGATTGAGAGTAGTACCGAGAACGGATTGAAAAGTCTCCCAGAGATGCGAGGTAAAGCGATCGTCACGGTCAGAAATGATGTCACGAGGCGTCCCGTGTCTACATATAACTTCGTCGGTTTAGATTCGGGCTAACCGTTCTACCTTAAAGTCTTCTCGTAAGTCACACCCCGACCCGCAGCGGAAAAGGTGATTGGGGCATGATTGGGTTATCATCAAAGCTCGTGACATTTATTATAATGTTTCATATTTATTATTTCAATTTAAAAGAGATCATACAATCATATCAAACAAATACAACATGTTCTATTCATCCTTCTAAACTTCATTATTTTTCTTCTAAGGCAATTTCCTATGTTTTCCTTGCTTCATCCTGTTCACCTGTATCATATGTAAAAATGGTTTTTGGATCAACAAAAAGTTGGCGAGTAACCTTGTTAGAAAACATTTATTATTTATTTCTGGTTGTATTTAATATGGAAAAAATTGTGCAATATTCATATATGAACAAACGTAAATAAACATACAATAACAACATTTAGTATACGATATCAAACAACAACAAACAATAAGATACATTAATAAACCAACAGCATACAATCACAAACCATTAGTATACGATATCAAACAACAACAAACAATAACATACATTAACAAACCAACAGCATACAATAACATATCAACTTGCATAAATATATAACATAAATGAAACTGTGCGATCAAGGCTCAATCAAACGGAGCCGATCGTATTGCATGTACTGAAAATGAAAAATGTCTGTGCGATCAAGGCTCAATCAAACGGAGCCGATCGTATTGCATGTACTGAAAATGAAAAATGTCTGTGCGATCAAGGCTCAATCAAACGGAGCCGATCGTATGTTGGCACGCCAGGTTCACGCTCATAATGTAATGGGGAACATGCTCAACGCTCATAATGTAATGGGGAGCGGCGGCCTATGAAATTGCATGTACTGAAAACAATAAATTAAATCTATACAATAATCACACAAACCGTTTACACAGGCTGGATACACATTTATTCATGATATGATGTATGCACAATGATTTAAATATAATAAATAGTAAGACACATGATACACCCCAAAAACGTGATTTAAACGGGGAATTTGTAGAGATTCACTCACAGTGGGTGCGTTCGGTGAATGATGATGAATGCGCACGAGTTTAGAGTATTGATCGTCGAGGAATAACTAACCTAATTAATAAAGAAAAGTAAGGTAAATAAATGGATTTTATTAACAACTTTAATAGGATTTTTGGATATATTTTTGTGAGTTTTAGGCTAGTTTCTAACCTTAAAAATGTTATTTTTAGTATTTTTAATTGATTTTTAAATAAAATAAATAAATAAAAAAAAATAAAGAAAATGTTGACTTTTTGACCGTTGACCGTTGACTTGTTGACCGGTTTATTGTGTGTATGTATGCGCCGGGCAGGACTCGAACCCGAGACCTCCCGTACGCGTGCACGCAGCTCTACCAACTGAGCTACGTGTCTAACCCGAAATATTTCTGTTTTTAATTATATTTATACACTAATTCAATTAATCCGAAAATTATTTATTTTAAAAAGGGTTTTAAATGTATCGGACCGGTGTCGTCAACAGGTCTCGAACCCGGGACCTGTGACTTAATGTTACACACAGTCCACCGCTGGACTGTGTGTCTAACTTGGTTTAAATACAGATTTTTATTATACTTAACATCTAACGGAGTTAACCCGGTTCAGTTTTAAAAAAAAGGCATTTTATTACAGCGAATGAGGTTGGGACAGGAATCGAACTCGCGACGTGTATGTGTTGACTGTGTGTCTAACCCGTTTATAATTCCGATTTTAAATAATCTTATAACATAACTACTTCGTCTTCTTCGTTCAAAACTCAGGCAACGGTTATCTATCTGTTATTTGTTAAATTCGGTTAATGATCAAGATGAACAATTGAAAAGTATTGAACCGAAGAGTTTGGGGAAAGAAAGTACCGAACAGATCGTCTTCTTCAGAAAATCCGGCGAAGCTCGTCGGCTCTGTTTTGGGAGCTCCTTCTGTTCGAGTTCAATATTTAGTTTGGATGAAATAGATGTGAAATTGAACCATTGAGTAACGATTATCAGTATGTTTGATTGATCATACCGGTTAACAGCGGGTTTCTGAAAAATCCAGAAATTTTCTGGCGAAAACAGAGAATCCGATAACGACGTCTGGGATTGATTCTGGGTGATGGTTTAATGTTAGTAAGGTTCTAACAATTGACTGAAACACTAAAGTCGAGATATTTTACCGTTTTGAGGTGAGTCTCGGTTTTCCGGCGACTTGCAGAAAATTCCGGCGATGATCAGAAAGTAATTCCGACGACCAGAAAATAGAATAAACACGAAATTAGAAGCTCAGGGAATGAAATTGAATCGCGAAATGAGTGTTTTGTTGAAGAAATACCAGAATGAATGTTTTCGGTTATAAAAACCAAACATCACCTGAATTCCAGTTCATTAACGACTGAATTGATTTAAGATGTCGGTTTTATCGGTTATGATCAAGATTCCGCGAGCACTCAAACGTCTTGGTCGGTTTGAAAGCCGATATCGGTTTCAGTTGGCGCATCAGGTTGATTCTCAGTTGAACATTTGATTTAATTGCTTCCCAGAACTCACAAAAAGATCAAGTGGCGGAGTGGTTATAAGTGTGTGAGTTAAGTCTTTGTGTATCCTTTGGCTGACCCGGGTTCGAAACCCGGCAGCAGAATTTTATTTTTAATTCGCTATTTTTAATACATTTTCAAAAATAAATTTTATATTCTAATATACTTATTAATTATGTATCGTTTAAAATTAATTTGGGCATTAAATACGCGACATAATTTTTAACTGATTGTTCGGTTGATAAACGAAGCGGGTTTGGTAAATCCGGTTTTTGGCGGATGTTACAGTATCCCTACTTTTAGAAATTTCGTCCCGAAATTTAAGTAGTGGCATATTTGTCTAGAAAGGATGGTGTTTTAATTTGACAATTACATACTTAGAAGAGAGTAAGAGTTTAAATTTTATTTGAGGCGGTAACGTTCCTTGTAAGGGTTGAATACCCTGCTACAGGAATCGCTTTTTGTTGCCTAAAGTGTATGAATACGGAACATGGATACACAGAGTTGATTGACTAAGTATGATGTTATGCATATGAGTTTGGGTACGTTTGAAAGATTAGATTATATCCTAAAATAAACTTCTAATACTAAAACCTACATGGAACTTCTCATAACCGCCTGACAATGCCTCTGATCCTCTGGCAAGAATACTTATATATAGGAAGTACCAGCGGCGTATCCACCATATTCTTGTCAAATTTTCATTGGTTTTATCAGTTAGTTATGATTGGTTCTATGATGAGACTCTAGAACATAAATAAACAAAACAACCAATATCTGAGTCCTAATTCTGATAGCATACATGTTGGATTGATGACACAATCAAATTCCTTTAAAGGATGCGATGATATAAATGCTAAATCATTGAGTATAACACAAACTTCAATCAAGACAATACCAAATCCTACATGGAACTTCTCATAACCGCCTGATAATGCCTCTGATCCTTTGACAAGAATACTTATATATAGGAAGTACCAGCGGCGTATCCACCATATTCTTGTCAAATTTTCATTGGTTTTATCGGTAAGTTATGATTAGTCCTATGTGACTCTAAAACATAAATAAACACAACAAACAATGCCTGAGTCATAATCCTGATAGTATACATGTTTGAATGATGACCGTCCCTTTCTCGTTTGTTGTGATGGAGAGTTAGTCTATGTAGAAGTGAGACACAGCCCAACTTCTTTAAATAATGAGATTGAAATACATTGAGATGTATGATGGTATGGATGTTGAATCAATGAGTATAAAACAAAACTGAAATAATAATTCGCATTAAGATCCTTGGATAAACTTCCAATTTAAAATTGAGACACGTGAGAATTGAGATAACATAAAGAAAGCATAAAACTAAGCAGTTGGAGTTGAATCTTGATTACTGGTGAAGGGGACTAGTTGGGTGTTTTCGTTTGGGCCGTCATTATCTTCAACCGGATTGGCGTTGATGTTGAAAACTCTTCCTCTTGCTGGCGGCCTAGTGGTTGGGTTTTCTTGCTTTGCTTGGTTAACTGGGTTTGCTTGAGCTTGGGCGTTTATGATGTTAACCTATTGAGGGCACGTGTTTCTAAAGTGGGTAGGGTCGCCACAATTGAAACAAGCTCGAACATATGGGAACATGGGGTGTTGGGGTTGTTGATATGATTGGTTCATGTTTTGAGTAGGGGGTGAGGTTGGGTTTTGAGGGGTGCGGCAAACCTTGCTCAAATGACCATAGCGTCCACAACTCGCACATAGTCGACAAAGCACGGTAGATGGATGGTGATAAAAACAGGTGTTACATCGAGGGTGAGGTCCAAGGTAAGGTTTCTTATTTGGGTAGGTTGGGTTGGGTGACACTTGAGTGATTGGGATAGCTTGGAGGGGTACGGCTTGTAAGGCTGGTTGGTTGCGTTGGGTGACAGCGAAAAGTTGCTCGTCTCGTTTTCTCTTAGAAATGGGTTGAGAAGGGGATTCGGTTTGGGTGTAGTCGGAGGTTTCAGTCGATGCTTTATCCTTCGTCTTCTCCTCCTTGAAGTCTTTGTTCCGGATTCGGTTCTTGGTGAGCTCTGTAGCTAACTCCATTGCTGCTTCCAAGGTTGCAGGTGTGGCACTTATTACAGAGTCTTGAATCTTTGAAGGAAGACCTTGAATGTAGTGCTCGATCAAACGGTAGTGGGGAGTGAACAAGTTGGGAACCATTTGATTTAACTCGAGGAATCTCTTGTTGTATGTGGTGTGGTCGCCTTCCTTTTGCTTCAACGAATAGAACTCATCTTCTAGTTTCTTGATTTCGCTCCTTGGGCAAAACCGTCTTGTCATGATTTCCTTCAACTCTTCCCAAGTCAAAGTCATAGCATCTTCAACACCTCGTTTGGCCTTCTCTGTATTCCACCAAGTAAGTGCTATTCCAAATAAATGACCAGTAGCATATCGCACTTTGCGATCATCGGGGCAATTGCAAATTAGAAAAATGTTTTCCATTTCTTCAAACCAATAGAAAAGAGCGGTGACACCTTCAGTCCCTTCGTATTTTGTAGGGTCGCAGGATTTGAAATGCTTGTAGGTGCATTTAGTGGTATTTGGGGAAGGGTTGATAACATTTTGAACTTCTTGATTGACGGGATTAGCAGTAAGGGCTTGTTGGACTTGAATTACAATGTTGGGTATTACGGCAGCCATTTGTTGAGCGATTAGGGCAGCCATGCGCTCACGGGCTTTTCTTGATCTCATCTTCCTACGAGCGAGGTTAGAAGACATCTACAAGGAATACATATCAAGAGTATGAGTTGGATGCTTTTGGGATCATGTGTCGTATTTAGGAATGAACATTCATAAAATAAACATAGCAAAATAAATCTACTACATCCATAGGATGTCTTGGGCTTTGCTCGTAATTGGGCCTTGCATGCCGCCATACTTCACCTTCGTAATCACGTAGGCCCCCATGATTACCGGGTTTTTCATATGGTTCGCATGTGTTTGCCTGGTTACGTACACTAAAACCCGGAGAAAATCGAGAAATATGTAACGTATGATATTCGGAATGTGTCCAGGTGTGGACACAGTGACACCTCAAAGTGGGGTTAGTTCGAACGACGTTTGGTGTGGCATGCTTTGGCCTAATAGGTCCTTCGTACTCTCATCGTTAGTCCCCATGTAGGCAAACTGGTCCGTTATATTGGATTTATACGAATGCCAACCTAGACAGGACGTTCCGACTACCGGTACTTGTACCCTTACAGTTACTACATGCCCGTCGCAGAACTCACTTTGATGAGATTTGAAAAATGAAAAAATGCGACAAAATCTTGAATAACGGAAGTATGAATATGATTTGAATATGTAAATATTGTAACATGTATGATGAATATGTATGTAAGTATGTATGTTTGTCTGCAAGTATAATTCACTATGTATCACAAATTGTAATGTTGGAAATGTTTGCATGCATTTGTGTATGTAATAAATATGAAACAAATAAATATCATAAGTTTGCATGTAACCACATAAACAATTAAAATCTAGTCAACTATAGTATAGGCTCTAAGGGTCTAATAACCTATCCTATATCCCTATAGTCAAAAGCTCTAATACCAATCTGTCACACCCCGACCCTCAGCGGAAAAGGTGATCGGGGCATGATTGGGTTATCATCAAAGCTCATGACATTTATTATAATGTTTCATATTTATTATTTCAATTTAAAAGAGATCATACAATCATATCAAACAAATACAACATGTTCTATTCATCCTTCTAAACTTCATTATTTTTCTTCTAAGGCAATTTCCTATGTTTTCCTTGCTTCATCTGTTCACCTGTATCATATGTAAAAATGGTTTTTGGATCAACAAAAAGTTGGCGAGTGAACCTTGTTAGAAAACATTTATTATTTATTTCTGGTTGTATTTAATATGGAAAAAATTGTGCAATATTCATAAATGAACAAACGTAAATAAACATACAATAACAACATTTAGCATACGATATCAAACAACAACAAACAATAAGATACATTAACAAACCAACAGCATACAATCACAAACCATTAGTATACGATATCAAACAACAACAAACAATAACATACATTAACAAACCAACAGCATACAATAACATATCAACTTGCATAAATATATAACATAAATGAAACTGTGCGATCAAGGCTCAATCAAACGGAGCCGATCGTATTGCATGTACTGAAAATGAAAAATGTCTGTGCGATCAAGGCTCAATCAAACGGAGCCGATCGTATTGCATGTACTGAAAATGAAAAATGTCTGTGCGATCAAGGCTCAATCAAACGGAGCCGATCGTATGTTGGCACGCCAGGTTCACGCTCATAATGTAATGGGGAACATGCTCAACGCTCATAATGTAATGGGGAGCGGCGGCCTATGAAATTGCATGTACTGAAAACAATAAATTAAATCTATACAATAATCACACAAACCGTTTACACAGGCTGGATACACATTTATTCATGATATGATGTATGCACAATGATTTAAATATAATAAATAGTAAGACACATGATACACCCCAAAAACGTGATTTAAACGGGGAATTTGTAGAGATTCACTCACAGTGGGTGCGTTCGGTGAATGATGATGAATGCGCACGAGTTTAGAGTATTGATCGTCGAGGAATAACTAACCTAATTAATAAAGAAAAGTAAGGTAAATAAATGGATTTATTAACAACTTTAATAGGATTTTTGGATATATTTTTGTGAGTTTTAGGCTAGTTTCTAACCTTAAAAATGTTATTTTTTAGTATTTTTAATTGATTTTTAAATAAAATAAATAAATAAAAAAAATAAAGAAAATGTTGACTTTTTGACCGTTGACTTGTTGACCGGTTTATTGTGTGTATGTATGCGCCGGGCAGGACTCGAACCCGAGGGTAAAGCGAGGACAGGAGCGTTGCATAGCCTATGCTTGAACGTTTGAAAAACTTCCTCTTGTTTGGAACCCCAAACGAAAGGTTTGTCTTATGGGTTAAAACGGTAAGCGAAACGGCGATTTTTGAAAAGTCGGCGATGAATCGATGGTAGTAACCCACCAATCTAAGAAATAAACGGATTTCGGAAGCATTCTTCGGTGTAATCCAACTCTTGACAGCTTCAATCTTTGCAGGGTCGACGTGAATTCCGTGACTATTAACGATGTGGCCGAGAAATTGGACTTCTTCGAGCCAGAATTCACATTTAGAGAACTTAGCATAGAGGCGATTGCCTTGGAGAAGTTCGAGGACTAAACGGAGATGGCGCGCGTGTTCGTCTCTCGACTTCGAATAGATAAGAATGTCATCGATAAACACAATGACGAAACGGTCTAGGAAAGCTTTACACACACGGTTCATCAAGTCCATGAAGACCGCGGGTGCATTGGTATGACCAAAAGGCACAACCACGAATTCGAAATGGCCGTAACGGGTACGAAAGGCGGTCTTCGGAATGTCTTCTTCCAACACGCGTAACTGATGATAGGCAGAACGTAAATCGATCTTTGAAAAACAAGTAGCACCTTGAAGTTGATCAAATAGGTCGTCGATTCGGGGAAGGGGGTAGCGATTCTTTATCGTGAGTTTGTTAAGTTCACGATAATCGATGCACATTCGGAACGTCCCATCTTTCTTTTTCACGAAAAGAACGGGTGCGCCCCATGGCGAAGTGCTCGGGCGTATTAAACCTTTATCAAGAAGCTCTTGAAGTTGGCTTGATAGCTCGCACATTTCTGATGGTGCGAGACGATAAGGAGCTTTAGCAACAGGAGTAGCACTGGGAACTAAATCGATAAGGAATTCAACATCACGAGTAGGGGTAAACCAGGTAAATCGTCGGGAAAGACCTTAGGAAATTCACGAACAATAGGAACGTCTTTGAAAGTCTTCTTTTCTTTCTCAGGGTTCACGATATGGGCTAGAAAAGCAACACATTGCTTTCGCAAACATTTGTGTGCTCGAGTACATGACAAAAGCATCAACTTCTTTGAGGGAGTTTCACCATACACATGGAGTTGATCACCGTTTGAGAGAGGAAAGTGAATCATCTTATCGAAGCAAACAACTTCAGCATGGTTTTCACGAAGAAAATCCATACCTACTATGATATCGAAGCTACCTAATTGCATAGGTATGAGATTGATCAAGAAGATGTGGTTGTTGAGATCGAGAGAACAACCACGTAGGACGGAGTTAACGGTAACGGTTTTTTCGGTGGCGACTTCCACATCGAAAGTCTTCGGGAGTTTAGCATGTTTACATTTTAAAACCTTTTTGAATTCTCACGATACAAAACAATTATCAGCACCAGTATCAAATAAACATGAAGCATAAATACCATTAACGAGGAACATACCATTGACAACATTGTTATCGTTCTGGGCCTGGCGATGGTTGAGGTTAAAGGCTCGTCCACGTGCAGCCTGTTGTTGGTGCTGCTGAGGCTGTGGTGGTTGTGGCTGCTGCCGATGTTGTTCCTGCTTCACAGGTTTGTTTGGGCAGACATTACTGAAATGATTCGGATCACCGCACGTGTAACAGGCACGTGCCCTTGGAGCTGGCTGCTGATTGGCCTGCGGAGGAGCTGGTAAAGCTGGTGCTGCAGGGGTCTGAGGAGCTGGCTGGCGAGGGCCTGAACGGCAACTCACAGTAAAGTGGCCGTAGATATTGCAGTTGGCGCAGAAGCAACAGTTGCCTCCAACTGCATGATGATAAGTGCATTTTGAGCACAAAGG
Organism: Scalesia atractyloides; assembly: GCA_947069175.1. Lineage (NCBI taxonomy): Eukaryota > Viridiplantae > Streptophyta > Magnoliopsida > Asterales > Asteraceae > Scalesia > Scalesia atractyloides. The sequence goes on from CAMTDV010000009.1 coordinate 58,515,785, forward strand.
ATGTGGGCCAGTGTACGCCGCTTTGTCGGCGGTGCGTTTGGTGCTGCAGACTGGAGTGGCTGAGGGTTTGCTGGAGCAGTAAGAGCAAAGTTCTTGCTCGGGTTTTCTCGCTTGCGACTTCAGCGACTGTTCTTTGCCTCTCGGGATTGATCGGATGGAGCTGCTGGTTCGGTGATTGCCTGGTTTGCGACCTTGCTGTTCTTAAAGTAACCAGATTGAACCCTTTTGTCGTTGATCTCGGCGGCGAACTGGTAGGTCTCCTTGATAGTAGCAGGGCTGCTTGAACAAAGTCAGCGACGCAATCGGGCAGGGCATTGATGCAATTCTTGATGGATTTCTCGGTCGTGTCGACTTGACCAGGACAGATGATGCTCAACTGCTTAAAGCGAGCTGTGAGACCGGCAGTGTCGGGACCATCTTGCTTGATTCCCCAAAATTCATTTTCCAACTTCTGGATCTCATAAGGAGGACAAAATTATTTGATCATAAGTTCCCTGAGTTCTTCCCATGAGAGTCCGTAGGCTTCATCGTTTCCCCTCCTGTTACGCTCCGCGATCCACCAGTCTAGAGCCCTGGACTGGAAGACGACGGTAGCGTTTGTAGTGCGAAGGGGTTCGGGACACCCACTCTGGCGAAATGTGACCTAAATAGCATCGAACTAGTGAAACATGGCACTGAGTCCTTCGGTGCCAGTAAAAGTGAGTGGTCCACAAGCCTTGAAATGCTTGAAACTGAAAGATGACTTAGGTGGATCGACTTTCGAGTGCACAAAGGTGTTGCTGTTGGCGGCTTGGATCTCGCTGACTATCTGGGGGATCACTTTGGCCATTTCCTTGGCCACCAGTGATGCGATGCGCTTGTCAGCTTGGCCGTGCTGAAGATTCCTCCTGGTGTGCGATCCCATTAAAGACATCTACATTGAAGGATTCGATTGGATGAGATTCGATTATAATAAGTTTATGTTTAAAATATTTATTCTTATTATTCATACATGGCACACAATCACATAGGCAAGTAAACACGTAGGCACATAATCACTTAGCACATAAACACGTAAGCATGTAGGCACGTAATTCACGTAAACATACACTTTGCACGTATTCCTTCTTATAAGTAAAGCGTAGGGTAGCGTATGAGTGCGAGATATAAGCGATATGCATAAGCGGGATAAGCGGGATAAGCGAGATAAGAGAGATAAGCAATTTAGTTTGGTTGGTGTATTAATTAGCGTTTTAGATTACGAGAGCTGTGCGAGTTGTGCATACGTTTAGGGAGCGTAAAACAATAAATCGAGAAATCGAAAATACGAGGAATCAATAAAGCGAGAAATCGACTAAGCGAAAATTCTCAAAAAAATTTTTAAACACATAAATAGTAATAAACTCGATGATGCGTAAATCGACGATATTGGCTTAAATCAACTGGGAGCGTCCTGGGTTTTGAGATGTTGACTACCCAAAGTGGTATGAAAATTCTCTGAGTTCGGACACACGATTTGGCCTAATAGACAAATGCTCTCGCCGTACAACGGTTAACGTCATTTATCCTTTCAGTTACGTCGTGTTCCGAGTCATTGAAAATCGAAGTGCGGAACTAGTTATTAAGATGCGGGTTTCACCCCTAACTTAACAACTTCATTCCTAGTTGTGGATACACTCCCCGATCGATTCGGGAGTTCCACTAGATAGAGATGGAGATTTTCGTCGAGGTTTGGATATCACTCCTAACTTGATGAAGGTATCTTGTGCGATAGAGATTACGCGGAGTGAATGATCTCATCGAGAGTTCTCGGTTTTCACACCTATTCTCGACTTGATCACTCGTTTGTGCGATGCGAGCGTTCCAAGCGTGTATATTGTGTTAGCCTTAGGAAAGGCACATTTAAGCATTTATGGCAAGTAGTTTAAGCATTTAAGTCAAAGATTGGTCAACTAGGGTACTTAAACATGTGACTAGGTCGAACATGGCAATTCTATCGAATTATCCTAAGGTTACGGCTCTGATACCAATCTGTCACACCTCAACCGATGGTGGAAACATCAGGGTTAGTGGCACTAGGCGACCAAATTGTCTCACGAGAATTCCATAACAATTAACTAGCAACTTTACATAACGTTTAACATCCCATACTATCGAACATAACATTTCCAATCAATTATTACAGAAACTTTGTTTTCTCATAAGAACTAATCAGGTTCGATATCCCCTAGATTTAATACATGAGTTTCGAAACAACTAAAACAATTAAACTAAGAAAAATCCAAATGCATCCAAAGCTAATCCTTAATCTGCCACATATGTTAAAATAAAACGTCAATACAATTAAGTAAAGGTGAGCATACGAGTTTTGCATACATAATAGATATAAAACGTTTAGCATACACCGCATGACATATGTAATAGTTGTGAATGATGTAACTACTTAGATTCATACAAACCAACAAACCGCGATTGATCGAGGCATGCAAACAAGCGTTCACATCCTAAAAGAGAAAATAAATGTGAAATAAAAATGCAAGCCTTAACAACCCCGGGCCTCCGGGTGGCGGGTCAACCTCTAGTATACCATCATGTTAAGGGTGGCTTACAAGCAATCAAGCAATACATACAATTTGACAGATTTCATGTATAATCATGTAACATCGGGTTGCGAATAAGCATTTGAGATTTGTGTGATGTGTTTTTGATATACGAACATATGTGACACCCAAAAGTGCGTTTAAGCGTAAAAGGGTTCAAGTATACTCACAGTAGGTGCGTTTAGGAGAGAGTAGACGACTATCGAGAGGTGAAGAGGAGAGTTGCGGAGAGTGCCGGATCAGCCTGTAAGCAAACAGAAATGCATCAGTCTTCCGAATTGCTGAAATGGTTAAGTTTGGAATGGGTAGAGGACAAGTTCGGGCAAACTTGTGAAACCTGTTGAGATCTTGAGACAAGTTCAGTCGAACTTGTGAAGTTTCTTAAGAAACTTGACAAGTTCGGGCTAACTTGTGTGCATGTTAACAGAAGAAGCAAGTTCGGTCGAACTTGTTAAGTTTTCTAAGAAACTTGACAAGTTCGGGCGAACTTGTTGGGTTTTATGAAGATTTTGACACAAGTTCGGTCGAACTTGACCCATATGGTGCAAGTTCGGCGAACTTGGCTCTTGAGCTGCACAAAATCAGTTAAATCTCGAGCGAACTTGGTCGTTTTGGCATCCAAATCATGCGTTTTTGCGTCGTTTGTTGAGGAAATCGAGTGTCCATCCCTCCAACCTTAAGCCACTGAGTAAAACTTAGACTGGAGAGGTCTTTTGGAGCGAACTTAGCAATTTTACAGAAACTCGGCTAATCCGGGCGAACTTGAAGGTTCATACGGGTTAGTCCAGCTTGTGTAAAGTGACGATTTCGTCCTTGTGTTCCTGATCTGAGATCTAGTTCGACAACACCTTTTCCACTTCAAAGTGAACAAAACATACGTCGTTTAGTCCGAACGTTGTGTAAAAATCGATGTTTTAAAGGTTTTACTCAGATCTAAGAGTAGATCTGAGTGAAAAACAGAAGTTTTATATAAAAAGATGAAGTTTTCGTAAACAGAAGAGATTTGATGAAAACAAAGGCAAAGCCTTGTGCAAAATCGTTGTAAATCGTGTGTAGTAGTTGAAATCGGGTTGAATCTTACTTAGAAAACAAAGGGTTTCGGGTTTCGAGAGCTCTGGGCGAACTTGCAGCAAGTTCAAATGAGAGAATGGAGCTGACTATTTATAGGTGAAGGCAAAATGTGAGCTGATGGGAGTCAAGTTCGGCCGAACTTTGACATATGTGTACAAGTTCGAGCGGACTTGTATGATATTCAGGAGATTCTAGTCAAGTACGGCCGAACTTGCTGATTCTATGAGGAATCAAGGCAAGTTCGAGCGAACTTGTGGGAAATGGAGGGTTTTGTGTTGGCCAGTCAAGTCCGGCCGAACTTGGTAACACCAAGTTCGAGCGAACATGATCCAAATGTTGGGTTTTCTTCGTTTTTCGTTCGTTTATCGATTGTTCAGCGATGTAATCGAGTTATAAAGTCACGTTAAGTGATTAAGCGTTGTGTTTAAGCGTCGTAATAGCGAGTCAACGCGTGAGAGTGGGATGCGTGAGTTTGCGAGTGATTTAATCATAATAGTTAAACACACATAACACATACATATAAAACCACGTAATTAACTGCGTTTCGCGATGCGATGAGATAAGCGATGCGATGGCGCAAATGGTTATTGTTCAACAACACACTCGGCTATTAAATTGTGATTGCGATTTGATTAGCGATGCTTTTCAAAGCGTTTAGATGCGATATAACTGTAATCCAACATAATTTTAATTAACATAACTTTCTTATAAACGAATCTCGGGATTACAATGATAGATACAACGAACTTAAAAGAAAAGATAACAACGAAAATTTGGAGTTGTTACATATATATATATATGGGTTGGGTTCTATACAGAACTTGCTTTTTGTTCACAACTCTAAGAACTAATTATAACCATTGATTTTAAAAAAGAATTAATAGATCTATTATAAATGGTTAAAGGGTATTATTGTAAAAACAATCACTTAATTCCGAAAAAACACCCGACTATATCTCGTTTTGCCTCCTCAATGTTGTATCCACGTCCCACATTCTTTACTCTCATCATATATCCACAAACTTTATCTAGCCATTGATTTACTGATTACTTTTTTTTATGCATTCGTTTTTTATAAATATTCATTTAATTATACATATTGAAATATGTAAGTACGTAAATTACACATGTAAATTATGAGATTACATACAAGTAACTGTGTGGATTATATGATTTTAAATTTTAAATTTAACAGATCTGTAAATAGGAAAAATACATGTATGTAAATAAATTAATTACGTAGGTGCAAATGTTAGATATATTTTAAAATTTGAATTAACAGATATGTAAATTGGAAAAATACATGTATGTAAATAAATTAATTACATATATGTAAAAGTTATATACATACATAAATAAATTAATTACATATGTGTAAATGTTGTGTACATATATACATATATTAAATAGGACATTTGAACATATGAACTTGTTCAATAATACAATGTTAAAAGTAAAGAATTGCATACAAGTAATTGAAGAGATTATAACTTATGTATTGTAAATGTCAATTACATACATGCAAACATGAATAGATAGATTATAGCTTACACATATGTAAAAAAATCAATTACATAATGCAAACTGGTCAAATATATATGTAAAAAACAGAGATGAAGGAGTACAAAGTTAAATGGACTGACCAAAGAAAAAATAAAAACTAATGGGTTTATATTCACCCATCCTCCATGGATAAACTAAACATTGGACTCATAAAACTAAAAATTTACATAAATGAATATTTCATGGCCACTAATGTGCTATAGCAGGAAACGATCACCAAGATTAAATACAACACCAAGCCCAAAATAAATACATAAGAAACAAATCACCAAACCCAGAATTAATGCTACGCAATGCTTTTCAATTTTCATGAATTAAATTGAGTTTGAAAGAGACAATAAAGTCGGTTTAAAAGAGAGATTATAGGGGGAAGTTATGAAAAGAGAAGTTAAAATTACTATAATACCCAAGTCTTTTTATTTCAATCTCCTCAATTTTCTATTTAATAACATATTTGCCATTATTCTTTTGAACCATTGATCACATAATTGGATGGTCAAGATAGGTTCGGTAAGTTCTGAAAATATACATGGTTCTGAAATGATCTTATATATATATATATATATATAAATACATATGGCGTCAAGGTACCCTTTTTATGTTTAGAATCATTTATTTTCGCTTTTGTATTTCATTTGACCTTGACCGTAGTCTAAGGCTACACATTTTTTCTTTCGAATTATCGTTCCGACTCTGTGACTTCTTCTGTCACTTACACGTCGGTTTGTTTTTCGCTTACCGTTACCCGGTTCATATTTTTATTTCTCTACAGCCCGTTACCCGGGTTCTTTTATCTTAATGTTTTCAGCACCCTTGTTTCACTAGTTTGCGTTTTCCTTTTTGTATTCTCTCATGACCCATTACATAGGTTTATTAACATTTGCGCTCCCATTTATTCGACTTGCGTTTACTTACTTTTTCAGACATTATTCTTTATTTATCTCGTTTGACATACTCGTGTGAAACTTCATCACTCATGAATGTCAAACTTCATTTTGTATTCAACTCGTTCATCATATGGTTATCAAAATTTTCGGTTTTGCGAAATTTTATCATCCTTTAGTCATAACTCACCATCCGAGTCTTTTGACTTTCAAATCCGCGTTCCCGTCTCTTGGTTTACGCATATTTTCAAAATCCTACCCACCTATCGGGTATTTTTACCGAAGTCATCATCGAATCAACCATTCTGGTTTGCATTTAAACTTCGTTTTAATTTATTTGGTCGTCTAGCGAAATTCATCGCTTTTATTCAATCAAGTCCTTTGTTCTTTATTTAATCTATTTGACTTGTCATGTGAATTTCATCACTTATGACAATTAAACTTTTATCCCTATGCCTTAACATTCTTATTAGTCGGTCTGTATTCTCATTTACCTTGATTCTTGTCCCTTCGCTCAGGCTAGTTGTTCTAATATAGTACGCTTCCGTTACTCGGCTTGCATTTTACATTTATTATCAAATATCTTACTTATTTGATTTATTTGGGTACTTTTTAGTTTGTCCCATTCACCCGTCCTTACTACATTGGACGTAAATGTGTCCATCATAAGAATCCATGGTATCATTTGTTCACTACTTATTTGGCTAGAGTAACGATCAACACATGGTACACATGACCTTTTTATAAATTTCACATCACGCCCCATGTAAGTAACGCCTCTATTTATTTCCTAATTCTTTATTTCATTTGGTAAAACTTTACTTAATTGCTATATAACAATCATTAGCTTACCCGTTTTATTTTTGAACATATAAAATGTTTTCTTTTTATCAAACTATTTTACAATCACATTTGTTAATGTGATCGTTACTCTTCTAAAATAATATTCATATTGAGAACACTTACTTGGATAATTACTTCTGTCAAGTTTCCACATAAACTAATCCTGTTATTGTTTTGTTATTAACAATCGTGAATAACACATGTTTCTACTCATTTCTTTGGAAACATCACCCTGGATAGATATTCTATTCAGGTTTTTCCAAGTTTTTATCTTACATATGCAACAGTCAGTCTCTACGTACTTGTTGCATATTACTATTTGTGCAATAAATTAAAAGCGTGGACCTGGTAAATGCTTGCCCTAACGGGCTTCCCTTGCTATTAACCTTATTCGCGATTGTTACGCGATTTATGTCCTTGGTAGCATGCTCTACTTTGGACCGTTCCTTCGTCAAATCCGCAATTTGTTAATCTCCCGCTATCTTCGGATGCGGGAGATCTTTCAACTAAAACATTTATAAAAAAATAGTAATTTCGACTTTAATAAACGCCCGTATTATAATACAAGGCTTTTCCACTATACGTGTCAACACACGTAATTTTGCTGAATATCAATTTAATTAGGGTAACGTGTATTACACGATAACCTCATGTGTTGTTTACAACACTTTAACATGCTAAACCATTAAAATACATATAACTAACCGGATTATGAGATCAAGTCTCGAACCGAACACTTTACTCTTTAACCTTGAGCTCTGATTACCAACTTGTAAGACCCGTACCGATTATCACATAATTATATCGTTGAAACTACGCATTTTATTTCATAATGTGACTTAACAAACCTTTTTGATCCAAGCGTTCCTACATGTTTTAAAACATTCAAAACCTATGTTATAAGTGTTTACACATTTCACTTTTATAAACAAAACATGATCAAATGCGGAAGCTTCATTTAGACATGTATTCCATTCGTGTTCTTCGCTTGATCTTCATCCAGAGTTCTGTAACATTCACCTATGTTCGAAAACCATCTATAACATTAGTTTTAAGGTTTGAAAAGTCAATTAAACATAATCTTTATGCAAAAACATTCAAGTAAAATACTTTGACAAGCTTTTTATGCCCTGGCGGGTGGGGACAGATGAGGGGCTTCCTCTCACGGGCCGTGACGACGTCTCGTATCGCGACGATGATTTCCTCTCGTTGTCGCGTAGCACGAAAACCTATTCTCGACAGAAAGGTTGTTTTACAGCAGCATTTCCAAAAGTTTGTTTCCAAAAGGTTGTTTCTGAAAGGTTATTTTATGAAAGGGTTGTTTTTGAAAGGTTGTTTCAGAAAGGTTGTTTCAGAAAGATTGTTACAGAAAGGTTGTTTCAGAAAGGTTGTTGCAGAAAGGTTGTTTCTGATGCAACAAAGGTTGTATTGCAGCAGCATTTTCCGAAAGGTTGTTTCTGCTGCAGCAAAGGTTGTTTTGCAGCAGCATTTTCTGAAAGCTTGTTTCTGGTTGTTTCTGCTGCAGCAAAGGTTGTTTTGCAGCAGCATTTTTTGAAAGGTTGTTTCTGCTGCAGCAAAGGTTGTTTTGCTGCAGCTTTTAACTTCAAGCTATTGTAACTTTTGATCTACTTATTCGTTTACGTGATTAATGTTTTTATGCGTTCGTAATTTGATATCCATCACATGGATTAAAATCCGACGTCCGGATTAACAATTTTCTAGAATTTAAGCCCGCGGTATAAATTAATTATTAAATTCTTTTGACATAGCTTTTGACCCGTTTATACTTTTATCAAACCAAGTTGTTTGTTACACTTATATTCTCATAGACATCATATTTTCACATTAAAATATTTACTTGTATTCCACCACAACTACTATTTTGACGGATTTGATATAATAAACCAATTATCACGAATATTACCCTTCGGTTTGACATTTTACGCATAAGACCCGTTTTTAGACATTCGACCCACGAATGTCATTACCTATAATTTTTAAACGTATCAAAGGACTTCATAATCACAATAAAAGTTCCTAAACAACCTCTAAGGGTCGTTTGCCCGATTTACCCATCAAGGCTTTTTGGTCAATTTTATGTCCTTCATTTTAGGCGAAGGACCATCACTATCTATTTGACCAAAATTACACTTTTAACTATAAATTCATTAGGCGTACCTGGCTCGGGTCAACCTATAGACCCGATTTATACCTTGCTTACGTTTGCCGCTACTTTATAGCGACGCACTATCCATCTCCGGTTCACTCCTGTGAACATACGACTTGAAAACCAACGTTAGTCAATATTGTCAAATGGTGTTATCACCACCATTTGACCCGTTTGGCTATATGACCACACATTGGCATTCATAACAAAGCATGGTTTTAAACTACCCATTCGTCCGACCCATTCCGGAATTTACTACTAATATTCCTTTTTCTTACATTTTTAACCCATTTTGGCTTACGCCGTGGGTATCCATTTAATCTCAACTTACATTTAGTCATCATGCGACTAAATTACCCTTTTTATCCCTTTTCCCATTAATAGTTACGCTACTAGGTAACTTTAAGAAAATTTATAAATTCTTAGTCAATTCATGACTAAACTACCATTTTGCCTCTTTTTTACCATTAACCTTGGTTTTGATCGTTTTTATTCGTTCTGACTCATTCCGGTTCATGTCGGAACCCATTTTTTTCGAATCATAAGCCATTGTTGTATTTATCGCCTATAAAACAACTACATATACTACAAATGGGTGTAAGCTTTACTTACCTTGCATCCGGTTATGCTCTTTTCCGCGTACTCGATCCGTTTGACCCGCTTCTTTCCCAAGCCTCCACCTAGCTCGTAAGCATCAAACTATCGTCATCATTTACAAGGTGGTTAGATTAGTCATTAACAATCACGACTATTCCACCTTACGTATTTTCTATGTCAAAACCACTATTCGACTTCGTCATTGGTTAGTTTAACTTTCCAAAAGTTAACTAACTTTGATCACATGATATACACAATTAAGTCTAAATCAACATCATGTTTAGAACCCTTATCGCTTCATATTTCGCATAACGTGCCATGTTATTCAAATACGCGTTTTACTCGAAATTTCAACACTTTAGCTTTCATTTAGGCATTTTAACAAAACCTAATGAGCATAATTTTTTACATATTTACAAACTAGTTCTTAACTAGTTATTTTTGCCAAGATTAACATCATTTTCAAATCCATTATATTTAGCATGCATAACAACACCTAGATTCACTTCATGGAAATCAAACAACACTAATTTCATGACCAAAATTCTGGTGTTCTTCATCTTATCATAAAACCCACTTAGCACCTACATGATTAGTTAACCGAAACACTAATTCATGGCACTAAATCAACATGTTTACATCTAGGGTTTGTGCCTAGACTTGTACTTATATCAATTTCACTATAACATTCATTATTCATGCTAGAATTTCGTTCATGAATGTTAATCAGAAATTCAAAATGTCACCAAATAACAAAATTCAACATACCTTGTGGTCTCCTAGCTTAGGTGATCGTGAATTTAATAAAAGCCCCAATTTCCCGGCTCGATTTCTCTTTGATTTTGTTCAATTTCATGTGTTTAGGGTTTTTAAAGAGAACTCCCTTTTCAACTCCTGTAACATCGACCAAACACACCTTTTTGTGTGTGTTTTGGTTATTGTTTTTCTTTTAGTTAAAACTTCATTCACTTTTGCCATTTTTAGTCCCTCAAGTTTTAATTTTATAAAAAGGTTACTAGTCCATGCTTCTTTATTGTTTTAAAACAATTAACTAACTAGGTTAATCATTCCTAGTTAGTTAGTGGGTTCAGGGAAGTCATAACCCGTTTTATTTTTAAGTCCCGTTAACTCGGGCGTCTTATAAACTTTGTTTTCTCAAAGCGTCTATTCTTCTTTTTGATTAATATAGGATTATTTATTTAAATTCCTAATATTTACCGGGTTAGTTTTTACCAATGACGGTATATTACCCTTTATTATTAGTAACGTGGTTTGATTACCGAAACCCGTTTTCGGGGTGTTACATCAAAGTTGGATGGAGTTAGCCATAAGGAGTCAAATAGTTAATATTCATAAACCTGAGCCAATGATTTGAGAAAAAAATAAGAATTCGTACTCAGATAAATGTTAGGGAGTCAAATAGAAATTAACTCTCTTGAAATCTAAAAAGAATATAATAATACCATACTCAAATTAATGCAGTGGGGAATAAAATGATCGTTTTTATGGTTCATTTCTTTTAGAGTAAACTGCCAAAATGATCCATGAGGTTTGGTTATTTTTGACACTTTAGTTCAACACTCAAACCTTTTAAATCTGGGTTCATGTGGTTTCAATTTTGTTGCCATTTTCATCCAAAATCAAAATTCTGGGCAGATTTTCCAGTTAACGTCCAGCTTTTTTGTCTTTTTTCTCTCTTTTAATGAAGGGAAAATGATATTTTAATGTTTTATTATAACAAATTAAAAAATCTAACCATTTTGCTTTTCTTTAAAAGGGAGGAAAATGACAGAAAGTTGGATGTTTACTGAAAAATCTAACCAAATTTTGTTTTTGGATGAAAATGGCAACAAAATTGAAACCACAGGGATCCAGATTCAAATGGTTTGAGTTTTGGACTAAAGTGGCAAAAGTGACCAAACCTCAGGGACCATTTTGGCAGTTAACTCTTTCTTTTAAATATTAATGTATGAAAAAGTTATAGCGGTTTAAAATTTATCGGTGGTAGTTGGTTGAAAAGTCAACAATATACTTAACGATATCGCATATGTTTTAAGAAATTGTATTACTTAAAACTTGTAAAATAACCTTTTTTTCCTAGGAGATATCTTATTGTACATATTTTGATTGATGTGTTAGATCATGTGTAATGGAAGGGGGAAGATCATTCGGCACTTTGCGTCATGTGGTAGTCTAGTTAGCATGTGGGCATTGTGGGACATTATGTTAAAATAGAAGGGGTGTAGTGGGGATATGGACATTATGTTAAAAGGGGTGTGATAGAATTAAATAAAAAAACCATCAAGAAAATGCTATTGGCCAAACAAAAAGAAGAAGGCGTTTTAAAAAGCACACTCCATTTTTTTCAAAAAAAAAAAGACCCGGAGGCGGTCAGGTGGCGTTTTTGGGCATTTTTTGTGGAGAAAACGCCAAAAAAACCACAATACGAGTTTTCTTAATTAGTAAGATATGATTTATTTGTGAATACAGGTACTATGAAAAAGAAATTTATCCGTTTTGGTATTTATTAAAATGACTTTAAAAACTAGTAACCTTTTTATATATTTCTTTTTGTATGGAAATTTAATATTTTTAGATCATTTTAAAGTATTTGAAATAATATTCACCAATTTGTCTAGTGGCGTCTTATTAATATATTTTTACGTATAAAACTAAATTTAACTTTTTTTTGTATAAAAACTCACATAAAAATAATAAAATATGGGTGTTAAATATTTTTGATAATTTATGTGATATATATTTTATGTGATAATATGTGAGGGATATGTAACAGGTCCGAACTTGGGGCACCGGTAAGACTATCGTTATGTGTGTTAAAGGTAAAGGGTTCGAGTCATGGAAATAATCTCTTGCATAAATGTATAGCAAGGTAGCGTACACTAAACGGGTCTAAGTTGCTCTGATACTTGGACCTGCGTATGTGAGTGCCCTGCATACTAGATTTGTTTTTTTTTTGTTTTAGAATTAACTGCCATTTTCGTCCTTGTGGTTTGTTCACTATTGTCATTTAAGTCCAATTTTAAAAAATGCATCATTTTCCTCCCCGACGTTCTAGAAACGTGTCATTCCAGTCCAAAATGTTAACCCCAGTTAAAAACCTCAGTTTTATGAAGGGCAAAAACATTTGCAGTTGGCTGGGTTCAAAGTTGTGACCATTCGGTTGGAAAGAAACGAATTAACCAGCATGCCAAAGCTCATTTTGTTACAAACTTCCATTCGTTTATATTTATACATATGTTAAACGACCACTAAACCATCCAACCACCACCACCATCATTCAACCACCACCACATTCAATCTCCACCACTATCCCAAATCCACCACCTGCCACCACGGCTCCGAACGCCACCGCCGCTTCACGTTTTCCGGCAACAATAACCTCCACCACCGCTTCGCGTTTTCCTATGACAAAACTGACTGAAAACATGTTTTTTGTTGGTTTAGAGGAGTTCACATAAAAGATCATCAGATGGTAGAAAAACTATGTGCATTTGAGTTGTTGGCAGCCGTAGCCGACAAGTTGTTGCAGGAAAGTGAGAATTCTACATCAAGCATTGGTCAAGAACCGAAAGAACAATCTACATTTCCTGTTGTCAAGCAGGAAGAACTTGAAGTCAGAGTCAAAGATGTAAATTCAGATCATGTTGATCATGGATGATCAGCTGAGGGTGAGTCTAAGCTAACATTAAAATTAGATCCTCCATTGAAGGAATCACTGGAATCTGATAACAATTCTGGTCTGGTGTGAGTTTGGAAATCAGTCAAGTGAAGAGATATGATAACTTTGTACTAAGGAAGCTTCTTGTAAGTTGAATAAATGCAGGAGGGTATCAATTTGCAATCCAAATGTATGGCCTATGTGAAAATGTGAAGTTTTTAATGACTTAATTATATCCAGCGGGGACCTCGGAGGCCTATGGTGGTGATGACATGTAGGAACGGTGGAGGTTATTGTTGACGGAAAACGTTAAGCGATGGTGGCGTTCGGAGCTGTGGTGGCAGGTGGTGGAGATGGAATGTGGTGGTGGTTGGATGGTTTAATGGTCGTTTAACATATGTTTAAAGATAAACGAATGGAAGCTTATAACAAAATGAGCTTTGGCACGCTGGTTAATTCGTTTCTTTCTAACCGAATGGTCGCGGGTTTGAACCCGGCCAACTGCAAATGTTTTTGCCCTTCATTAAACTGAGGTTTTTAACTGGGGTTAACTTTTTGGACTGAAATGGCATGTTTCTAGAATGTCTGGGAGGAAAATGGCGCATTTTTAAAAATTGGATGAAATGGCAAAAGTGAACAAACCATAGGAACGAAAATGGCAAAAGTGAACAAATCATAGGAACAAAAATAGCAGTTAACTCTTTGTTTTAACATAAAAGGTTTTGAGAAATTTGAATTTCATCCGGTTACTTCTTTTTTTTTTAAAACCAAAACAGTGTGATGTATAGTAGTGTTAAATTGATGTAGCAACTAATATAAGACGTTTCAACAAATGAATCCTCCCAACCTATATTAGAAGTGTTAGTGTATTTGTTAGTTCTAAAAACCTACTATTCGTTATGTGTTTGTGTTGTTATATTTACCCATAGTGTATTATCTTTCTTTCTTTTCTCCAAAACACAAATAAACAATAAGGGTAACCCCTATATTAGTGTTGTTTATGTTTTTCTTTAACTTTCATAAACAAACATGAGGTTCTTTTTAATAGAAATCAAATTGATAATTTTAGTAATTTATTATAGATCTTTTGATTATTGTATGACTTGTACAATAGATGGGATTGAATTATTTTATTTAGGAGCTTGATTATTGTGTTATATTATTGTTGTATGCAGATTACTCTCCAGATTTCAACATGACCCACATCACCCTTTTGTTGGAATTGGTGGCCTCGGAATTAAAATTATCCATTTATGGTAAAATCTCATTCGTTTTTACTGGTTTGATATCCTTCTCATATATATTTTATATTATCTCATTTCCGATTATTCATATTTGAAGTGCTAAAAATATTTCTAGTAAATACAAATTCATATCATGTTGCACATTTTAACAGGTTGATATACTAAGCAATACGACTTGGAAAAAGAAGATGCGTGATTATGCTCCAAGTTACTAGCTAGTTTTTGGACAGAGCTATCGTATGCATAAAGCTACATTTTCACTGCCAACATCAACTATACGCTTCAAGACACTGTTGCAGTAGATGTGTTTTCCTATATCAATGTTTTGTGTTCCTTCAAGACATGACCATGATCCAAAACATTACCATCTTCACAAGCATTATGATATGGGAAATAATGGCCTAAAGTTTATATCTTATAAAGTAGGACTATAATTGTCAAATTGTAATAAGGTTCTAGCTATTGTTAACAAACTCAATTGCCAATAGTAGAAAAGGTATTGTGATTGGATATCGATTGAAGAATGAATTTCTTAATTTCTCTAGCTGTGTTCTTTTATCTTTTCTTTTTCTATCTTCTTGTATCGACGCCAACGAATCCGAGTTTAAAATGCTAATGCTAATGCCAAACTTCATATTACTAGCTTCCCCACCAAGTATTTCAATGCAATCATTAGCAAACATGAGTTAGTCATTGAGTTAGTCATTGTAGAATGATCCACGATAACGATATACATTGGACCATTAGTTAGTTTCTGCAATCGGGTTTGTGTTATATGGGCATTGTTGACATAGTGAGGAGAGATGATTTTGAAAGTTAGGGTTTTTACATATATTCTCTATGTATTCTCTGCTAAGAGACTTTATTATATAGTTACTCAACCCTTAAAATTAATTATATATTTTCCTTTGCTAAACCATATATATTACATATTCATCTTTTGCATTAAAATCACTCTTATTAAATTACTATTTTACCCTTAATTAACTTATTTTAACTGGTTTACGGATAAGTTGTGATATTGCTTTTCCTGTTTTTGAACTTATAAATATAGTTGCAGAAACCCTAATTCTCTCTCCTAGCATGGCGATTTTGGTTCTTCTTGGTAATCCTATCTTTTGATCGTGGATAACTTGTGTAACAGATCTGTGATTAGTGAGTGTTAATCATACATTGATACGAACTCTGGTAGCAAGTCTGAATCGGGCAGATTTTAGGGTTTTCTTGTTTCTCTTCATCTATCGCCGGCCATAATCACAGTTTCTGATCTAATTGAATAGTGTATTGGGTGTTTCGGTCCTACTGGTGTGGCAGTAACCTTGATTTACCTGGTTCTCTATTTGATTTCGTGAAGATCTATGGATTAGGGTTTTGCTAGATCAGGGTTTTCTTAATTTCTTCGGTTGAAGGTTTCTGGTTTTTCTCTCGATTTCTTTTGCATGGTTGGTAGTGTGTTTGCTGATGGAGGGAGTTGATGATGACACTAAGAATGTACGTAAAAAACCTGGTGGAAATTCGCTCAACGATCGTGGGAAACATTCATTATCGTTTCTGGATTTGGCTTCAAGAGTGGTAGATGTTGAGGGTAGCACGTTAATGCCTCGGAGGGGTATTGTGACTCCTGCTCGACAAGTACCTGATATGTTTAATAGTATTGATGAATTGACCAAGATTACTGTGCCTGTCATGGAACAAGGTCAACCGGATCAAAAGATTGATGATGGTCGTATCGCAGGTATTAGCCAAAACGACGAGGAGAAGGGGTCTAAGTCACTATCATATGCTGATTTGGTGGCCAAGCCGAGTAACAAAAAACTTAATTTCAGATCACTTGCTAGTCCAATGCAGCATGAGAATTGTGATGTGGTTTTGCCAAAGGATTCGATTCGGGTAGTTCAACACAAGCTAGCAAACACATTATACGGGTACTTCCTGGGGGATCGATGTCACACCCCGACCCGCATCGGAATAAGAGTCGGGGCATAATTGGGTTATCACCAAAGCTCATGACATTTACTAATATGTTTCATATTTAATAAAGTCAAAGTTACATTTCCAAAAATCCAAACATGTTCATTCAATACAAAGAAAATAAACCAACATAACAATCCCAACTCTAAATCGTTTTATTCTTCTAGTCCAAGTCCTATGTGTTCCTAGCTGCTGCTGGTTCACCTGTATCATGTGTAAAAATGAGAGTTTTTGGGTCAACATAAGTTGGCGAGTGAACCTTATTAGATAAACATTTATTAATAAATTAATTGTTAGTTTTTCAATGAAAATTTGTGCATAATCATAGATGAGCAAATGTAAATAATCAAGCAATGGCAAATAGCAGTCACACTATAACATATAATAACATATGACAGCATACATGAACATACCAACATCATACTGTAAATAACATAAATGAAACTGTGCGATCAAGGCTCAATCAAACGGAGCCGATCGTATTGCATGTACTGAAAATGAAAATGTCTGTGCGATCAAGGCTCAATCAAACGGAGCCGATCGTATGTGGGCACGCCAGGTTCAACCTCATAATGAAATGGGGAACATGCTCAACGCTCATAATGTAATGGGGAGCGGCGGCCTATGAAATTGCATGTACTGAAAATAATAAACTTGCATCCAACAATAACTACACAACAGAAACAAACTGAATACAATGATGCATGCACAATGGTTTAAGTATAATATATATATAACAAGACACATGATACACCCTAAAACGTGATTAAAACGGGGAATTTGTAAAGATTCACTCACATTGGGTGCGTTGGATTGGAGATGGTGATATGCGCACGAATTAGATGAGCGGAACAACGAGGATTACTAACCTAAATAATAACGGAAAAATATATTAAATGAGTGGATTTATTAAGGATTTTAATGAAATTTTTAGATATATTTTTGTGAGTTTAAGGCTATTTTCTATCTTTAAAAATGTTATTTTTTAGTATTTTTAATTAATTTTTAAATTAAATTAAATAAATAAAAATATAAAAAAATTGTTTATTTTGCGTTGACCGTTGACCTGTTGACTTGTTGACCGGTTCGGTCAGGAGCATGGTTTGCGCTGGGTGAGGCTCGAACCCGAGACCTCCCGTACGCGTGCACGCAGCTCTACCAACTGAGCTACGTGTCTAACCCGAAATAATCTTGTTTTTAATTATATTTATACACTTATTCATTTTAACCGAAATTCTTTTTAATTTCAAAAACATTTTAATTCAACGGACCGGTGCAAGTGACGGGTTTCGAACGCGCGACGTATGGTTTATGTTGCACACAGTCCACCGCTGGACTGTATGTCTAACCAGGTTATTATCTCGGTTTTTATTATACTTAACAACTAACTGAGTTATCCCGGTTTAGTTTTTAAACAAAAAGGCATTTTATTATATAAGGAGTGCGTATAGCAGGAATCGAACTCGGGACGTGCGTTTGTATTTTGCACACAGTCCACCGCTGGACTGTGTGTCTAACCCGTTCATTTTACTAGTTTTAAATATACTTATAACTTAGTTAGCTTCGTCTTCTTCATTCTAATTACAGTCAATCTGATTTACTATCTCGTTCCTTGTGTTTACGATTTACAGACATTATTAAAACTTAAATGAAAAGGCAGAGACGGTAATTAGAGGTGAACATACCGATGAACGGTTTATTTCAGATTTCTGGCGATGTGTCGGTTCCTGTTTTTATGCTCTTCAACTGAACAAGATAATTAACTATTTTGATTAATCGAATGTGGAATTGAAGTGATAAACAAACGTTATCGATGTGTTTGAAGACCCTTACCGTTTCACAGACGGAATTAGAAATTTTCAGGGGAGTTCCGGCGAACTGGAATTAGTTGAATACAGCGCCTGAATTCGATTTCAATTGAGAGGTTTAGGTTAGAAATAGTCTAATAATTGTTGAACTGCAATAATATTGAGAGAATTATCGTTTGAGGATGAATACGGTTTTCCGGCGGGATTTGCAGAAAATTCCGGCGAACTGATTTAAGCGTTCTGATGGTCTGAAAATGTGACGAAAATGAAATGGAGTAAGGTTATGACGTTTCTGAGTCGCGAGAGTGAGCTTGGATTGATGTCTTCAGGATTTGATTGCTTTTCGGTTATGAAGGCCGATAATGATGAGACTTGATGCTCAATCAATTCTGAATTGATTAAAGACACCGGTTCATCGGTTATGAACGTGAATACGCGAGAAAACAAACGATTTGACGATTGCTTTGCCGTTTTCCGTTTCTCAGTTGGCGGAACCGGTTTAACTTAGTCTGTATATAAATCTCATTTGTTTCCTAGTGATAACAGAAAACACAAAGTGGCGGAGTGGTGATGTGAGTGTGTGTTAAAGCGTTGGAGTGTGTCTTGGCTGACCCGGGTTCGAGTCCCGGCAGCAACATAATTTTTTTATTTATTTTATTTTAGCTTTTTATCAAATATAATTTTTATAGTTTAGTCTATTTATTAATTATGTATCGTTTTATATGTAAATAATCATAAATATTCAATGTAACTTTTATAACTCGATATTCGATTACAAAACGGGGCGGGTTTCGAAAACCCGATTTTTACAAATGTTACAATCGATTTGCCTACCCGGTTGTGGAGTATTATGTGAAAAATAACTGGAAAAGGTTTGGATTACAAAAATCTATGATGAATGCTAATGGTTTCTTTTTCTTCAAGTTTGCAGACCAAACTGGTATGATGGCTGTCCTCAATGAGGGTCCATGGATTATTCGATCACAACCTTTGATTTTATGTGAGTGGACTCCCACTACTAAGCTGATAAAAAAGGAGGTTAAGAATCTGCAATTATGGGTCAAGATACATGATGTTCCTTTAGCCGCGTATACAGCGGATGGTCTTAGTTTGATTGCTACAGCCATTGGTGACCCCAAGCATCTAGATTCTTACACTACTTCGATGTGCTTGGAGTCCTGGGGCCGAAGTAGTTATGCTAGAGCTTTAATTGAAGTGTCAGCTGATAAGGAGCTTAAAAAGGAAATTACTATGGCAATTCCAGAACTTGAGGGTGATGGGTATGTCAAGGAGACTATGTCTGTTGAGTATGAATGGAATCCGCGTAGGTGCTCGCATTGTTGTGTTTTTGGCCACTCAGATGAGCATTGTCCTAAACATCATAAGAAGCCGGGAAAACAAGTGAGTGATGACAAAGCTCGTAAGCCTTATGTTCTAGGACAAAGACCTGATAAAAAGCATGTTGTTGATGAGGAAGGGTTTACGAGAGTGTATACCAGGAGAGTGGCTCGAAAGACGGGTTTTCAAGTTAACAAACAAAAGTCGAAATTTGAGTATAGGGCGGTTGGAGCTAAGTCGAAGGATATCTTGTATAAGTCGGAATCTTTAAATACTGTTGTGTCTAGAAATCCGTTTGAGGTCTTAATTGATGATAATACGGAGAAAGGTCAAAGGAGTAAGGAGGGAGAAGGTGGACAACAGGAGGCGGATGATGACGAGGTCATGGAAGTATATAATGAAACTGACGAGTTTATCACGGAAGGCACTTGTAATCCTAATGCTAAAAAAGGGGCAAGCACTTCTATCCCGGAGGTTTCTAATGGTTAGTCTTGCTTCATGGAATATTAGGGGGTTGAACCGCCCTCTAAATCAAAAGGAGGTTCGAAAGATAGTTAAAGATAGTAATCTCAGTTTTTGTGCTATTTTAGAATCTCATGTTGATGTCGGTAATCTTAGTAAGGTCTGTAACTCAGTGTTCCCTCGTTGGATTGGACTTCTAATGGGGGTTCTTGTGATAAAGGAACTCGTATTATCATAGGTTGGAACCCGATGGTTTTTGATTTGATGGTGTTGTCTCAAACGTCGCAAGTCATGCATATTCAGTTATTCGTTAAAGAAGACAAGAATGGTTATTCTGTTCGGTTGTGTACGCAGCTAATTACTATATCACTAGGCGAGAATTATGGTCCCAGTTATCTATGCATAAACTTATGGTAGGTGATAAGCCATGGCTGATTATGGGAGATTTTAACTCGACTCTATACCTGGAGGATAAGTCTATGGGTCCCTCCTCTGTTTCAACGGGTATGCGAGACTTTCAAGCTTGTGTTTCAGATATTGAGGTGATGGATATTAACCAGTCGGGTCTCCATTTTACATGGAACCAAAAGCCAAAGAAGGGTGTTGGCTTGCTTAAGAAAATTGATCGTATCATGGGCAATACTCCGTTTATTACTGAGTTCCCTAATTCAGTGGCTGTTTTTCATCCTTATAGATTGTCAGATCACTCTCCTTGTGTTCTAACAATTAAACGAGCTGTTAATAGTAAGCCTAAGCCCTTCAAGTTTGCGAACTTTTTGGTTCATAAGCCTGATTTTCTAAGAATTGTGAAGGAGTTGTGGAAGATGAGTGTTAATGGGGTTTATCAGTTTAGGGTTGTGAAGAAGCTTCGGATGCTAAAGACTCTGTTACGTGCTTTACTCTTTAAGCAAGGCAATCTCCATAAAAAGATGGCTGATCTTCGTGGTAAACTGGATGACCTTCAAAAGGATATTGATAAGGATCCCATGAATGCTGACCTTAGAGCTCGAGAAAGGAAGCTGAATTCTGACTTTCAAGAAGCGTCTCTTGATGAGGAAAGGTTTTTAAAGCAGAAGTCTAAGATGGAATGGTTAAGAGCTGGCGACGCTAATACTGCTTTCTTTCATGCAGCAGTGAAGAGTAGGAACCATCGAATCCGAATCCAAGTTGTTTTGGATACGAATGGAGTAGTGCATGAGGGTGATGCGGCTCAAGATGCTTTTGTGAAACATTATGAAAATTTCTTGGGTAGCCAAGATGATTTATCCATGCATTCTACTCCTAATCTGTTTACTAAGGTGATGAACCCGAGTGATGCTTCCCTCATGATCCGTCCGGTTACGATGGATGAGGTTAAGAAAGCCATGTTTTCTATAGGTAATGACAAAGCTCCAGGCCCGGATGGTTACACTGCTGCTTTCTTTAAAGTAGCTTGGCCAATTATAGGTAATGATGTTTCTATGGCAATCATTGATTTCTTTCATACAGGCAGATTACTGGGCCAAATCAACCATACTCTTGTTGCACTAGTGCCGAAGAAACCCTCGCCAGTTATGGTTTCTGATTATCGTCCTATAGCCTGCTGTAATTATTCAAATGTGTTAGTAAGATTATTGCTGATCGTATAAAGGGTGTGCTCCATCAGGTTGTTAGTATCAACCAATCTGCTTTTATTCCTGGTAGGAAAATCTCGGATAACATCTTGCTGACTCAAGAGCTTATGCATAATTATCATAGAAATTCAGGTCCACCCCGGTGTGCTTTCAAGGTGGATATTCAGAAAGCTTATGATACGGTTGATTGGAGGTTCCTGAAAAATCTTCTGATTGGGTTCAGCTTTAACACAAAGATGGTGGATTGGATTATGGTTTGTGTTTCCACAACATCATATTCTGTTTATGTTAATGGGAATGTGCATGGTTATTTTAAAGGTAAGCGTGGCCTTCGACAAGGAGACCCGTTATCTCCTTATTTATTCACGCTGGTTATGGAGGTTTTAACGTGTATATTACAGCATGCTTCTAGGATTGATACATCCTTCAAATTTCACAATAAATGCGAAAGGCAGCGTATCATTAACCTGTGTTTTGCAGATGATTTATTCTTGTTTGCGAGAGGAGATGTTGAGTCGGTGCAGTGTGTCTTCAAGTGTCTTTCGAATTTTTCAAACATGTCCGGTCTAGTTCCTAGTATTCAAAATAGCACAGGGTTTTTCTGTAATGTGCCAGCTCATGTTAAAAACCATATCTTGTCTTTCATGCCGTTTATGGAGGGGTCTCTTCTAGTAAAATACTTGGGGGTTCCTCTTATTTCTTCTAGCCTTGTGTACAAAGATTGTAGTGCCTTAGTGGAGAGGTTGGATCAACGGATTTCAAATTGGAGGAATAAACTTCTTTCATTTGCGGGTCAGCTGCAGCTTATAAACTCTGTTCTTTCTTCAATGCATATTTACTGGTCTTCAGTTTTTATCCTGCCTAACCGTATCATTCAAGACCTGGAAGCCAAAATGCGAAACTTCTTATGGTCTTAGGATGGTTCCTATCATAAGGGGAAGGCTAAAGCTTCCTGGAAGTCTGTTTGTGTTAATAAAGCGCTTATGTCTTCTCATATTTGGAGCATTCTTGTGAGCGTGATTCTCTTTGGGTTGCTTGGATCCATTCGTACAGACTTAGAGGTAAAAGCTTTTGGATTTGTAAGTCGGTTGCAAATTGTTGTTGGAGCTGGCGGAAAATATTACAGCTTCGGCCGTTTATTAGAGAATTTGTTTGGTCCAAGTTAGGTGATGGTAGTAATACTTCAGCTTGGTACGATTCGTGGTGTCACTTGGGATACAGTTCAGGAGATTCATGTTAGTGGTGTTTGGAGGTGGCCAGTGGCGTGGAGGGATATGTTCCCAGTTTTAAATCAGCTAGATGATATCTATACAGATCCGAATAGGTCTAACCAGCTCCTATGGAAGGATGATAATGAGTTTGTTGCATACTCTTCGTCTCAAGTGTGGCATTCAGTTAGACAGAGAGCAGCAGAGGTTGATTGGGTTAAGTATGTTTGGTTCTCGCAGTGTATTCCAAAACATGCTTTCTTTATGTGGCCGGTGATTCGTCATAAGCTCCTCACTCAAGATAAAATTGTGCAATGGGATATTTCCAGAAGGAAAAATATGAATAAGATGTGTTGTCTTCTTTGCTATGCGGAAATTGATTCCATAACCATCTGTTCTTCAATTGTAACTACTCAACTCAAGTTTGGATCACGGTTCGCGGAAAAGGGGGTATGAGTACTGTGGGCCCAGAGTGGAATGCTATCGTAGACTGGCTGGGGGCTCGGGCTGGGTCTAAGTCAGCGACCAACTATATTAGTAGGCTTATTGTGGCTGCTGCGAAGTATTTCATTTGGCAGGAACGTAATGCGAGACTTTTCAAGAACCAGACGAGACCGCCAGATGTTCTAAGTGATACAATTTTGAAAACGGTTCGATATAAGCTAATGGGAGTCAAGTTCAAGGATTGCCACAATGTGCGAAGATTGCTTGAAACATGGGAGATTTATAGCAACCGAGTGGAAGATGAAGAAGGCTGATTATTTATTAGTTTTCTTGTTTCTCTAGATTATTGTCTAGTAGTTTGTCTTCGATGTTCTTGGTAGTTTAGTGTGTTTTTTTTTTCTTTGGCTTACATTCATGGGGAATTCCCATGTTTGAACTAGTATGGGTGTTTCCATGCTACTTGTTTTTGGTTTGTTTATATATAAAATCACCGGGGTAACCCTTTACCAAAAAAAAACTTATTAAATGACTATTTACATATTTTCTCGTTTTAATACCATCAACTACATATATTCCTGAGGTTTACCTGAAACAATAAATAGAAAGCTAACATGGTTTATTTATACCACATATATTACATATTCATCTTTTGCATTAAAACCACTCGCATTCGATGACAATAAGATGATTACTGAACGTCTATGGTTTATAACGCTTACTTGAAATCCTGGGGTTTAAAGTTATAATGAAACAGAAATTGTTACTGAGCAATGGTTTGTTCAGATGAGTGGTTGTTTGATGAAATTTAAATCAAATCAGGTTCTCTTTAAGTTTCACTAATTGCAAATATTGATTCTTGATGTCAAACATGTGATTATTAATTTGATACTTAAGGTTGTGACTTTTGATTACTTATATCCTTTTACCCTTAAAATACCCTTTAATTTTACTAGTTTTCGATTAATTGACATTCTGTTAATAAAAAAAAGTAGAAACCGGTTGTGAATCAAAGGTAAGCTTTTTTAAGCTAAGGGGTGATAAATTAATAATTCTTTTAACCTTAAAATAACCTTTGTTGCAACTCGTATGAATCTAAATCCATAATTGTCTGAAAGAGATTATTATAAACCATAGTGTGTTCTTCCAAAACATTAACACTCTATTCCCGAGTCTCATTTAATAAGGAGAGAGGAAAAAAAATAGATGAAAATATGAAAAAAAAATCATGTTCCTACGAATTTTGGAAAGGCGGGAAAACGGATGAAAATTTGAAAGTATATTTATCCTCCCAAATTGAAAAGATTAGGAGAGAATCTTTTCAATTACTAAATTAGCCTCACATCTAATTGAAATGTTTTATATTTAAAAGAGTATAATGATAAAATTGTTCCTTTCTTTTCTTTTCCTCTTAACTCGGGAACACATAAAATGTTTTATTTCTTCTCTTTTCCTTTACTTTTCATTAAACTCGGGAACACAGTCTAAAAGCTGAGTTCCACAACGTATATCCAAACACACCATAAGTGCTAAATGGTAAAAATTTACCACTCTTGACAATTTCTATAAAATCCAGGTCTACTAATCCATAGCTAATTCATATTCGATTAGGTTCAAATTTCATATTTTTTGACCCCTGGTTGAAACAAACCGAGCCGCTAAAACACCCACCGGGAAACCATCAACATTAGAAATTTCAAACAAGAACCCAGTTCACAACTTGACCCTAAAACTTATTTTACAAACCATACCCCACACCATTTCAACAACAAACCTTGATCATCTCAGGTTCTGTTACACTTTATTATTACCTGAGTACCAGTCATTTTTTAACAGCTACACACCTCATTTGTAGTTGACTTTCAAGCTGACAAATAACGGTTCATCCACGACTGAAAACGTGACCATGCCAGCTCAGCAGCAGCTTCATTGTCATCGTTCATTCCCATACCCTTTCTCCTCTCGATTCCTTCAGGGGAAGTATTCATAAACGCGTGTGCCACTCCAGGGTACACATGTACCTCGTACGGCTTCCCTGATGCCTTCAGTTTTTCCTCCAGAGCTTTAGCAGCCTAACAATATATGCCCAAAACTTAAATTAATCATGCACGATTATTTCACATTTTTGTTAGCATTTTTATACCTTGATGTCGGAAAATCCAACAAAATTGTCGAGTTCTCCGAAATGAGCTTGTATAGGTACATTAGTGTTGGTGGGGTCAGCAAGATCGGGAGGAGGAACTCCGTAAAATGCTAAAACAGCATCAATCCCGGGGACTAAAACGGAACTTGCGATAGTAAGAGCACCACCCATGCAATATCCAGTCACACCAACCTATATTAACACATTAACATCAAGTTAACAACTGCAACAAAGATTTAAAAGTACGGAATCATGTCTCGAGCGAACCGAGGCATAAGCTGGAGGCAGAGTTTAAAAACAAATATAAAAATTATATATCTTACAAAAGATAAAATACTAACCAATTTCATCATCAGATTCAACAAAAACATCAAAAACACACATAAAAAGACATGAAATGTTTGAAATTGACACAAAAAGTCAAAAACATCAAACCCATGAGGCGCACATACAAAATAACTCCATGAGGCGCCGCCTCACACTCGTTTTTTGGGCGCCTCAGCCGTTTTTTAAAACCATGACTGCAACCGGTGGAAACCAGAAGTCAACATTCTCACAAAAGAATGGCCAACAATAGAAGCAGCAATAAGTGTTTCCAAGTCTTTTGGCTATCGCTTAATGCAACGATTTTAATTTAGAGTTAAATAATAGCAACATGTGAAGAAATTTATTTTAGGAAACAACGTTGACCTTCTGTGAGCCATTGGCTTTGAGCCAGTTAACTGAAGCTTGGATATCCTTTACAGCACCTTGCCAGTCAAGACCATCCATCAAGTGTTGTGCTTCTGCAACATCAAGACCGACCTTTCCTCTATACAAACTGAAATCATGAATGTAGAAGATCCATGAATAAGAAACGACAAATTCTACACATTTTAAGCTTATGACTAATAGAGCTGACAATTTTGACACAACCAGCTACCATGACACGACTCTACACAAAGTCAAACAGGTTAGGGTCATAAACGGGTCAACATGTTCATGACATGATTAAAACATGTCTTAGGGTTGGCAATTTCAGGCACGGGCATGTTAACACGACATGGAGTTAGACAAGTTTGGGTTTGAGCTTATTAGCTTAACAAGTTTCATGTCTTAAACAGCGCGACACAATTAAATTTGTGTCTAAACAAATAAAACACATGTTAACTTGTTAATGACTTGTTTAAACCTGCTTATATTTTTAAAATTTTAATGAAAATTAAAAAAAAATGTGCCTTACGCCCTTTACCACCTTAGATTTTTATGGATTTTTGTTTCAACTATGTTAAGGATTATGTATTAATTAAAACTTTTACGAACTTTCGGCAATTTTTGTTACACTAGATATGTGATATATATCGTGTCCCCAAACAGGTCGTCTCGTTTAACTTGTTTCTAAGCAGGTTCGTGTTCATGTTTTGGAAAATGACACGATTAGTTATCATGCCGTGTTCGTGTCTAGCACCATAGGTAATTGTGTCTTATCGTGTCGTGTTTGACCTGTTATGTCAGGCCTACATGTCTAAACGGGTTCAATTAGGGGTGTTCAATGATACAAATTTTGAATTTATCAAATTGAATTATCCAAATGATAAAAGAACGCGATATAAAGTGGTTCAACTTACAAGTGCATAGCAAGTGTGTGTATGTATATTTGTAAAATAAAAGTTTATGCATAATTCTAATCCGAAATTTAAATAAAAAAATCACAAATTCGAAATTTGATAGCATAACTTGAATTCAATACGAAAACTAGAATCAAAATTTCAAATTGTGATTTTTATTTAAACCGAATTTCGAGTTATTCAAACTAAACACAACGCGACACTTTTTCCAGCTCCAACAATTCAGATGTGATATGCTTGAACTAAAGTAAAAAAGATTACTCAGGAATAAGCGCTTTGTAACCCGGTTCAAGTTGTGAAATTTTTCGGGCATGATTCTTAATCTCAAAATCAACTCCCCACCACTCCTGAATAACCACAATTCCAGGAGCATCATCTTTACCAACCACATAACCATCAAATGTCTGCAACAAAAATATAAGCCAAATCAACACATCTACTTTCAAATTTTGTAGTATGTTTCCGTTGCACAATTAGCCTAAATTAATCATCATCTCTATCAAATTCAACAGTACGAACCTATAATACACTTAATTGAACTATTTACGTTCTCAATCAAGCACAATTACACCATATTTATCAAATTCGAAGACAAATGCATAAAATAAGGTGAATAGATGGAAAAAATAAGGTGAACTTACGATGTCGTCTCTTTGGATCTGAACTTTCTTGATCTCGGAAGTAGCCATTGATCGAATTTGAAGACGAGTGAAAGAGTGTGTGCGAAGGTTCAGGGATTTGGAGACTAGGGTTTTAAACAAGACTGCCATTACGGGGGTTTCACTGTGTTGTTCTTATAATACTCGTAATTGTTCGGGAAGTGTCCTTTTTTATTTTAAAGATTATAATTGACGATTATTTGCGACTAGGGTGCAGACAAGCCGAGCGGCTCGCGAGCTACTTGAGAAAAAGCTTGAAACGAGTTAAGCTAATCTGAGCTTGACATTTATTTATCGAGCGCGAACTCGGGCCTGACATGTGAAGCTCGTCAGGCTCGTCGAGTCTGACATGTGAAGCTCGTCAGGCTCATCGAGCCTTATCGAGCTTAAGTGTTTTTAATATTAGTTTTAATTGATATTTAATAACATTTATCCCTTATTGAAATTTTTTTAGTAAACGAGCGGAACCGAGCTTATTTAAGTTTATTTACGAGTCGAGCCCAAACCTAAAAATAAGCTTGTTTAGTAAACGAGCTCGAGCTGAGCTTCAATTATTGAGCTCGCGAGTCTAAACGAGTCTCTTTTTATATTATTTATATTTAATATATTATGTAATAGATAATAAACAAACTGAGGTCGAACTTGAGAAACTACCAATGAGCCGAGCTCAAGCTTTGAAAACAAAGCTTGAACCGAGTCGAGCTCGAGCTCTCATAAGTTAATCGAGCTAGAGCCTAGTCGATCTCGGCCTCGGCTCAACTCGTTTGCATCCTATTTGCGACTTAATAGCCTTGCGTGTTTCGGTACCTATAGGGTCACATGACCATATTTGGTTAAATTACTCTTAAAAACCAACTAGGTTTTAGCCCGCGCGCCTGTCAAACAACCCAAAAAAATTTAACCGACAATGAACCCTTTCAAGTTTAACGACGTATATTACATATATATATACACACGACTCAGTGATGAAGCACACGTATATGAAGAAATAAAATGCCAAACCTAAAACCTTACAAATTACCACAAAAATGACTCACTATTTCTACAGCTTCCAGCTATCTTTGGAGCATATTCTAGCTGATTTTTGCTTGTATTTGTGTCGATTACTCGATCACACCTCTGTATATGTTCCTAAGCTGCGAAAACAAATATGATAACTAAATAGGACATTAATGATAATTCTAACATTCATAAATATAAGTCATAAATCAAGTAAAATAATCTTGGTTACACGTAAATTGATAACAATGAGGGGAATATCAACTTACTTAAGTGACGGTCTGAGCGATGCAAGTGCCGACGTCCCACACGACACCGTGGCTTGGCGTCTTGCAGCCAACGCAGTTTAACATTTTTGGATAACCCAAGTCCTTAACAAAAAAACAATTAGTTATTATTACAAAAAATAACACAACAATAATCCAAATCTATTAACCACCTTTGTTTCTTTTTTTATGACAATTTCCAATGAGAATTAAAAACTTTTCATAAGAAAAGACCAAGCAAACACTTGAATAACACATGCAGTGACTTTCGACCCTTTCGTCTCAATTCCTTAGTCGCAAAACATACGTGGACGCACATAAAACTGGGTTGAGATTCAACCAAAGTGATTTCATACCACATAAGACAGGATGTCCCATTTTATAAAAATAACGGAATCATTATGAAATTAACTTATAGTAAGAACATAACAACAGTAATAGGTTGTTACGGATCTAGAGACCCGCCTGAAAATGTAATAGGTTGTTACGGATCTATCATAGTCTAAGAGTTGTTAATAAGCAATGATTTTACTTGAGTTATTTCAATAAGAGTAATACAAATAATGAAGATGGAATAGAATGTTAATACATAAGCTACCTTAGCAACACGCCAACACTTATAGTCTACTGCTCCATTGCTTCATGTATAGTGGCTCTATCATGCTGTTAAATATAAATAAGTTTTTTAATTTAACTAACTTAAAAGCCTTGTAACAGTTATTTAACAAAGTAGATAACCAAGCTTATTGTTTAATTAATGCAACTACTTACCTATCAAACGCATCCATTGCAACAAAGTCCACCATCAACTAAGACAACGCCCGAGTTTCTAATATCCATTCACCTTCATATTAAAGAAAGCACTTTAGATTCCTCAAGAGAGACAAAACCACGCAGCATCAAAATATGTTCCATAGTACACAATGCATGCACAAAGGAACATTTCTTTTAGCAAAAATTGAACCAAGACAAGTTAGCTACAATCTCATGTAGTTTATGTACATAGTCCCTAACTACGACCACTGTTAAACCCCTTCGCTTATTAAAATTAAAGAAATATACCTGTATCGTTATTTTTTTCAAGTTGTAAAAACTTCTGCAAGGGAGGGACATTGATATTGGTTAAACCTATCATTTTGTTAGTTTCACCAACATCTACAAATGAGACTATCGAATAGGTTAGATGAAATTAGAACCGTACCTCAAATTGGGTGGTGTAGCTGGTGGATTTCATCTATGGCTTCAAATGTGCCCCTTAGGGAAGAGCTCGTCCTTAGAATTCAAGTGTCTTGTACGCATCGAGAAAAAGCCTTAGGCCCTAACGAGTTAAATAAACTAATTTTAAAACAACGATTAACATTATATGAATAAACATAGCAAAAATATAGTTAGAATAACATGCCGTAATAGCTAACCGACAATTCCTGAAGCTCTCTTAGCTTCTTAATAGCAAATTGTTTAGTTTGTTAATTTAGTTTATACTCTTTAACATTAACAAAGTATAAATTAACAACATTGTATGCATAGATGTATGTAACTTATGTTTTGGGAGGTTTTCAAAAAAGATTTTGATGTTTCACTTTTAAACTAAAACTATTTGTTTTTCTACTTTAAACACCTAAAATTTTCATTTCTTGAAATTTAACCTCACAAATTTATACTTTCAACTTTAGTCTACACGCTTTTCATATTTTGCAGATTTTTCGCTTAATTTTTGTGAGTTAATACGGCGTAACGTGTATGTTTGGTTCAACGTTTTAACATTTCGTTTTACGCTTCGTACTAGATTTTCCGAGTTAACACGGCTCAACGTGTGTGTATGGTTCAATGTTTTTACGTCGTCAATCTTTTCCATGTTTGATAGGTTCATTACAACGCGCAGGGTCTTAAATCGACTTAATTATTAGTTTCTTTGTTTTACGTTGCAGTCTAATTCTTCGCATTAAAACACCGTAGGTTTTCAAAAAAGATTTTGATGTTTCACTTTTAAACTAAAACTATTTGTTTTTCTACTTTGAACACCTAAAATTTTCATTTCTTGAAATTTAACCTCACAAATTTGTACTTTCAACTTTAGTCTACACGCTTTTCATATTTTGCAGATTTTTCGTTTAAATTTTGTGAGTTAACACGGCGTAACGTGTATATTTGGTTCAACGTTTTAACATTTTGTTTTACGCTTCTTACTAGATTTTCCGAGTTAACACGGCTCAACATGTGTGTATGGTTCAACGGTTTTACTTCGTCTATCTTTTCCATGTTTGATAGGTTCATTACAACGCGCAGGGTCTTAAATCGACTTAATTATTAGTTTCTTTGTTTTACGTTGCAGTCTAATTTCTTCGCATAACACATCGTAACTTCAGTAATGGTTGTCGCTGATGGTTGTGTGGCATTGATGCTATTCGGCGCGAATTTTTGCCCCGCCGCATTGCGGCGGGTGATAAATCTAGTTTCATTCTAAAAAGAGTAGTAAAAATGTTATAATATAAAAATATTAAGAATTATTTGTGAGTCAATATTCAAAATTAATGGTAAGTTAGTAAAACTATATGTCTTATGCGGATCTTGAAGAGGGGAACACAAACAATAAGAGTATGCCGAAGAACTAACACTGATGATCAAAACCTTATTCAAAAAAGTTCATTTGTTTCTCATGCAAAAAAAAGACACTTTAGCAGGATTCCTTTATCACAACTAAGGAAATAAATAAATAGAAAACACTGGTTGGGTATTATTCAATTAGTAGATATAAACAGAAAAAAAAAGTTCTCCAAAGTTGAAAGATATTCATATGTAGGCTAAAGGCTTGTCATTTGAGTTGTTTAGTGGGTCAATGTAATGGCTTCAAGGTCATGATCGACACAAAGAAACAAAATTAAAAAAAAAAAAAAAAAAGCTTGAAAACCAAAGTTGGACTATAAAATGAAAAGGTCAAAATGAAAAAAAAAAAGGCATATTGAACCAGCGCAGGTATTAAGGGAAGGAAGGCCTTTACCACTATTCCAAATCAGAATTTCTTTGCGGTTTGTATTCTATATAAATATAATATAAATTTTATATAAATGTAAAAGGATAAATTTAAATTTAGTCCCCTAGAAAAAATGGGCCTCGGTCGGAGTGCGGCTCGTCCACCTAGCCCTATCCATTTGGTAGCCTCACGGATAATTTCATTACCTTTAGTTGGTGTTTATTTTCTTTAACTTTCATAAACTAACATCGGGTTCTTTTTAATAAAAAAAATCAAATTAATAATTTTAGTAAATTTTTATAGATCTTTTCATAATTATGGGACTTGTACAACAGTTGGGATTGAATTATATTATTTAGGTGCGATTCTTGTGTTTTATTATTGTTGTATGCAAATAATTACTCTTTCGATCCACAACACCCTTTTTGTTGGAATCGGTGGCCTCAGAATTAAAATTGTCCTTATATGGTAGAATCTCAATTATTTTTATTTAAGTAAGGTTAATCTACAAAGGACATTCTTTTACAAAGTGTCAGAAGTCTATGTAGGCATTGTGTTTTAAATTTTAGGCATGGTGTATTAGATTCTTTTGGGATTGTATAATATAGAAAAACACCAAACGCAACAATTTAAAAAACAATCATATGTATTATAGGCATTAAATTTAAAATACACTTGTCAGGGACTAGATTTTTATTATGACGTATCCTATATTCTTAGGCCCCACCTAGATAACTTATCCTTAACGGATAGTGCAGGGTCTTGGAGGATCAAGGATCCTTAATATTTCTTATAGTTTCTAATAACTGTTCTCTATATTTTCTTATGTTTATACGCAGGATAGCAATGTAGTGGACCAAGTCTAAGCTGGAAAATTGGTGATAGGTTATTGGGAGCTAGCACGTGACTATTTTCCAACGGTTGTGAACGAGAACGTGGTCAAGCGGTTATTTCGAATTTAGTTGTTATTGTTATTGAAAAGGGGTTGATCGACAAGCAGAAATCTCATACTCAACACTCTTAGCGATTATACAATCATTGTACCACACTTTATCAACATCCGAAGTTGTATTCATATTCATTGGTTAATCTAGTTGGTAGTTGATAGTTTTCATTCATAACCCGAGGTTTTTATGCCGGCAATCTACTAGTGATCAAGGGCTTTTCCTTGTATAAACTTTCGTGTATTAGCTACAATTCTCGTTCATATTTTGTTTCATTCCATCAAGTACTCTACCTCACAAACAGATTTGGTTACATTATCCTTAAACAAATTTTTGACCAAAATAATTTGGCACCCACCGTGGGGCAAGTGGTGCTTCAATTATAAAATTTTCTATTAATTTCAGCATATTTTCATCAATACCATAACATTATGGCCTCTGAAAGAAAATTTGTTTCAACTGCCATGCTAACGAACACCTTGTCACAAAGCTCTATGACATTGCCTCATATTCCCCACAATTCCAAAAGAATAATGAAACTGCTCAGAAGAAGACAACTTTTGTTTTTCAAGGATCCAAGCCTTCTGCTACTTCCTCCTCTGTAAATACTGATAATGATATTTCTTTTTTGTACACGCAGATGAAAAGCTACATGGAGCAGCAGAACAAGACTAATCAAAAGATCATGCGTGAGATCGAAGACATCAAGAAACAAAAGAGGCCGTCAGAGAATCTGTTTCCATTGATGCCTAGGATGTTAGATTTTGTCACTCTGGCGTCAACAACTCAACAATCCATAGGATCCTCCTTCCAACCGCAAGGATCCTTTATCCTTCAACAAGGATCTCTGGGGTGTCTTAGCCTCAAGGATCCTCTCTTCGCACAGAAGGATATCTGGAAATGTTTCAGCCTCAAGGATCCTATTTCCATCAACAAGGATCCTCAACTCAACCTCAAGGATCCATGGATTATCCTACAAGATCTTCAACATAGACCTTTCCTGGTTCTGGTGTTTCCAGGATCAAGGATCCTTAGGGAGACAATCAATGAGAGTTTCCGAAGTCCATGAACGAGATTCATCCCCATGCAGACTATTGCTTCTTCTGGCTCTACTATAACAACAGAGATGTCTTATCCTAGATTCTCTTCTGGGATACCACCTTTGAGTTAACCAGGAGGTAACAACTTCAACAATATGTCTTTAGATACTATCATGGCTATATGCAGGATATAGGAATCAATCGGGCCATGGCTAGGGAATTACAAAAGCTTAAGGATATGATATCAAGTATCCCAGGAGTAGTAAAACCTATTCGTGAGATCCCAGACGAACGCCATAGGATATCTCATTTTGCTCCACCAATTGGAATGTAGAGATACCCAAGTGCTTTCAAACCCCTAACATGAAGTTGTATGATGGTACAACTGATCTGAAGGAGCATGTAGCCCAGTACAGAGAAAGGATGGAGATAAACCCATCACTGAAAGACTAAAAGAAGTTTGTCTATGCAAGGGTTATGAATCCACACTTACTGGATCTTCATTAAAATGGATGCTAAGTCTTCCTCCTTACTTTATTACTTCTTTTTCACACTTAGTTAATATGTTTAATAATCAATTTTCTTGTAGTAGAACATTTGAAAGGTTAACTAGTGACTTATATAACATTACTCAAGCTCGTGACGAATCCCTTAGGGATTATGTCACTAAGTTCGAGAGAAAATCCTTAGAGATCCCAAACCTTGATAATGAAACTGCTGTAGAAGCATTCAAGATGTGATTGCAAAAGGATTCTCCCTTTTATGATGATCTTGTAGTGACTCCATGCAGGAATTTAGATGAAGTCAGAAATAGAGCCTTGAGGTTCATCGGGCTAGAAGATGATAAGAGGATCCAAGATAGACTCAGTGGTTCTACAAAACATGAGCACTATGATAAGAAACGGGGATCCTTCTATAAAAATAATAGATCCATCCCTATTCGAAAACAAATAACCAAAATGTCCATGTAGTGGAACAAGATGAGGACGAAGAAGAATATCCTAAGATATCTGAATATTGTTTCTCCGTTGATACTAGTGAACTAATACTTGCCTTGCAGAATTTAGGTGAAAAAGCAAGATGGCCAAGGAAGAATGACAAGTCAACTTCCTTTAAGGATAAATCTAAATGGTGTGCATACCATGATGATTTCGGGCACTTAACAGATGAATGCATCGCACTAAGGAGAGAGATAGGCTACCTCCTCAGTAAAGGTCACTTAAAAGAACTGTTGGGTAGAAAGAAATCAAGGACCCAAGATCCTAAGAATGTACCAGAAAGGACTTCTCCACCTCTAGCAGATGCTCAAGTGATCAACTTCATTTTTGGATGATTAGATATCTGTGGCACTTCTTTCTCAGCAGCTAAGAGACATGCTAAAGATACAAAATTGGAGAATGGTGACCGACTTATTAGAACTTCCACGCTGGTGGATCAAAAAATAATATCCTTTGACGAGGAAAATAGAGTCAACATCCAGGATCCTCATCATGACGGTTTGGGTATAACACTATTTATTGCTAACCATATTGTTCGCAAGATTCTCATAGATAGAGGAAGCTTTGTGAACATCGTTTAGCTTGATGTACTCAAGAAGATGAACATCCCAGAATCCGAAATTATACCAAGATCCTTAGTACTTTTCGGGTACAATGGTGAAACCAAGAACACACTAACAAGGTCTCCAAGGCCGAGTACTCCCTGAGTAGTTGCTACAAGGTAGGTTGCCGAGGTTACTTTCTTCAATTCCGCCTAATTACTTGGAATCGATAACAAGGTCTCCAAGCCATATGGTTGATTGAAATGAACAGAAATTGAATGATATTTTTAGAATTGAAGCACCGATTGCCCCACGGTGGGCGCCAAACGGTTTTGGTCAAAAATCTAATTAAGGATAATGTAACCAAACTTTGAATGTGAGGTTGAGTGCTTGTGTGTTGAATAATTGTACGAACAAGTTGGAAATGTAAATAACGAAGAACACTGAGATTTATACGAGGAAAAAGCCCTTGATCTACGATAGATCTCCGGCACAAAAAACCTAGGATAGTGAAAACTACCACTATCGACTATATTGCACAAGAAAAATTACAACTTTGGATGATATTGAGCTCAATACAATGTTATCTAGTGTGTTCTTGGAAGTTGAATGTGTGAGAGAAACAGAAATCAAGTCATGTAATTTGTATGCGGAAAAAAATGTTTCTATGAGCTTCAATATCCCCACAAATAACTAGCAAAACTAGATAACAACTAACTATCCGAGAATTAGGGGAGCTCCCACGTTCACTTGTAATGGCTCTTGCCATATTTGCATGTGTTAAACTCCAACATATTCCAATATTCCAGCTTGACCTAGTCTTCCATCAATACCTGCATTAAGTTTAAACAACATATCGAAGACATTCATTAGATAGCACTATAAGAACTAAGGATCCTTAATCCTTCCAGTATCCACTGTACATTTTAGGAACAAATGACTCAAGATACTTGGAAGGATCCCTGATCCATAAGAAATTAGCCCTAACAATTGCCTCCAATATGGCGGTTGTGATAATAGATCACAGCTATCATATTAACTTTAATTCAAAAATAGCTGTTATGATGGATGATGGGACTTGCTCAGGCTACGAAACCATCATCACTATTAATAAGGAAGAGATAACCCCCTTTTCTTTTAAATCCCAAGATTTATCATAAATCCTTCCCGGAGTTTCTCTATCCAGGTATTCCTCTCTCTCTTTCTTCTCGTTCTTTCGAATTTCGGCGACAATGCACACCCGATCCTCACAGCAATCTAGCTCCAAGAAGTCCGACAAACCACCCAAATCACAGAATCTGTTGAAGGACCCTTCTTCTGAGATCTGTAAGTTCACAAATCTAGAAATCCATAATCTTAAATCCTGTTTTCCTTCCACAACTTTCTTCCGACCTTTCGACCCCTTTGTGCAAAGCGACGTCATATCAGAAACCTGGATATGCTTTCCTGCAGTCCCCTTTTTCTTAGGGTTTTCGTATCCCTTCCCTTATTTAACACAGAACTTCTTCAAACACACTGGCATCAGCTTTAGTCAGGCCATGCCGATGTTATAGAGAACTCTGTTTACCATAGAGGAGATCATCGAGGAAAAAGGGTTGCATTTCGGCCTTAGCGAGTTAGCTTATCTTTATTAGCTGGTCACCCATGGTTGCAATTGTTTCATTTTTAAATCGAAGCCCCGCCAGCCAATCCCTGTCCTGAACACCACCAAAAATGATTCTCT
This sequence comes from Scalesia atractyloides, assembly GCA_947069175.1. NCBI lineage: Eukaryota > Viridiplantae > Streptophyta > Magnoliopsida > Asterales > Asteraceae > Scalesia > Scalesia atractyloides. The sequence goes on from CAMTDV010000009.1 coordinate 58,553,145, forward strand.
TTGGAAGAATCAGTTTTTCTTCGTAAGAAGAGATTCCATTCCTGAGGGGGATACTTTGCCTCTTCGGTGGATCTCGAAGGGTAGGAGATAGGCTTGCTGTATATGCTTTGTTTATTCTATTATTGCTCACTAAAATTGTTTCCTTTTTCAGTGATAAATTTCGCGAACTTAACCGAAGAGCCGAGAACCGTTGATCGAGCCAAAGCCTTCCTGAAACTTGACCCTATAGACAGAACATTCAAGATAACGATCCAGGTTCCTGTTGAAGAAGTACAGACCTCCTCATCCTATAGCATGTCAAGTAAGTAACCGTACAATATATTGTGTAAAAGAAATAATATAATTTAAGTTAAGAACTTATCTTTTTGATGTGTGATGAGTAGGTGTCCATAAATCCACATCCAAGTCCGCATCCTTTGCCCTCGACGAGATCAACAACATCATAATCTCCAAAGCCGTGAAGAAGGAGCCAATGAAGAACATCCCTACTGCTGAACCTCGCCCAATCACCACTAGGGCTAAATCTAGTTCAAAGAGGAAGAAATCCTCTGAACCAGAGGGCGATCTCTCCGACATAGAGAAGCGCCTCTGTGATACCCTGACTGAGGTAAGGATCCTTGATCCTGATATTATACTTTACCTGTTTGTGAGGATCCTGCATCCTGAAGTTTGCTTATCGTTTCAAGAGTTCATCCGTGTGAAGATCTATTATTAGAAGATGATAGCAGAATATGAAGATAATCTGGCTGGGATGCGTTCCATTGCGATTGCCAAGGATAAAGACATGTCCAAGCTCGAAAAGGAGAAGAAGGCTCTGGAGAAGACACTGAAGGAAGCTGAGACCACTATTGATGAACTGCTGAGAGAGGCAACGGAACAAGCCAAACTCAGTGCGGCTAAGACTGTTCTTCAATCCATGATCAAGATGGCCAAGGAGGCTGGTGATCCTGGTTTTGACAGGTCTTCATGGGATATGGCTTCTTGGGAGATGGCCTTGAGCAACCTGGGTGGCGATGAACCGGAGCTGGCAGTGGTCGCGGTAGGTGAAACAAGATCCAGTGGGGTGTAGAAGGAGGTTGAAGAGATGGTGGCTGAAGGTGCCGAAGGTGATGGCACACCAATGGGCAATGAAGGATAATCTAGACAAGGCCTAAGCCCATTTTTTTATGTTTTTTGATGGTTGTTTGGTTTGAACAATTTACGGTTTGTAAGTATTAAATAGTAGCTCTAGGTTTAAGGATCACTGATCCAGACAATAGGTAGGATGACAAAGGTGGAAGGATCCTCTATTTGGGGGATGAAGCCTTTGTTATCCTGCTCTTTTAATTTCTGCACTTTAATTTCTGCACAATCTATAACCATTAGATGAATCCAATCCGGCCCGGATGGATGGTCCACATTTTGCTGGTGAAGTCCTGGCCGGATACTTTTGACAAATTAACGGGCCTTAATTATATTGGAGTTTTAACTATATCCTGTGTTGTATTTTCATTTCCGAATTACTGCTTTCACAAGTTTATATTTGCAAACCTTTTTATATCATGTTCAGAAAATCTCGGATTGTAAAAAACATTCTAAGTGTATATTATAGCTACTTATAAGGTATAAAGTATTATATGATCAAGGATCATGTATTCTTAATTTAAAGGTCAAAGACAATAACACAAATGAACTAAGAACAAATCATACCAGGGAATCCAAGTCGGGATTCAAAATCCTTTAAACTTACTGTTGCATAAATAGAGCATGTGAATCAATTAAAGTTTGAGGATTCTGGATCCGAACTTGCAAAACTCCAAGAACCTGTAGGAATGAACTTGGGACTAAGCCGAGCAAGTGAAAAAGATAACTGGCGACTAGCCCAAATAAACTGGGGACAAGCCCAAATAATCCAGGAACAAGCCCAACAAACTGGGGACTAGCCTAAATATACTGGGGACAAGCCCAACAAACTGGGACAAGCCCATTCATAAGTAATATGAAAACATTAAACTTGAGCTAACGTGAAGACGTTAGAAACCTTAGGATACTGGTGTATGACCCATATTGGCGACTACCATTCATGAGTGACATGAAGATGCCAAAACCTTAGCTAATGTGAAAACGTTAGAAACCTTATGAACGGATGTAAGGTATGTCTACCATTTATACTTAGGATCCTACATATAGCTAACATCAATGAAATTGTCAGCCCCTAAAGCGGGTACTGGTCCCATTACCTCGAACTATACTTGGATAGCGTGCGCTACTGGCGGGGTGTCGAAACCCAATTCATGTGAAAGGTGAAAACCTTTAAACCTTAGAAGGTAATAGATACCTTAAACTAGGGTCAAGCCCAGGAAACTTTGGAGAGGTGGCCAACCTCTAGATCCTTTGTCAAAAATGTTATAAACTCTGCAAAAACTTAAAACTTGATAAAATTGGATGTCAAGAATCTAATATCCTTTTCTCATAGTGAATAATAAATATAATATGAAATGATTAGTTAAACATAACCAAGTTAAGGATCATACATCCTTTGAGGATCCTTCAACCTAAACCGAATATCAGAAACTTCAAGGATCCTTGATCCTTACTACATAAAGTACTATTTTAAATGAATACATTCCAAGCTCTTGGTAGGAGATTACCATCCATAGTTAATAAATGATATGCCCCCTTTCCAGCTTCAACCTCAATTAAATAAGGGCCTTCCCACTTTGGTGCTAATTTTCCATCACCAAGATTCATGGTATTCTGAAAGGGTTTCCTAATACCAAATCACCAACTTGAAATCTTCGGATCCTAACATTCTTATTATAAGCACCAACCATTCTGTGTTGATAGCTAGCCAACCTTATCCTTGCCATGTCTCAAAGTTCTTCCATAGTATCCAGGTCTTGAGTCAGAGTCTCAACATTTGCTTCAGGATCACAGATGTTTGTTTTGGTTGTAGGGACTACCATTTCTGTAGGTATCACTGCTTCAGCTCCAAAGACTAGGGAGAAAGGAGTTTGACCCGTAGCATTCTTAGGGGTTGTTCTATCTGCCTATAAGACGTATGGAAATTCTTCTGCCCATTTTCGTTTCTTGGATCCAAGCTTTTTCTTTAAGTTGTTGATGATGATCTTGTTGGATGATTATGCCTGACCATTAACTTGTGGGTGGACTGGTGTTGATGTTATCGTCCTAATCCCCCAGCTGTCACAAAAGTTAGTAGTACGACTCCCAATAATCTAGGATCCATTATCACAAATAATTTCGGAAGGAATTCCAGATCTAGTAATGATATTTCTTTTAATAAAGGATATGACTTACTTTTCTCTGACTTGGGCAAAGGCTTCTGCTTCTATCCACTTAGAGAAATAGTTTGTCATAGCTAGCATGAATACCTTTCCTCCTGGTGCCTTAGGAAGCTTGCCCACTATATCCATTCCCCATCTCATGAATGGCCAGGAAGAGGATATAGGATGTAGAGGTTCTGCCGGTTGACGAAGAATGTTACTATGTCTTTGGCAAGCATCACATTTCCTTGCGTATTCCACAACATCCTTCTTCATTGTAGACCAGTAATATCCTGTTCTGAGGATCCTTGAAAATAGTGCTCTGCCCCTAGTGTGATTTCCACAGTCTACTTCGTGAAAATCCTTTAAGACTTCTTGGATCTCAGGATCCTCAATGTATCGTAGATAGGGATCTGCAAGAGATCTTTTATATAGCATGTTTAATTATAGTGAATTGGGATCCCTTAATCTTGAAGGTTTTGGGATTTTCCCTAGTGTGAATTTCTCCATTATGAATATATCTCAGAATTGGAAGGATCCAGGATCCTGGATTTGACTGCACTTCATTACCAGGTATAATTGCAGCATCTTCCACTATCTCCATTGCTTCATTTTCCTCAATTGCAGGAGTTAGAACATGGATGATAGGTATCTTCACATCCTCTGGCATCTTTAGTGATGATCCAAGGTTGGCTAAGGCACAACTTCTCATTTGCTTCCCTAGGTTCCTGTGTTAAACTGAAAAAAGAAAAAGAATCTGCCAGTTTCCTGACTATCTCCAAAGATTTGATTAGTTTTTCACCTTTAACAGTGTAGGAGCCGTTATAATGATTAGTAATTAACAAGGAATCTACAAATACTTGGAGATACTAGATCCTCATATTCTTAGCTAATTGCGAACCTGCTATCAAGGCCTCGTATTCTGCCTCATTATTAGTGGTTTGAAATTCACATGCTATAGATTGGGGTATGATGTCCCCCTGTGGCGATTTTAGTAGTAAGCCTAGTCCAGTTCTATTGACATTTGAAGCTCCATCTGTGAAGAGTGTCCAGGATCCTTGGTCTCCTCAAGTTGTTGCACTTCCCATTCAGCTTCCCTTTGTAGATCACTACTGAAATCAGCCACAAAGTCAGCTAGAGCTTGGGACTTAATGGCGTTCCTAGGCTAATATTTAATGTCATATGCACTAAGTTTAACTGCCCACTTCGCCATTCTTCCCGACATCTCAGGCATCCTGAGAACATTCTTAATGGGAAAGTTAGTTTTAACAATAATAGCATGCATTTCAAAGTAATGTCTAAGTTTAGTAGAAGCCATGATTAGAGCAAGAATAAGTTTCTCTAAATGAGAACACCTGGCCTCAGCATCAAGTAGACTTTTACTTACATAGTATACCAAATGTTGTTGTCCTTAATGATCCTTAACTAGGACCACACTTACTGTTTTACCTAAGACAACTAGGTATAAGGATAATGTTTCTCCATCTTCTGGTTTCATCAAAGCTGGTGCAGAGGGTAGGTAATCCTTAAGGGCTTTAAGGGCAGCTTCATGCTACTCAGTCCATTCGAACTTCTTATTCTTCCTCAGAATATCATAGAAATCCTTGCATTTTTCTGAGTTTTTTGAGATGAATTTGTTCAAAGCTGCAATTCTTTCTGTCAATCTTTGCACATCCTTAGCATTGGTAGGAGATTTTATGTTCACAGTGGCCTTGATCTGCTCTAGACTTGCCTCGATCCCTTTCTTGGTCACAATATATCCTAAGAATTTTCCAGCTTTGACTCCGAAATGGCATTTGGACGGGTTCAACTTCATGTTATACTCATCAAGGATGTTGAATGCTACTTCAAGATCCTTCAGGTGATCCTCAGCTCTTTTGAATTTGACCACCATATCATCTATGTAGACTTTCATTGTGTGTCCAAGCTGCTCTTTAAACATCATATTCACCAAGCTTTGGTATGTAGCACCTGCATTTCTTAAACCAAAGGGCATAGCAATATAGCAATATATGCCGGTGGGTGTCATGAATGTTGTGTCCTCTTGATCAGATGGTTCCATCTGAATTTGCTGAAATCCAGATGAAGCATCCATAAAGGTTAACAACTCATGACCCGCCGTAGCATCCACCATGGAGTCAATGTGGGGTAACGGGAAAGGATCCTTAGGACATGCCTTGTTTAAATCTACCATCACTTTCCATTTTTCTTTTGAACAACTACCACATTGGCTAACCATATTAGATACTTGGCCTCTCTAATCATACCTGCCTTTAATAACTTGTCTACCTCCTCTTAGATGATGGCATTTCTCTCAGGAGCAAACTTTCTCCTTTTTTGATGTATTGGCCTGAAGGACCTATCAGTACCAACCTTATGAGTAATAACATTTTTTGAAATACCTGTCATGTCTTCATGTTTCCAAGAAAAGGTAGATTTCCTTCTCTTTAGGAAGGATATTAAATCCTTTTCAATGCTATCTAGGATCCTAGATCCTATAAAAACTTTGGATTCAGGATCCTCAGGATCTAGCAGAATATCCTTGACGTCATGTTCTCTAGCCTCCATGATGTCTCTCGGAGGATACTTTAATTGCTATGCTTCCCTGGGCTTTGAAACTGGCTTCATTGAGGAAGTGTAGCAGTTCTTGGCTTCATGTTGGTCACTTTCTATCTTCACCACTCCCCACAGGGTTGGTAGCTTGACACATTGGTGATATGTTGAGGGGACTGCCTTCATATCATGTATCCATGGCCTGCCAAGGATAACATTACAACAAGATAAGCAGTGTATTACACAAAACTTTGAATAGAATTCATTCCCTCTATGTAAATTGGGAGTTTGATGTCCCCCAATGTATTCTTTGTTTCTCCACTGAATCCCACGAGCACCGATGACATTTGAACGATTTCGGATTCAGGAATGTTCATTCTCTTAAGGACATCCAACTGGATTATGTTCACCAAACTTCCTTCGTCAATGAGGATCCTGCGAACAAAATGGTTAGAAATAAACAATGTAATGACTAAACCGTCGTGATGAGGATCCTGTATATCTACACGATCATGCTCATCAAAGGATATCTTTCTGCTGAGTTAACGTGGATGTTCGAACTGGTCTTTCTCCATTTTCCATATTCGTTTCCTTGGCATGTCTCTTTGCTGCAGAAAACGAGGTCCACATATATCAGAACCTCCGAAGATGAAATTAATGATCTGAGCATCAGCCGGTGGAGGTGGAGCTCTTTCGGGAACTTGCTCAGAATCCTGGGTCCTTGATCGTTTCCTTCTAAGCAACTCATTCAGGTATCCCTTACTGAGAAGATAACCAATTTCCTTCCTCAATGCTATACACTCATCAGTGAGGTGACCGAAATCCTCATGATAAGCACACCATTTGGACTTATCCTTGTTGGCTGTGGGCTTCTCATTCTTTTGCGGCCACCTGGCTTTGTCATCTAGATTCTACAAAGCAAGGATTAGTTCACTGTTATCAGGAGAAAAACAATATTCAGAAATAGGAGGATAATCCTCATCGTCTTCCTCTTGTTCAACTGCATGCACATTCTGGTTGTCATGCTTAGAGTATTGATTGGATTGGTTATTCTTGAAGAATGATCCTTTCTTCTCCTGCTTTGAGGATCCTAACAGCCTTTCTTGGATCCTTTTGTCATCCTCTAAACTGTCACACCCCGACCCGCAGCGGAATAAAAGTCGGGGCATAATTGGGTTATCACCAAAGCTCATGATATTTACTAAGATGTTTCATATTTATTAAATTCAAATTACAAACTTAAATATCCAAAACAAAATCCATACAATTACAAAGGAAAATGAAACTATATATTTATTCCAAAGCATTAACTTGTTTATTCTTCTAGGCCATCCTAAGTGTTTCCTGTCTCAGCTGGATCACCTGTATCATGTGTAAAACAGGGGAGATTTTGGGTCAACAAAAGTTGGCGAGTGAACCTTGATAAAACATTTTAACTAATTTCTTGTTTTATTTATTAAAGAAAATTCGTGCATTAATCACATGTGAGCAAACATATATATGTAAACAATCACAAACCACTTTGGATGAGTATATGACATGAATGATGATGTATTTGAGATCAAGGCTCAATCAAACGGAGCCGATCTAATGAGGCTCCTGATGCTCAACCCGTATCCCACGGGGAACTGATGGGCCTAATGAAATGCGTGCACTGAAATGATAAATTCAATCTACATATAATTCACACAACAATCAATACACATTTGATCACGGATATGATGTATGCACAAGTGTTTAAATAAAATAAAGGAATAGTACGACACATGATACACCCCAAAACATGATTAAAACGGGGAATTAGTAGAGATTCACTCACAGTGGGTGCGTTCCTTGATAATGATGAATGCGCACGAATTTATGATTCAACCGACGAGGGAAAACTAACCTAAATAATAACGAAATAATTCGATAAATAAATAATTTTATTTGAGATTAATATTTTTAATTAGTGCTCTTAATGAGATTTTTAGATTTATTTTTATGAGTTTCTTGCAAAATTTTAACCTTAGGAATCTTATTTTTTTAAGTATTTTTAAATAATTTTAAATTGAATAAGTAAAAAAGAAAACAATTTTTTTTTAAAATGTTGACCTTGTTAGGTCTGACCGGGTCAGACCGGTTGGATAGCATGAGATTCAGGCGGCGAGTGAGGTTCGAACCCGTGACCTCCCGTACACGTGCACGCAGCTCTACCAACTGAGCTACGTGTCTAACCCGAAATATTCTCTGTTTTAATTATATATATATATATACTAACTAGCTTTAACCTTATTTAGTTTTATTAAAAAAGGTTTTAATTTGGCCGAATCTGATTACAGAACCCGGACTCGAACTCGGGATCTGTGGTTCGAGTACACACAGCCCAACCAGTTGGGCTGTGTGTCTAATCTGCATAAACACTAGACTACATTCATTTTATATATATACTGTGAATTGATCTGAATAGGTTTAAAAAGTGTTGGCTTTATTTCAGAAAATCGGAAACATGTGCGACTCGAACTCGGGACGTGTGCTTTGTAATTGCACACAGTCCACCGCTGGACTGTGTGTCTAACCCGGTTAAATACCCGTTTTTATTTATATTTAAACACTAACTTAACTTCATCGTTTTCACCATTCAAAATCCCGACAATGATTCCGACTGAATAAACTGATTAATCAGTTTTGATTACTGTTTTGAGCTAATAAATTACAAATCAAGAGATAGCAAGGAGGTTTAGATAATTATACCGGTTTGGAGATCAACTACGGTTTTCTGATCAGTGATTCCGGCGATATTCCGGCGAGTGCGAAAGTTTCCGGCAACGTGCTTTGAAAGGAATAAAGTTTCAGGAAGAGAGTGCGGTTCTGAGCGAAAAGTTTACAAGGAATTTGGGTGGGTATTTATAAGGTGGACAGGCTTGCTCGGTTTCAATTTAGAGGCCAAAATTTCCGGTCAATGATTCTAATTTTCGAAAGAAACGGTTTTGACTCAATTGAGTGTTAAGCAACGGTTATAACTGATGTCGAAATCAGTTTACGCGTTTTAGTCAAGGGAAAGTAGCAACATTTGCGGAGTCTTCGTTCTTGCCGGCGATTTCGGGTTCTGGGTTTTGCTGAGTTACAGGTTTGATTTTCGGTTTTACCATAGGTATTATTTGATTAAGTATTAAACACAAATATGTGGGTGGCGGAGTGGTGTGATGTGTGTGTGTGTACGCGGTAGACCCGGGTTCGAGACCCGGCTACCCTGTTCTGTTCTTTTATTTAATTTTATTATTATTATTTATTAATTATGGTTTTTAAACTCTAAAATATTTATTAGTTATGTATTATTTAAAATAACCGGCACAATAAATACGCAAAGAACTTTTAACCGAATATTTGATTATTAAACGAAACGGGTTTTGAAACCCGTTTTACTTCGTCTAAATTCCTGCAAGATGTCATAACAAGGTCATCATAAAGGAAGAATCCTTTAGCAATCCCATTTCGAATGCCTCCATAGCAGTGGCAATATCTAAATTAGGGATTTCTAAGGATATGCTACTAAATTTAGTGATGTAATCTCTTAATGATTCATCACGGCCTTGGGTTATCCTATACAAATCACTAGTTAATCGCTCAAAGGTTCTACTACATGAGAATTGATTATTGAACAAATTAACTAAATGAGAAAATGAAGTAATTGAGTAAGGAGGAAGACTTAGCAGCCATTTTAGTGCTGATCCAGTGAGTGTGGATCCAAAGCCCTTGCAAAGACTGGCTTCCTTTAACCTTTCTGGAATGGGGTTGATCTCCATTCTTTCCCGGTATTGTGCTACATGCTCCTCCGGATCAGTTGTACCATCGTATAGCTTAATGTTGGGGGTTTGAAAGCGTTTTGGTATCTCAGCATTGCATATAGGAGGTGCAAAACGAGACACCTTGTGACTTCCATCTGGGATCTTAGGAATGGGTTTGACCACTCCCGGGACGTTGGATATCATATCCTTAAGCTTCTAAAGTTCCCTGGCCATAACCTGATTGATATCTGCATCCTGCATGAAACCATAATTAGTACCAAAAGATGTATTGACAATGTTACCTCCTGATTGATTCGGAAGTCACATGCCAGAAGTATATACAAAGGTAGACACTTCAGGTGCAACAGTTGTACCAGATGAAGCAATAGTCTGCATAGGAATGAAGTCTCCTATGTGAACTTCAGAACTCCTGGATGGTTGACTCCCTGAGGATCCTTGATCCTGATAGATGTTGGGTCTAAGATACATGGGTGCTGAATGCCTTGGAGGATAATTCATGGATCCTTGAACCTGTGATGAGGACCTTGAGGCTGGAAGTAGGATCCTTGAGCTGGAACTGTCTCCAAGTATCCTCCCGAACTGAGGTAGGATCCTTGATGTTGAAATGAGGATCCATAAGGTTGGTAGTGAGATGCTTGAGGTTGCGTCATCGCCAGTGACCCATACTACAATCCTGAGGATCCTTGGTACTGAACGCTAGATGCTTTGGAATGTTGAGTTGTAGATGCTGGAGTGGCAAATTCCAACGACCTAGACATCAATGGAGAGTGATCCTCCACTGATCTCTTCTGTTTCTTGATTTCATCATGAAGGATTCTCTGGTTAGTCTTGTCATGCTGTTCCATGTATCCTTTCATGTAACATCCCATAAAAAGAATTATTATTATTATTATTACATAAATGGAAGCGTCAATTCTTCCTATTTGATATATATATATATATATATGAAGTTTATAAAAATCAATATTACTACATAATAATAACTTTGGGAGCAAAATGTTTATCAGCCTAAATAGAAGGTAGAATGGGAAAAAAAATGAAATATGTTGACTTAGTCAACTGCTGCAAGCTTTAAATAAAAAAAAATGCAGAAGCTTCATGTGTGGGTGTGAGTTTGACGAGAGAAAGAAGGGAAGAGATATATGGGAGCCAAATTTATATATGAAGAACAAGATAAAGAGTTGGAAAATTCTGAGCTAGTGTTCTTGAAACTTGCTGGTAAGTATTATTTCTTCCTTCCTTTACTTCCATTGTTAAACCTCGAAACCATGTATGGGTCTTGAAAGATCTTTGTCAATTTCGTATATTATGGTGTAATCTAGTATAGAAACTTCATCTTTTAGTTTGGCATGTGAAGAGAATCCACTAAATTGGTTATTTGCTTGATTCATATGTGATTTGAGAATTCTAGGGTTCATGGTGAAATTGGAGGTTTTTGATGCATGATATATTAATCTGTTTTTTAGGTTATAACTGATTCAAAACACCATTAATTCCATGATTAAATCATATAAAGGATATAGAACAAGTTGAAAAGAGCTTGCATGCATATAATTTGAGGTGTAGTATAAAAAATGTTTCCCTAAAGAGCTATATGTGATAGTTATGCAGAATCTACGATGTTGAAACATCTTATAGTTAAATAAACTGTTATACATGAGTACGGGTACCTGAACCGAAACTCAAAATGAATGTTAATGAATCTATGTTGAATGACTAAACTGAATATTAACCACAAGAGTGGATGTTTAGCAACCAGGTGATCAAGTTAGCAAATCATCGAGCGGGTTCCTCCTAAACTAAAGGTAAGTATCCCTTGCTATAACTTTATGATTATTACGTATGGTATAAAATCTTTACATAAGTATATTGGGTTTATGTTCAAGCTGGGGTTTGTCAGAAAGTTAAGATTAGTAAAAGAGACGTGAACTTAAATACCAATAAAAAGTATGTTGCTATCTAAGAAGTTTGCCTTAAAATATGTGTATAGCTAGTATACGTGTTCTTAAACATGTTTAGGCTAATCTATATAGGTGGACTTGAAACTTATGCACATAAGCATCCAACCTATATTGTGTTCAGATATAAAAAAAAGTGCTGATCTATATTGTGTTCTTAAACATGTTTAGGCTGATCTATATTGTGTTCAGATATAAAAAAAGTGCTGGTTGTTATTACTTGTAGTAAGGAGATTGCTGGAGTTCTAAAATAACACTTATGAGGAGATGTAAATTTATACTATGTATATAAAAGGATTACAACTAGTCTCCATGAGATTATTATGTTTTAAAAGTGTCTTTATACAGGTTTATTCAAGCTCAAACAAAGCAAGATGAGGTCATTGGTCATAGTATATGTTGAACAAGTAGCTTTTTAGAATCTCATTGGTGGCGGCGTAGACTACGCTTGAAGTAGCTTAGCCAACACTAGAGGATGTTGCCACACTGGAAACCTTTTGTGCTACGCCAGCCCATGCTTAAGAAGCCAGCGTAGGCTACGTCGGGCCCGCTGTAGCATACATTGGGTGGGTTTTCAGGATGGATTGTTTTGTAATTTAAACTTTAGTCTATTTTTATGTTTTTATATGATTATACTAATTCTTACAATGTATAATCATGAGTAGGTATGGCTCTGTATTAGTGAAGCTCGGGTTGCAAGTCTTGGATCTGATTAAAGAAAAACATTTTATATAGCCTAAAATGAAAATTAATAAACTCGTATGTTTTGTTAAGACTATTGTTGTGCCAAACCTTATGTAAGGTTTTTGTCAAGGACGTTTTAAACTGGTAATCAACATATGGGTTTATTTTACCTGTTACATCTTAAAAAAAAATTGGGACCATATTCCGCTTCGCAACTCAAGTTCAGTTTTATAAAATCAGGTGTAATATTTCATCTGCAAAATCAAAGTAGAAAGATCACTGTTAGTAGGTATAGAGGAAGAAACAGTAGGAGCCTTTGAGAAGACGGGCGTTGGTTTCTTCTGAGCATTGTCAGCACTCCTCAAGGGTGCAGGGGGAATGGGAGGCAACAATGCACTAGTTTGAGATGAGGTAACCGCTGTCATGGCACTTGAAGCAGATTTTCCCTGAGAAGCCATATGGTTGATGGAAATGAACAGAAATGAATGAGATTTTTAGAATTGAAGCACCGATTGCCCCACGGTGGGCGCCAAACGGTTTTGGTCAAAAATCTAATTAAGGATAATGTAACCAAACTTTGAATGTGAGGTTGAGTGCTTGTGTGTTGAATAATTGTACGAACAAGTTGGAAATGTAAATAACGAAGAACACTGAGATTTATACGAGGAAAAAGCCCTTGATCTACGATAGATCTTCGACACAAAAAACCTAGGATAGTGAAAACTACCACTATCGACTATATTGCACAAGAAAAATTACAACTTTGGATGATATTGAGCTCGATACAATGTTATCTAGTGTGTTCTTGGAAGTTGAATGTGTGAGAGAAACAGAAATCAAGTCATGTAATTTGTATGCGGAAAAAAATGTGTTCTATGAGCTTCAATATCCCCACAAATAACTAGCAAAACTAGATAACAACTAACTATCCGAGAATTAGGGGAGCTCCCACGTTCACTTGTAACGGCTCTTGCCATATTTGCACGTGTTAAACTCCAACCTATTCCAATATTCCAGCTTGACCTAGTCTTCCATCAATACCTGCATTAAGTTTAAACTCCAACATATCAAAGACAATCATTAGATAGCACCGTAAGAACTAAGGATCCTTAATCCTTCCGGTGTCCACTGTACATCTTAGGAACAAATGACTCAAGATACTCGGAAGGATCCCTGATCCATAAGAAATTAGCCCTAACAATTTATATGCCTATCATATTAAAGAATGAATATCGTTTTCACCTGTTATGTTATAAATATTAGTAAATTTCATGTTATATGACATATATCCCGAAAACTATTTTTTTTTATAATTTAACATGTCCGAGTACTCCCTGCCTAGGCTGAGTACTCTCAACTCCCCGGTCGTCCGACCAGGGAGTGCCTAGCGACTTTTGCAACCATGGACGGGGGACATCAAACTTTCAATATACATATAGGGATTAATTCTATCCAAAAATTTGGTGTCATTGACAGTTTATCTTGTTGCAATGTGATTCTTGGTAGACCCTGGATACATGAGATGAATGTTGTTCCTTCAACATATCATCAGTGTGTGAAGCTTCCAACTCCTTGGGGAGTGGTAAAGATAGACAGTAACTAGCAGGAAGCTAAAAATTGCTACACTTCGCCGATGAAGCCAACTTCAAAGACAAGAGCACGATACAATTACAGAAACCTCCAAGAGAAGTCATGGAGGCAAGGGAACAGGACGATAAAGAGGTAATTTTGGAACCTGAGGATCTCGACATTAAGATGTGCATAGGATCAGGGGATCCTTGATACTATAGAACATGATTTCATACCCTTCCTTAGAAGAAGAAAAGCAACCTTTGCATGGAAACATGAAGACATGACAGGTATTTCTAAACATATCATTACACATAAATTGGGTATAGACAAATATTTCAGGCCTACCCATCAAAAGAGAAGAAAAATTGCACCTGGAAGAAATGTTATTCTCCAAGAAGAGGTAATTAAACTCCTAAAAGTAGGTAAGATTAAGGAAGTAAAATATCCAAGATGGTTAGCCAATGTTGTGGTATTACAAAAGAAAAATGAAAAGTAAAGGGTATGTGTCGATTTTACTGACTTAAACAAGGCATGTCCCAAAAATCATTTCCCACTCCCACACATTGACTCCATGGTGGATGCAACAAATGGTCATGAATTGCTCAAACTTTAAAATCTCTCTCTTCTACACACCATTAAAATCTCTTTCTTCTACATCAAACTTTCCTTTTATTTTTAGGAAAAGAAAAATTTGCAACAATGAATTAGAGATGATACAAGATCTCAAAGACCTAAAGCCTCCATGGACAACACCATTGTGAAAATCAGATCTAAAGCTCTCGTATACGCTACCATCTATAAATTGGTGCTTTTTTTGGTGGCCACATATTTAACATCCACGTTTACAAGTTATTGGTTATTGATTTTTTTTTGTTTTTGTAATAGAGGTTAAAAGGGGCGTGAGAACTTATACTCCATTTTTTAGATAATGATCCTATGTTTGTAATTATAATATGCTGTGAAAACTTGTACTCTATGTTTGAATAATTGTATATGCTTTTAGAAACAAACAAGTTGATTCAAGTTCTTGTTTATTGGATTAAAGTCAAGTTATTTTCTTGATTATTGTTAGATTATTGTTATTATTTGAAGTTATTTTCTTGATATAATCATGAAACAGAGTGAGTTTTGTTTACATATTACTTTAATATTATTGTAGTTAGATAAAAATAGAGTTGGTGTTGTTGTTGTTAACATGTGACTTGGCTTGTTACAAAAATAAAGTACGCTGTTACATATGAGGTGTAACTTGATCATGTAAAAAAGCAAGTTACAGAAATAAAGCATGTTGTTACATTTTTGTGTTAAAGAAATAAAGTGCATTGTTACATATGTGGTGTGAAATTGATAATGTAAAAATATAAACTTAACATTTTACAGAAATAAAGTGCGTTGCTACATATGTAACATTGAACATGTAAAAATCTATGTTATATTTTTATATGACATATATAAATGATATATGAAACCTTTTTTTTGTTAGTTACGTGTAAATATATTTTTGCTTTGATCTTTTTGATTTGTATATACATAAATGATATTCTTTTGATCTATACATATATTTGAGAGTATAAAAAGGAAAGAAAAATAAAGTACATTTGATGTACATCAAAAAATGAAAGAGAAAGTTCATTAAAAGTAAGCACGAGAGAAAGTATAGAAAATGAAAAAGAAAGTAGCTTTTTGAAATCAAAAAATGAAAAAGAAAACTCATCAAAAATATATCAGAGAAAGTATAAAAAATGAAAAAGAAAGTAGCTTTTAACATATCTGCAGAGACTCTCAGAAGTGTAAATTGACATATTTACCCTTTTGTTACATAACGTAACTTTTTGCATTTTAATTAATTAGAAAAGTAAGAGCAATCAATCTAAACCCTTGATTTGAAAAAATAGATGGTTATGATTGGGTTTGCCTGGTTTGCACAACTCACATGGGTTTGAAAAATACCCATGCCCTACATAAGATAACCATATATTTTTACTTACAAATAGCCTTCATACATATAGTTAATTTAACCTACATATGTGTAGGTTATATAGAAAATGAAAATTTTTAATATTTTGTTTTCAATTGTACTTTGAGAAACAATACAATTTTACATTTGTAGCATTTTTATTTTCTTTTTAGGTTTTTAGGATTGAAAAAAAATGGAAGATTAATTTTGTTTTGCGTGATGTGTAGGTTATATAAAAAACGAAAATTTTTTCATATTTTATTTTGTTTTTAATTGTACGAAGAGAAATAATAAATCTTACATTTGTAGCATTTTCATTTACATTTTAGGTTTTTAGGATTGAAAAAATAAATGATTAATTTTGTTTTGTTTGTTCTCGTAATATTTAGTGTTCTGCATAAAGCCTTACTTTACGAACGTTAACCCTATATTAATTGACAAAAAAAGTAAAAATAAAAATTCTCCTCACAGTTTCTCTGTTCAATTTGTATGTACTATTTTTGTTCTACACTATGTTGCTTCAGCTAGCTCATAATTCATCAGAAAAACCACAACCACGATTACATTATATTACTATGCTAAGAATTACAATGTGTGGTGTGAAAATCGAGTTCACAGTGGATCTGCATTTAGCTTTTTTTTTTTTTTTTTTATTTAGCTTCCTTTGTTATTTTCCTGTTGTATTTCTTTTTATCATTCTAGAGAAATGAATCAATAACAAATGGGTCCCTACTTATTTATACTCATGCAAATAATGTAACGCAGTTTTAACTGTATAACAATCCTATTTATTTATAAGTTTTGTTTTAACTAATAAAATATTCTTTAAAATTCAATCAAGTAAAAAAGTATAAATTGTAATCAATTTAAATTTGTTTTATTTTTATTCTTAAAACCAAAATCATTTACTCATTTGGCTTTTTTGTTATGTTTTATTATTCTTTTGAACTTTATAAATTCCTTTTACTTTTTTTTATTTCTCTTCATTTCAAATTTTGTTAACATTCATAGCTAATCTTTAGTAAATTACCAAACTGATAATTGATTTACGTACTCATTTTAAAAAATTTACCAAACTCATACTTAATTATAAGTCCATCCGATTTACGTACCATATATTTACGAATTTATTTTTCCTTTTATTGTAATATTAATTATAAGTCCATCCGATTTACTACTCATATATTTACGAATTTATTTTTCCTTTTATTGTAATATTTTACTTGTTATTTAAGATTTTATAATTTTCAAATATTGAAAAAAATTGTTAACAATATTCGTTTTTATGATTTTTGATCAATATAGAACACGTGTCGATATCAGGTGTTGGTATCATATGGATGCCATAATGACATGAAGCAGTACCGTCCGAATTTTCGCCACAACTCTTGGGGGAATTTTACTAGTTCAAGTCTAAAACACATTATTCTATTTTTTGGAAGAATAATAAAGATGAAACACCTATATTTTTTCTCATACTTATCAACCAAAACCACCCTTATTATAATCTATAGTCAATATGTTTCACATGATCAATATACTACTTGACTAACACATGCATTTGTTTAGAGCATTCACTACACTAAACCAAAAGGCTATCCCAACGCCATGCCAGCATCATTTTCTCTCTCTTTGATTTCTTTGCCCTCCTCCTCTCACAATTTGCTTTTTCCCATCCGAAATTTCAAATAAGATTCCCTCTCTCCCTACCTACACGCCACATAGGTCGCAGACATGAAAAACACACCTCCTCCCTCCCCGACCCACCAACCCTGCTCCCTATAAGTACAAGATTGATGCCTTTCACTCCTTCCAGGTTGATACAATTCATTCATCTTCTTGTAATACTGTGCAAATAAAGCGGTGCATACACTTTCTTTATAGGCCTTTGACAGAGAAAATGCTCTTGCGTTGCTAAAAAGCGTATAGCTTCTTACTTTGTTTTGAAAAATCTCTTGACTGGTGTGGTGCAAGTTTGCTATCTATTTTTTGCTTGATGAACAGTTTGCTACTTTTGAAAACTGATGTGTTTCTAGATTTGATTGTTTAGCATAACGGTTCTCTCTTTTGTGTGTTTATGTTTGTGTCTAATTCAACCTTATAGGTGAGACAAAGAAAATTACCAAGCACAAATATATACCATCAGATTTTGATTGCATTTTATGTGTTCTTGAATATCTTTTCTGATTTAGGAAAGAAGCGAACACATGTCGTTGTTGCTATTGCTACGGTGGATTTCCAAGGATGTATTCTTTGTTATGCTATAGGTACACATTTAATTTTTGTATGGTGTATTCTCTATTCTAAAGTTTAATTGGATTTTATATATATATATATATAATCTAGGAGTTGTCTACAATGTCCCAAATTCCTAAAAAGTGTAAAAAGTCATAAAACATCATAATGTCAACTATAAAACACACTCAAAATCCACAATAATAGAGTGGGGATTACTAAAACACCATTTGTGGGTTTTGTTTTATGTTTTGGCTGATAAGGCTTTGATTATTGAATGACTAAAATTAGTGTGTTTTATTTTGATTATCATGTTGTCTTTTATATAATAATAGTTCTACAATGGTGGGTTGCTCAATTGAATAAAAATGTGAGGGGTTAGATTTCTTAACGTTCATATTTTGATGAACTTTGTGTGAGTAAAGTAAGATTTATTTGCGAGAAAAAAGGTAAGTGGTTATGGAAAGTTTTTCTTTTTTGGTATTTATTCAAGTGACTTTGGAAACGAATATGTATCGACACATATATTGCTCAAATCGGAATAAAAAAAATATGACGGGCTTGGATTTCTAACATTCATAAATGAATTTGGTATGAAATTGGGTTAAAAGTTTGAATAAAATACGATTTATTTGATAAATAAAGGGAAACATATCCTTTTTGGTATTCATTTAAACGACTATAAAAACTAGTATATGTTTTTATCTGTTTATTTTTTATTATAATTTAAAATAAATATTTGAAATAAATCATTTGTTGTTTCTAAAGCATAATATGTGTTACTTGTTTGTGTAAGAGTATTATTCTTTGTGTTCTTTCCCGTAAATTACATATAGTAACACTGGATTTTTCTTAATCAAATAAATTAAATAATGTTACAAAACTTTTGATTATTGTGGTTCGGATAATTGTGGGACATATTAAGTTATTATTGTAGCGAGACTTTTATATTTTAGTTAGGAACTCGACTATTGCGGTTTGTGACTAATATTGTGGGTTGGGAGTCAGTGGCGGATCTAGAAAAAACCTAAAGGGGCAGCGAAATAAAAAAATGTCAAACTTTTTCAAAATTTACACTAATTTTACACTACCGCGGAGCGTCAAGGGGCAACGAGGGTTGCCCCTTGTTCTATGCTAGGTCCACCCCTGGTTGGGACTATTGTACCTTAGGTTCTTGGGACTTGATTATTGTGTTTTATTTGTGTTCTTGCAGTTCTTCTTTACCCAGATTTGACCGGGAAAAGAACCCTTTGTTGGAATTGGTATCTCGGAAATAAAACTTTACATATATGGTAAAATCTCATTCTTTTTTAGTTACTTATCCATTAGTTGGAGCTTCTTGCAATTTTTTATCTTAGTATTGTTTTTTATTGGTGTATCATTTATGTTTATTATTATTTTATTTCCACATATCATCTTTTCATACTTTGTAAATAATAAGTTGATAACAATCAAATACCCCTTTTCCTATCTCATATTTTTTACTCCTTACCATTGAAGGTTTTTTATTTGCTAATATGAAAGAGGTATCACACACAATTAGAAAGAGTGTACACTGCAAAGAGAAACTAGTAGTTTCAAGCGAACTACATGTTTAAGTACACCAAACACAACTCTTGACATTGGAAGTGTAAAGGTCTAGTGACACCTAACATAAGAATCCAACTGAAGTCGTTACTAGGCATAAGGATCTATCTGTGTAAGAAGTGTTCTTAAACACAAACCATGAATTAAAC
Organism: Scalesia atractyloides; assembly: GCA_947069175.1. NCBI lineage: Eukaryota > Viridiplantae > Streptophyta > Magnoliopsida > Asterales > Asteraceae > Scalesia > Scalesia atractyloides. The sequence goes on from CAMTDV010000009.1 coordinate 58,572,891, forward strand.
CATATGCTTAGACTCATAAAACACACATATATACATAATGATAGATTGATCACTTGTATAACTAGTATAAATACTGTATTAGAGTTGTTTTAATATTTCAATTTAACAATCATGATTTCTAGTAACCTTTAAAATTTCCCCCCATAGCCTTTAGACTTGTTTTAATCCATAAATGGCCTAAACGAACTAAGTTCATATGTTATTCTAGTTTTTTTTTCCAACAATTCTTAGATTTTATAGGATAAATACACCTGTATTTTGCAAGATTTGAACCTCCAACCTTTTCGTTGTGAGGCGCGCACCCTAACCACCAGGAGGATGTCCGTGAGAGGAGATATGTTATTCTAGTTGATCATGAAAGTATGAGGATAAACCAAATGTGACTTTTAACTCGAATGTTGTATAGTACAAGCATCAGATGCATTCGGACCAATACGTGTATATCTTTTGATTTAGTTCGACTATCATGTAGTACTTATCATGAATTATACAATAACCAGATCAAAGATTCATGTTTTCTTGATAATTTGATTCAAAGAAACTGCATGTTAGGGTTAGCCTCATTACCTCGGCTCATTAGCATTTAGGGTTTTGTGGTACATTTATTAATACTAGTAGATTGTACCATGTTAGTGTTATCAATAACGTATCTCTTTTCCCTTCACATTGCACATAACATATTAGAACTACAATATCAAAAAGTATCCCTTTTACCTTCTGTTAGGATCTGAGTTTAATTGATTGTAAATGTTTTGTAAGATGGTATATGAAAGAAGGTAAAACATAGTGAATTGTAGCAGAAATAGAAAACTTTGTATTACAATCAATGGAACATTGTTTTCGTCATCGTGCTTTCAAACTTGTAGTTTTGCATGTGAATCACAAACTCCCCCTCAGCCTTTTATAACTAAGTTTGATAGTACAGAAATGCAGAGAAGATGATTGGTGAATGATCTTTTAATAGATAAGTAAACAGTACAAGGAAAGCGAGTATCTATACTACAATGCTAACCTCTGAGCATCTTTGCTGATGTCAGAGGTGAAAGCGAAAGCTAACAAAATAACTAACCCTAACCATTGATTAACCTATCATCTGCTAAACAAAAACACTGTTACATTGATAAACATTGGTTAATATTAAAACTCTGATATCCTAAACTCTGCTGGTCTTCATCAGACCTTTAGCTTTATTCTTCATTAGAGCTTTGCTTCATCAGACCTTAGCTTCAACAATTCTTGTATAGCAGACCTTGGCTTCATCAGAGGCTTGGGTCAGAGTTTAGAAACTCTGTTATAACAGGATCAATCATCTGATGATGTTTTGACTTTATATCATCTGTTCCTTTGATAGGGTTCAATCCCAACACCTTCACATTGCACATACTGCACGGTCCGAAAAAACTCTACCAGCCATGATGAATACACGCAAAAGGGTCCTTAATTTTATAATCATTATTAATGCTAAGTGAAATCATTAATGCTAACTTTGAAGTTGTTGCTATGCTTATGGATGTAGTAAGTTTTCTTAAACTTGAACAAGGGTTGACCACATAACCAAATTAAATTAACTGAAACACAATTGAGTTAACTTAACCTAATAACCGAATAAAGCCGAATCGAACAATCAACCAATGGTTTGAATAAGCGATGACCAATTAACTGAAACCAATGGTTCGGTTTCAGTTTTGGTGTGAGTCATAACCTAATTAACCGAACCGAACCAATTATACATATGACATGATTTTGCATTTTTTATGTAGTTTCTATAGCTATACTAATCTTATATCAATTTGAAGCAGATCATACCAGCCGCATGACTTTCATGGGCATACACTTGATTGAGATTCCTCCTACTTTGTTTTCTCCAACATTAACCCATCAAACCTAGAAAGGATATCGGGTTGATGCAGAGTTGATATAAAAAACCCCACTACACAATGTTAATCCTGAATATATGATCCTAACGGAAAATTGTGGGAACGCTTATGGAAACGCAGAAGGTTCAAAATAGTTTTAGATTATAGTTTTAGGCTTCATCCCTCAAGCTCTATTAATGGTGTTTGTATTGGAAACTAAGACTATAGTGGTGGAATAGATATGTTCAACTTGATTGAGATTCCTCCTGCTTTGTTTTCTCCAACATCAACCCATCAAACCTAGAAAAGATATCGGGTTGATGTAGAGTTGATAGAAAAAACCCCACTACACAATGTTAGTCCTAAATATATGATCCTATCGGAAATTGTGGGAAGCTTATGGAACCGCGGAAGGTTAAAAGTCAGTTTTAGATGATGGTTTTATGCTTCATCCTCAAGCTCTATTAATGGTGTTTGGAGTGGACACTTAGACTATAGTGGTGGAATAGAAATGTTCAACTTTGAACATCAGTGGCACCATGAGGATTTTTGTTTGGTAATTATTCTCCAACTATTTGGTTGTGGATGGTTGCTTATTAATTTTTTTTAATTTGAATTGTTGTCAACCTATATTCTTTTTGTGTTTGACTGTGAGAAATAATAACATTGTACAAGGTTAGGAAGAATTTTTATATTTTTGAGGGATTGAAATTACCCAAAATCAATGAACTAAATCATGTTATTAAAACTCAACATTATGTGTTTTTTTTCCTGTTGGAATCCATTGTATCTCATCTGACTCAAATTATAGGTCAAAAAATTGGTAGTAACCTAAATCAAATTAACACATTTACCGACAAAATTGCCTGTTTACATCTACCCTTTTTAACTCAAATTACACCTCTCAACTTCTTCCACTCTTTATATTTTAAATAACTTTTTTTATTTGAATTGTTTGAGATCTAAAAGAACTAACACTCAAGTTTAATTACTAACATTTTACTTGTTGATATTTTTCTATAAACTTGAATATGTAGGTTGCGGCGTTTGTAATTAGTAAGATTCTAATGTACTAAAGGGAGAGATACCATGGCACATTCCTAGAACGCTTTTATGCAACCACATGTTCTACCAAAAATCTAAATCAATTTTTGGAAACCATTGTTGATGCATTTTATGTCTGTAGCTTGTAATATTTTGATATGTATTCGTTTTGGTCTCTGTATAAATTCTAAACGTTGATTTTGTGTAAGTTTGACCAAAGCCAAACAACATCCTCTTGTCATTTGACTTGGCCAACCCCATTGTAAGTGACAGCCCTTCCAAACAACATCCAGTGTTGTTTGGATGTGGCAAACGACAAAGTGAAATATGTGGTTTGGGTTATTACCAAACAACATCATAGTTTCGTTTAGATAGAAACCAAGTGACATGGGTATGTCGTTTAGTTATTGTTGTATGGTTTGTCCTACTGGTATGTTACTATATATACCAGTAGTTGTCATTTGCATTCCAACACCCTAGACAGAGAGTTAAGAGCTACTCATTGTAAACTTTGTGTTGAAATCAATATATGGGAACTTTTGAGTATATCTTATTGTGCATTGATCATGAACGAAAACTTTTAAGTATATCTTATTGTGCATTGATTATATCTTGCTTGGGTTTAGTGTGTTTACTTGGATTCGCACTTATTTACAACAAGAAAACGTTGTTCAAGATCACAATCTAGACCTTCAAGTGGTATCAGAGCATTAGGCTCGATTTTTTGTTGAAAACCAAGCATTGTAGGTGATTTTGAGAGGTATTTGAGTGAATATTATTGAAACTTTTATTGGACAAAAACCCTTAAAACTTGTTAAAAGCAGAAAAATGGATTAAAGGACCTTAAAATGATGTTGTTTAATGTTAATGGTGATTGATAATTTGTTAAACTGTGGAGACAATAAAACATGGTTTTGTTAGGTTTTGAGCCCAAAAAAACCATTCCACCATTGTTTCTGGTGACCAAACTAGCCGGAATACTCGTCAGAAAAGTACAAGTTCGTTTGGAAGGTGATTAGTGCTGCAACATGTTTGAAATTCTGAAAAGGTTGTCCTTTTTGTCCATTATTTTGTCGGCTGCAAACGACATCCGTTTCAACTTTGTGTCGTTTGGCTTCAACCCAAATGACATCTCCTTTATCCTTGAATTCCTCCTCAAACGACACCATTATAAAACAAACGACAACCCACTTATCGTTTGCCACATATCCCAAACGAGGCCTTCTCGTTTGATTGTTTCCAAACGACATCCTCTGTGTCATTTGACTTGGTATATTGTTAGACCACCAAGGGGTGTTGTTTGACTTTTAGGTGTTGTTTGATCATAATAGGTGTTGTTTGACCTAGTCTTGTCTTTTGGACTTAGAATTTTTTTACAAAAGTTTTAAATTACGGACAAAATGGGTACGAATCCATGGGATTGGATAAACAACTTGAACAAAATAACCCCACACAACAAACAAGTCTGCTGCCACAACTTATATACAATCACTTATACCATGAAATAACCTCAATCACAAGTAAATCCATCCAACACATCATGGGTTCAATTGCTCATACTTTCACAATCTGTAATGATTTCTGCAAGACCAGTGGTGTTTGATGGAAATCAAAATTGACTAATCAAAACCTCTTGATAAGTGAGAATTAGATAGGAAGCAATAACCGTCCTCCTAAGATTTTTCATCTGACCGATTATTTAGGTCTGTAGGTTCAAAACATACGTTCTTGGACCAAATACCGACTTGTGGCCTTGCTTGGTTACTCCTTTTACCTAAGCACTTTAAGAAGCCGGATCAATTCCAATTACACTTCCCTAACATTCGGAGACCGATAAGAAAGCTTACGATGTTGAGAAGAAAGCGTTTTCGATTCTCATGGAGGCATTAACAAAAGATATCTTGCATCAATTTAATCTTTGTACAACCACGAAAACCTTATGGGATACTTTACAAACGAGAGGCAAAGGTAATGCACAAACGAGAAAGATCAGACATGATCTTCTAAAGAAAGAATTTGAAGCTTTTATGTGCATGGAGAATGAATATCTAGGAGAAGTGGCTACAAGGTTTCATCATCTTCTCAGGGAGATGTTTTCTTTTCATGTAGCTGCTACTCCTTAAGAAATTGTTGTAAGATTCATGGATACATTAACGGCGTAGAGTGGATACATGGAAATTCTTAAGGAGTATGGAGAGTTGGATAGATTGAGCATTTATGAGTTCATACAGAAGTTAGAAAACATGGATGCCAAAGAGATGAGAAAGGCGAAAAGAATACAAACACCCCATAATCCTGAAATGTACTTTGAACTAGCAGCAGGAGTAGTGGTACAAGCCAACCCGCCTAACATGCAAAGCTTCAAACCGCATTTTTTTCAAATGTCAATCCTTTCGTTCATACAACCTCTAGCCACATCTTGTGCAACTCCTGCTTCAACATTTGTACCTCCACCTCTCCTTGACCCGAATAACTCAACTCATCATGCTTGTTATGGAAATTCATCTTAACTTCAACGTTAGCCCAACATCCAATCCATACACCGTCTACCTCAAACTTCACTAAAGTAAGTGTAGAAGTCGCAAAGGAGCACATGGAGCTTCTAATCTGACTATTGAAGATTATCAACAAATAGTAAAAGGAGGAAATGGAGATAATAAATATAAAATGGGCTTTCACTAGTGTAGTGAGAAGGGCAAAAGATTATTTCTTGGAAAGAACCGGAGGAACAAGTTTGGAAAGTAAGAATGATTCAAAGTATGGGTTTGATAAGAGTATGGTGACATGCTTCAACTATAGGGAGAAAGGTCACTTCATGTGACATTTGTGTCTTTTAATCATCGTACAATTCTAAACAATTTCATGATCAATAAACGTTGTGTTTAATTTCCAAGATTTGTTTAAATTTATGACATTCGTGCATTTTCAATCTTTATTCAATTTCGATTTTTCAAACCTTTTCTCGAAGTGAAATCGTAAACCGATACGCAAACGTAATCAGTTTAATGCGACATACACTCCGGGACAAAGTACATAAGCTAAAATACCCTAAATATCCTTTACATAACTTAGAAATAAGTTTTGAAGGGTTCGTTATGGCAAAAACACGCTTATGCAACTCAAGGGACTATTTACGACAACTACGAATGTCTGCCGATTCTCGTATTTTTAAATACGAACCTTGTATAGACATCCAAAATTTCTTTTAATCAATAAAATCTTGCATTTTATTGATAAGAATGAAAAGTTGCACAACGATTTGCAATTTCGATCATTTCTGCGTTTGTTTAAGCGTTTTACGCATTTATGCGAAACGAGTAACCGAACAACCGAACGAACCGACATCCACGACATTTCGGGCAAAATTCAAGTTACATATGCCTTAACACCTTTATAAAGCCTAAAAATTAGGTTAAAGGGGTTAAAAGTGACGAAAACGCGACAAAACAAGTCCAGGGGCCAAAGCTGCCAAACTTTCAAACTTTGTGCCAGCTCAAGGGCTTACGGTCCGTAAGCACAACTCCATACGGTCCGTAAGGACCCCCTGCACAACAGCTTTGCTGTCAATCTCTTGTTCATTCCTTGGCCTCCAAGCTTGCGATTTTTCCACCAATTCACCTCCTTTGTACATGTGTGATGACACTCATCAGTCCATAACACCTCATGGGACACTTGGCATGATTTGGTGATCCTTTGATCACTATAAATAGCCTTGTTCAACACCATTTCAACTTGCACCTTTCAAAAATTCTTTCTCCCTCTCTTGGAGTAGTTTCCAGCTGATTGGAAGCCTCCTACTGAGCTCTTAAGTGTTCTTAAACACAAGTAAGTGCTCATTCCTAGTCTTGTTCATTTATTTTGGCTATTTTGAGCCAAAAGTCAAACAGTTTAACTTTCTGTTTGACTTTCGGTTCTGACCATTTTTGGTCAAGTCAAAGTTCAATTGAACTTTGCAACATGATCGTAATCACGAAGGTTATAATCCCTAGCGATGGTACCTTCTGATTACCACGTTTACTAGTCGAAGTGACGAGTCAAAGTTTCGGTCAAAGATGCGCATTATGTGCATTTTACGACGAAACTATTTTCGGGTATCAAACCAAGTTTTGATACCAATTCAGTTTTATAAACTTAGTTAGACATGTTTTGACATGTCTAACTCGTCACTTCTAGTTTAGTGCTTATTTAGGGTCGTAAGTCGAGCGGTCTTGACCACTGCTTTGACTTTCGAATCCGACCCATTTGGTTGATCTTAGGATCCGACCAAATACATGTATGTGACCATAGTTGCATAGGGAATAATCTACTGAGGTTATACCTTATGGTCACGTCATTTGGTTAGTGTTATGATAAGTCATTCTTATGTTCTTAAAAATGACAAAAATGCCCTTTTTTGCATAAATCCATTTTTAACATATGTAACCAAATTTTTGACATATAAACTGATGTTATAACATTTTCAAACATGTTTGGGCATTTAGGACTTATCATAGGACATGTTTAACCATTCGATCACGCGTTTACGCAAATGACACGTAAACTACCTTCACGAGTCATAACGGGTCAAAAGCACTTAGGAACACTTTCAAATCAGAATGTTAAATTTATTAAATCATGCCATATGAGTTCCAACACTCATTTGATTTATAAAACTTCATTTTATCCGATCTGCCGATTAAAGTCCTGACTTATTAACATAGTTATCCGATATTGGGAACCACTTGAATCCTTGACTCTCCAAGCGTTGTTTGATCTTATACACAAGACTTATATGCAATCCCAAGTGAGTATATAGCCCCCTCTTTTACGTTTTCAAATGTTTTGGGGTGATTCATATGTCCCTATCACTAATTTTTTGTTTTCATGACATTATACATGTTTTGCTTATCTAGTACATATAGTACATGATGTCAAAGACATTTTGCTTCAAATGTTGACTTAGCATACCTAGTACACGAGTTCAAAGACATTTTTATTTTGTATGTTGACTTAGCATACCTAGTACACGATTTCAAAGACATTTTTACTTCGTATGTTGACTTAGCATACCTAGTACATGATTTCAAAAACATTTTTTGCTTGGTATATTGACTTAGTATGCCAAGTACATGATTTCAAAACATTTTCATGACATGCTTACATTATTCAAGACATATTGGTGCGTTAAATATATAATGATACATTCATTAACATTGATCATGCCGACCGGTAGTATGTAATGGTACCATAGGATTGACAATCCTGTTCCCGCTTCCTAGGTTTGTTTGGAAGTGACTTTAGGGAATGACAGAATCTGATGAAAATTTGATAAACCTTTGTCTTTATAAGGGTTTATCCGACAGTCAACAAGGCTTGAATGTATTCGCCAACAATCCTAATATATGTTTTTACAATAAAAGCGATGTATTATAAGAGATAACTTTTGATTTAAACAAAACCTTGGTTTATTCAAATACATTGTTTTATACAAGACATTTTGGTTACACAAACACATTGGTTTACACAAGACATTGGTTTATACATGAAATTGGTTTACACAACACATATTGGTTTACACAAGACATTGGTTTACTCATGACAATTTGGTTTACACAAAAATATTGTTTATTTCATGTCATGTTTAATACATTTCATATTTCGGTTATTAATTTAACCTTGCATCATTTCTTTTAAATCATTGATTTTCACATGATTTCATAAAAGAAACATCTTATAACGGTTCATGGCTACTTTTGTATAGTTAAACATTTCTTTAAAATATTCAAAGCCATGAATCATCATCACAAAACCTATGTTACTCACATGCATTTTTATGTAATGGTACCATAGGGTTGACAATCCTGTTCCCGCTTCCTAGGTTTGTTTGGAAGTGACTTTAGGGAATGACAGAATCCGAAATTTTCTAAACCTTTGTCTTTATAAGGGTTTATCCGACAGTCAACAAGGCTTGAATGTATTCGCCAACAATCCTAATATATGTTTTTACAATAAAAGCGATGTATTATAAGAGATAACTTTTGATTTAAACAAAACCTTGGTTTATTCAAATACATTGTTTTATACAAGACATTTTGGTTACACAAACACATTGGTTTACACAAGACACTAGTTTATACATGACATTCATTTACACAAGACGTTGATTTATACATGACATTGGTTTACACAAGACATTGGTTTACTCATGACAATTTGGTTTACATAGAAATATTGTTTATTTCATGACATGTATACACTATACATGACATATTTCGGTTATTAATTTAACCTTGCATCATTTCTTTTAAATCATTGATTTTCACATGATTTCATAAAAGAAACATCTTATAACAGTTCATGGCTACTTTTGTATAGTTAACATTTCTTTTAAACATTCAAAGCCATGAATCATCATCACAAAACCTATGTTACTCACATGCATTTTTATGCTGACGTATTTATTTTCACATATGTTTCAGGAGTGAATGTTTGATGTTGAGCATTCTACACTTAGGGTGGACTTGGGCTTTAATGACTTAAAATATGGAAGAACAATTTATTTTATGTTATGTTTTCAGATTCAATAGTAATAACATCAACTTGCTTAGTGTGAGGAGGATTCACACTTGACGGTTGCTCAACATGTGACACTTCTGCTGTGAGATTTTCAGCATTCATCTCTGTTTCAAGATTATCCACGTTCTCATCTACTTCTGCTACATCCATCAAGTTCTCTTCAAACACATTTTCTACATCTTCGTCTTCACTTTCATCCTCAGTCAAGACAACATTTTCAACAGGTACACTTGCACTTGGAGGAGCATGTATAATCTGAACATCATATTCGTCTGCCACTACATCATTTATAGGAGCTTGTACTTCTTCAACAATCTCAGAAAATACACCAAACTTCTCCAATTCTTTCTTGTTCTGATACTTCACTTCAACATTTTCTCTCGACTTTTTATTTAGCATAGAAAACACCATATGATTCATCACCTTAACATCATAGGTCTTCACAGTAACTGGCAGCTTCAGATACTTGGTTTCTAGAATCATTTGAAGGAATCTGGGAAACTTATATCAATATTTATCGTTTATAGTCTTCACATTTGCCAGCATGTCATCAAACACACTCTTTGAATAGTTAAACTTCCACCCCTCGACCAATGACACCACCCTTGACGTTTGTCTCAATGTCAACTTGTCGATACTGCTTTTGTTTCCACTTATACATACTAAGTAGATATGGGCAAGAAACCTCCAGTAAGGGTGCAACAACTTCTTAATATTCAGAGGACAAACCTTCTCTTTTGTATACTCAATTGGATCACTAGTATCATCCCCAAACAACAACACCTCGCGAATATCCTGCTCCAAAACTGAGATCTCATTATTTTGCACTTTAGACTTGATAACCATGTCTCCTTTCTTGGCTAAAGCGTTATCCCAGAAATCTTTTATCCAGTCTTCACGTATGATTGGATTATCCAAAAGCGAATGAGCCAATCTGCATGTATTCAAACCAACGATCATGGACTTGTAAATCTCGAACCCCTTTGGAGGATCCGACAAATAGCATGCCACATTCATCGCCTTTTCCTAAGTTGGGACCTGAGGAATTGATGCTTTCTTTTTGGTTTCTGCACCAAACAAGACAAGTTAGAAGTGACAAACATAGAACAAAACCCTAGATTTCCGAGTTTGACCATAAACCTCGTCAAACTAAGTCAAATGTTTGAAGATAATTTTAGATTTCTTAAAATCATAACACATAAGCATATTCTATTAATAAGAATTCAAAACTTATAATAAACAAGGTAACAGATCAACAGGCTTCATAACAGCCCAGAACTATTGGATTAAGCCCAAATATTAAGAAGTGTGCGATCCAAATAAGGAGTGTGCGACTGACCTTAAAGTGTGCGAGGGGCACATTTGTAACTTAACTTGTAATTTCAAGGGTAACTGTGTAATATGCCCAGGTCGCAGACTCTGTGCGGTCAACCTAAGTCAACCGTACAGTCCCATGGTCAATAGAAGTCAATAAGGCAAAACCGCACAATCCTCTTTGGTCAAAGGTCACACATGACTCGCACACTGGTAATATTCCAGTGTGCGAGGAGCATCACAGTCATTTCATTTGATGTACGGAGGGCAAAGTTTTCCAATTGACACAAATTGTACACCTTGCACACTTTGCAAGGGTAATTTGGTCATTTAACAGCAGTGTGCGAGGGTATTACGGTTCAGGTGTGCGATTTCATTATCCGGCACGTATACCCCACGCGCCACTTCCGGTCATCTTCTCTGGCATAACCTGTATTTCTGATGATGTTCTAGGGTTTCCATCAAGGTTTTCCGGCCAAAATTTTCATAAATCCTACAACGTGAGAAACCCCAAATCCTCAACATTCTTCTATTTTATCAATACCCATTTTCAGTCTAACATTGTCAGTCTGTGAATCAAAACCCCATCTTCTTCTAAGATCCACAATTATAACAAATACCTCATCACTGTTCATGTCCCTGCATATGCATTCAGATTCAAAGTAAACAACAAGTATACTAACTTTTTGACATATCGATAGAAAAGATTAGAATTCTTGCGATTGTTTTTTATGTTGAATATTGTCACACCCCGACCAGCAGCGGAATAAGAGTCGGGGCATAATTGGGTTATCACCAAAGCTCATGATGTTTACTAAAATGTTTCATATTTATTAAATTCAAATTACAACTTCAATATTCCAAACAAGTTCATAAAATTACAAGGAAAAAGTAACTAAGTAAACAATCCAAAGCCTAAATTGATTTATTCTTCTAGGCCGTCCTATATGTTTATTGCTGCAACTGGATCACCTGTATCATGTGTAAAAATGGGGGGGTTTTGGGTCAACAAAAGTTGGCGAGTGAACCTTGTTAAAAACATTTGATATTGATTTCTTATTGTATTTAATATGGAAAAAATGTGCAATAATCATATGTGGGCAAACGTATATAATCAAACAAAGACAAACCACCTTGAATGAGTATATGACATGAATGATAATGTATATGTTGGCAACGTCAAGTTCCGCTCATAGGTAATGGGGAACGGACGAGCCTATGATGATGTATGTGAGATCAAGGCTCAATCAAACGGAACCGATCATATGTTGACAACGCCACGTTCCGCTCATAGGTAATGGGGAACGGTTCCGCTCATAGGTAATGGGGAACAGACGAGCCTGTGATAATGTATGTACTGAAAATAATAAATTTAATCTAAACATTAACCACACAAATAATTGATACATATTGGATACACATTTGATCATGGATATGATGGATGCACAAGTGTTTAAATGTAATAAATAATAAGCGACACATGATACACCCCAAAATGTGATTAAAACGGGGAATTTGTAGAGATTCACTCACATTGGGTGCGTTCGTTTGATGATGTTGAATGCGCACGAGTTTGGAGATTTGATCGATGAGAAATAACTAACCTAAAATAATAACGAAATGGTTCGGTAAATAAGTGGATTTTATTAATAGGATTTTTAGATTTATTTTTGTGAGTTTAAGGTCATTTTCTAACTTTAAAAATATTATTTTTAAGTATTTTTAATTGATTTTTAAATTAAATATATAAATAAAAAAAATAAAAAAATTTTGACTTTTTGGTTGACCATTGACCGGTCCGTTGACCGGACCGTTGACCGGTCGGACAGTGACTTATGTGTGCGCTGGGTGAGGCTCGAACCCGAGACCTCTCGTACGTGTGCACGCAGCTCTACCAATTGAGCTACGTGTCTAACCCGAAATATTCTGTGTTTTAATTATATATATATATACTAACTAAATGTTAATTTGTTTGGTTTATATTAAAAGGATTTAAACTGGTTGAACCGGTTACAGGGAAACCGGATCGAACTCGGGTCCTTTGGTTTGTAAGCACACAGCCCAACCAGTTGGGCTGTGTGTCTTATCTGTTTAATTTACGATTTATTTTAATCTTATAGACATATCGTGGCTTGATCTGATTCTGTTTAAAAAAAATTGGTTTTAATTTGGAAAGTCGGTGCGTTTGTAAGGTTCGAACTCGTGACGTGCGCTATGTGTTTGCACACAGTCCACCGCTGGACTGTGTGTCTAACCCGGTTTAATATCTTGTTTTAATTAAACTTATACATAATATTCAACTTTGTCTTCTTCATTCATGAACACAGACAACCGATATTCGACAGTTCTTGTTTAAATCATTCGTCGGACATATAAGTGGTTGAAGTGTAATGGATAAAGAGGGTTTTGGAAATGAATGTACCGGAAAAGATGTTTTTCTCAGAACTCCGGCAATGGTCGTCGGCTCTGTTTTGTGAATTCCGTCTGATCGGATCAATTAACAGTTTTGATCAATTAGTTGCGAAATTAAGTGACTAAACAAGGATTATCAGAGAGTTTAGATGTCTGTACCGATTCACAGCGTGATTTCGGAATTTTCAGAGATTTTCCGGCGAGTGCAGATTATCCGACAACGTCGTCTGGGACCGATTCTGGTTGAAGGATTTGAGTTAGTAAAAGTCTAACAATGGATTGAAAATGAAAGAATCGAGAAATTTACCGATTTGATGAATGTCCCGGTTTTCCGACGAAAGTCCGGCGATAGCAGATAACGTTTCCGACGAACAGAAGTTAGAGTGGAAATGAAATTGAGGGTTCTGCGAGTGTTTCCAATTTATGAGGCGATGATATTATCAGTGTAAATTGTAAGTAAATTTCATTTCGGTTTCAATCTTCAACAATCATATGAATCGAGGCATTGAAGACTGAATTGATTAGAACGTGGGTTGGCATTGATTTATCGGTTATACTCAGGAACTCGCGACCATACCAAAGGTTTCTGGATATCTGAAAGTCGATGAGCGGTTGGCGGAAACAGATGAATTCACAGTGGAACTTATGTTTTATATGATTCATTGATTACACAAACGAGTCAAATGGCGGAGTGGTTAAGTGTTGCTTGTTTCAACCGGCTGACCCGGGTTCGAAACCCGGCAGCCCTTTTTCCTTTTTATTTAATTTATTTTTACTTTTTAACAATTATAGTTTCTAAATTCTAAAATGTTTATTAATTATGTATTGTTTAAAATCAAAATTAAACATAAATACGCAACGAAATTTTATAACTTGATATTCGATTAATAAACGAAGCGGGTTTTGAAAACCCGTTTTTCGACGGATGTTACAGTATCCCCTACTTTTAGGAATTTCGTCCCAAAATTTAAGTAGTAGTGGTAACAGGAAAAAGATGCGGTTTCGCGCATTGAGTCTTCACGTTCCCTAGTAAACTCAGGTCCTCGTTTCGACTCCCAGCGTACCCTATCAATTGGAATACGACTCCGTCTTAAACGTTTTTCTCTGAAGTCCATGATCTCTACTGGTCTTTCAATGAAGTGCATAGATTCGTCGATCTGAATATCTTCTAGGGGAATATGGAGGTTTTCATCGGCGAGGCACTTCTTTAAGTTTGATACGTGGAATGTGGGGTGAATTCTGTTGAGTTCTTCTGGTAGGTCAAGCTTGTATGCTACAGGTCCTACTCTTTCGAGTATCTTGAAAGGTCCTACGTAGCGTGGTGCTAGCTTGCCCTTCTGGCCAAAACGAACTAATCCTTTCCACGGTGATACTTTTAAAAGTACTTGATCACAATGTTAAACTCCAAGGGCTTTCGTCGTTTGTCTGTGTAACTCTTTTGACGACTTTGTGCCGCTAGAAGATTGTTTCGAATTTGATGGATCTTGTCTGTTGTTTCTTGAATCAATTCTGGACCGGTGATTTGAGCTTCCCCAATTTCGTGCCAACATACTGGAGATCGGCACTTACGACCATATAAAGCTTCGAAAGGAGCCATGCCGATACTTGAGTGATAACTATTGTTGTATGAAAATTCAACTAATGGTAGATGAGAGTCCTAATTTCCCTTGAAGTCTATGACACATGCTCGAAGCATGTCTTCAAGAGTTTGGATGGTGCGTTCAGATTGTCCATCAGTATGAGGATGAAAAGCGGTACTGAGGTCTAATCGTGTACCCAAAGCGGTTTGTACGGCTCGCCATGTTCGTGAAGTGAAACGACCATCACGGTCTGAAATAATGCTTAAAGGTACACCATGACGGCTTACGATCTTGCTGATGTAGATACGAGCTAACTTCTCGTTCTTGAAGTCCTCGCGAATTGGAATGAAGTAAGCTGATTTTGTGTGACGATCAATGATTACCCATATGGTGTCATACCCACTGGAGGTGCGAGGTAACCCGGTAATGAAGTCCATGGTTATGTTTTCCCACTTCCATACAGGTATTTCAGGTTGGGTTAGAAGTCCTGAAGGTCTTTGATGTTCGGCTTTTACTTTAGAACAGGTAAGGCACTTGGAAACAAAAACAACAATATCCTTTTTCATGCCAGGCCACCAGTAGATGTATCGAAGGTTTTGATACATCTTGTCGGCTCCTGGGTGTACAGAGTACCGTGTTTTGTGCACCTCATTCATAAGGAAATCACGAAGGTTATTGTGATCGGGAATCCATATGCGATCTAGATAGTACAGAATACCGTCGGATTTGGTTTCGATTTTAAGTTCTGCTCCACAAGACAGCTCATTGCGTACGTCATTTTCTGTTATAGAAACATGTTGAGCTTCTCGGATTTGATCTTTGATGTCGGTTATGATTTTATGCATAAGAGTTTTGAGGGAATTGATACGTTTGAAATGATAAGGTATGTATCATAAAACAAAAACTTCAACCATGACGATATTTAAACCTACACGGAACTTCTCATAACCTCCTGGTAATGCTTTTGATCCTTTGCCAAGAATACTTATATATAGGAAGTACCAGCGGCGTATCTACCATATTCTTGTCAAATTTTCGTTGGCTTTATCAGTAAATCATGATCAGTTCTATGTGACTCTAAAACATAAACAAACACAACAACCAAAGCTTGAGTCTCAATTCTGAAAGGATACATGACTGAATGATGACAGTACCTCTCTCGTTTGTTATGATGAAGGGGTTAGTCTATGTAAAACTGAGACACAACCCAACTTCTTTAAATGATGAGATTGAGATACGTCGAGATGTATGATGATATGAATGTTAAATCAATGAGTATAAAACAAAACTGTAATATCAATTCGCATTAAAATTCTTGGATACATAAATTCCCAATTTTACAACTGGGATACGGAAAGATTGAGATAACATAAAGAAAACATTAAAACTAGACGATTGGAGTTGAGTCTTGATTCTTGGTGAGGAAAACTAGTTGGGTGATTCGTTTGGGCCGTTATTATTTTCAACAGGATTGGCGTTGATGTTGTAAGCTCTTCCTCTTGCAGGTGGTGGAGCTTGGTTAGCTTGATTCACCGGATTTGCTTGAGCTTGGGCATGAATGATGTTCACCAAGCGTGGACAAGTGTTTCTAAAGTGGTTTGGGTCTCCACAGTTGTAACAAGCCCGCATAGGTTGTATCATGGGATAGTTGGGTTGGTAGTAGGATTGGGCTACATGTTGAGCAGGTGGTAGGAGTAAAGGTTGTTGGGCTTGACCCACTATCTGATGGTGGGTTTAGGTTGAGGGCTGATTGCGGTTCATTCACTGAAGTGCGCGACAGGTTTGGATGGTGTGACCTGCACGGCCACAGCTGGTGCAATGTTGGCAGGGGTGTTAGGGAAAGTGATGGTATTGGCAACGGTTGCATTTTGGGTATGGGCCTGAGTATGGCTGTTTGTATGGTGCAGCTGAGGGAGCAACTTGGGTGATTGGTGCGGCAGTGATAGGAGGGTTTGTTTGAGTGACAGCAAAGTTTCTGGTGTTTCGCTTCCTTTTACCAGTAAACTTCGAAGAGGAGCCAGAATGGTTTGAAGTTTGAGCCTCAATGGGGGCTTTCTTTTTCTCCTCCTTGAATTTACCATTTCGGATGCGATTTTCGGTAAGTTCGGTAGCTAGTTCCATTGCGGCTTCAAGTGTCGCAGGCGAAGTGCTTAGAACTGAGTCTTGAATTTTTGAGGGGAGGCCTCGAATGTAGTGTTCAACCAAGCGGTACACTGGGGTGAACAAGTTGGGGATCATTTGGTTTAGCTCGAGAAATCTTTTGTTGTAAGAAGTATGATCTCCTTCCTTTTGTTTTAACGAGTGGAATTCATCTTCCAACTTCTTGATTTCGCTTCTTGGACAGAAGCGTCTTGTCATTATTTCCCTTAACTCTTCCCATGTTAAGGCCATAGCATCTTCGACTCCTCTCTTACCCTTCTCTGTGTTCCACCAGGTCAGGGCTACCCCAAACAGTCTCCCGGTTGCGTAACGTACCTTGCGATCCTCGGGACAATCGCAATTGAGGAAGGTGTTCTCCATTTCCTCAAACCAGTGGAGGAGAGCAGTGACACCTTCGGTTCCTTCATACTTTGGGGGATCGCAAGACTTGAAGTGTTTGTAGGAGCACTTTTTGGAGGGAGGGTTGTCGACGTTCTGGTCTTCTTGGTTGGGAGGGTTGATGGGATTCGCGGTGAGAGCTTGTTGGACTTGAATTACGATGTCAGGAAGCACCGCGGCCATTTGTTTCGCAATTTGAGTGGCCAAGCGTTCGTTTGACCTTCCTGACCTTCTACCTCCACGTAGTTGCCTAGTCGACATCTATAGGAACATTCATAGGAAGATAATGAGTTTAAGAAGTTTTTTTTTAGGTGTCATGTGTCGTTAAAAGTAATAAAATAACATAATCATAAATAATGCAACTACATCCATAGGATGTCTTGGGTTTGCTCATGTTTGGGCCTCCAATGTCCCCCATACCATCGCCTGTATAGTCATGTGGGCCCCCATGACTATTGGCTTAGTAGGATTCACATTGGTGTTGGCGGTTTAACACTCGCATCGCCCGAATGAAAACCATGAAATATGTTTGCGAGATGTATGGTAGGAGGGTGTCCAGGTATAGACACAATGACAACTCAAAGTGGGGTTAGCTCACACGACGTTTGGTATAGCATGCTTTGGCCTAACAGGTCCTTCGTACTCTCATCGTTAGTCCCCAGGTAGGCAAACTGGTCCTTTATATTGGATTTATACGAATGCCAAGCCTAGACAGGACGTTCCGACTACCGGTACTCGTACCCTTCCAGTTACTACATGCCCGTCATGAGAACTCACTTTGATGTGATTTGAAAATACAAAAATCGTTGCAAAAATCATAGGAATTGTGAGGTGTGTGCTCTCATGGATATGGTATGTTATGAGGATATGATTCATAATGAGCATTGTATAATAATATGTACTTATGAACATGCTTGCATAACATTGAATGTAACAATAAACATAAAGCATATAAACATCATGAATTTTGTATGTAACACATAAACAATTTAAATAATTTTAATCAACTATAGTATAGGCTCTAAGGGTCTAATAACCTATCCTATATCCCTATAGTCATGGCTCTGATACCAATCTGTCACACCCCGACCCGCAGCGGAATAAGAGTCGGGGCATAATTGGGTTATCACCAAAGCTCATGATGTTTACTAAAATGTTTCATATTTATTAAATTCAAATTACAACTTCAATATTCCAAACAAGTTCATACAATTACAAGGAAAAAGTAACTAAGTAAACAATCCAAAGCCTAAACTGATTTATTCTTCTAGGCCGTCCTATATGTTTCTTGCTGCAACTGGATCACCTGTATCATGTGTAAAAATGGGGGGTTTTGGGTCAACAAAAGTTGGCGAGTGAACCTTGTTAAAAACATTTGATATTGATTTCTTATTGTATTTAATATGGAAAAATTGTGCAATAATCATATGTGGGCAAACGTATATAATCAAACAAACACAAACCACCTTGAATGAGTATATGACATGAATGATAATGTATATGTTGGCAACGTCACGTTCCGCTCATAGGTAATGGGGAACGGACGAGCCTATGATGATGTATGTGAGATCAAGGCTCAATCAAACGGAACCGATCATACGTTGACAACGCCATGTTCCGCTCATAGGTAATGGGGAACGGTTCCGCTCATAGGTAATGGGGAACAGACGAGCCTGTGATAATGTATGTACTGAAAATAATAAATTTAATCTAAACATTAACCACACAAATAATTGATACATATTGGATACACATTTGATCATGGATATGATGGATGCACATGTGTTTAAATGTAATAAATAATAAGCGACACATGATACACCCCAAAATGTGATTAAAACGGGGAATTTGTAGAGATTCACTCACATTGGGTGTGTTCGTTTGATGATGTTGAATGCGCACGAGTTTAGAGATTTGATCGACAAGAAATAACTAACCTAAAATAATAACGAAATGGTTCGGTAAATAAGTGGATTTTATTAATAGGATTTTTAGATTTATTTTTGTGAGTTTAAGGTCATTTTCTAACTTTAAAAATATTATTTTTAAGTATTTTTAATTGATTTTTAAATTAAATAAATAAATAAAAAAAATAAAAAAATTTGACTTTTTGGTTGACCGTTGACCGTTGACCGTTGACCGGTCCGTTGACCGGTCGGACAGTGACTTATGTGTGCACTGGGTGAGGCTCGAACCCGAGATCTCTCGTACGTGTGCACGCAGCTCTACCAACTGAGCTACGTGTCTAACCCGAAATATTCTGTGTTTTAATTGTATATATATATATATATACTAACTAAATGTTAATTTGTTTGGTTTATATTAAAAGGATTTAAACTAGTTGAACCGGTTACAGGGAAACCGGATTGAACTCGGGTCCTTTGGTTTGTAAGCGCACAGCCCAACCAGTTGGGCTGTGTGTCTTATCTGTTTAATTTACGATTTATTTTAATCTTATAGACATACCGTGGCTTGATCTGATTCTGTTTAAAAAAATTGGTTTTAATTCGGAAAGTCGGTGCATTTGTAAGGTTCGAACTCGTGACGTGCGCTATGTGTTTGCACACAGTCCACCGCTGGACTGTGTGTCTAACCCGATTTAATATCTTGTTTTAATTTAACTTATACATAATATTCAACTTCGTCTTCTTCATTCATGAACACAGACAACCGATATTCGACAGTTCTTGTTTAAATCATTCGTCGGACATATAAGTGGTTGAAGTGTAATGGATAAAGAGGGTTTTGGAAATGAATGTACTCGAAAAGATGTTTTTCTCAGAACTCCGGCAAAGGTCGTCGGCTCTGTTTTGTGAATTCCGTCTGATCGGATCAATTAACAGTTTTGATCAATTAGTTGCGAAATTAAGTGACTAAACAAGGATTATCAGAGAGTTTAGATGTCTGTACCGATTCACAGCGTGATTTCGGAATTTTCAGAGATTTTCCGGCGAGTGCAGATTATCCGACAACGTCGTCTGGGACCGATTCTGGTTGAAGGATTTGAGTTAGTAAAAGTCTAACAATGGATTGAAAATGAAAGAATCGAGAAATTTACCGATTTGATGAATGTCCCGGTTTTCCAGCGAAAGTCCGGCGATAGCAGATAACGTTTCCGACGAACAGAAGTTAGAGTGGAAATGAAATTGAGGGTTCTGCGAGTGTTTCCAAGTTATTAGGCGATGATATTATCAGTGTAAATTGAAAGTAAAGTTCATTTCGGTTTCAATCTTCAACAATCATATGAATCGAGGCATTGAAGACTGAATTGATTAGAACGTGGGTTGGCATTGATTTATCTGTTATACTTAGGAACTCGCGACCATACCTAAGGTTTCTGGATATCTGAAAGCCGATGAGCGGTTGGCGCAAACAGATGAATTCACGATGGAACTTATGTTTTATATGATTCATTGATTACACAAACGAGTCAAGTGGCGGAGTGGTTAAGTGTTGCTTGTTTCATCCGGCTGACCCGGGTTTGAAACCCGGCAGCCCTTTTTCCTTTTTATTTAATTTATTTTACTTTTTAACAATTATAGTTTCTAAATTCTAAAATGTTTATTAATTATGTACTGTTTAAAATCAAAATTAAACATAAATACGCGACGAAATTTTATAACTTGATATTCGATTAAGCGGGGTTTGAAAACCCATTTTTCGACGGATGTTACAAATATGAACATGATTACTAAGTGTGCGACAGAGTTGAGAGAGATGATGTTCGATAATGATTGCAAAAAAATTCAAAAGCCGTCACACACTTTTTTATATACTCTAACCTCACCCTTTTTTTAACCAAGGGGGCCCACCAAGTGTGCTGTGGGTCCAACAGCCTTGGTAACACACAAATTTGAGATTTTGTGGAGCCCACCAAGTTTACGGTGGGCTCAGCTCGAATCCCGAGATAATATCTTTTAAAAACTTTCATGCAAAGGATTTTCATGAGAATGCGGTCTCTCTCGATTTTCAAAACAAGGTCACGTTTTTAGTAAATAATCATATACAATCTACTTAAAAATATATAAAAACATAAACAAATACAATTTACAAAACAAACAAAATTATACAACTTCTTGCATGCACTTTACCTACGGGATCAAATCACAGAGTTTCAGGCCAGACTGCATTTATCAACACTAATTTACTCTGGACGATACGAGCGATTGCTAGTATATTTGTCCACTTAAACTTATCTCCCTAGGCCTTTTTCAAGTGACGGTCTATAACTGATTTTTCATGTTTTTCAAGTTAATTTATATAAACACTCAATTCAATCACAATCAATTCCCGAAATTTTAATTCGAACACGCTATCATACGTGTAGTTTCTCTACCACATATTTCACAAGCCTGTTCTAGGATTCTGAAACCTTGTCTGGGACTGGATTGAGAAGAGAACATAATAGATCAGCAACAGAGATGGATATAATATACAGATCAAATAAGATTTTCTCAGTTTGATATAGGTTTTTCGGGTTTCTTTTGGGCACTAGAGGGCCTCTTTCGGGTGTATTTGATCTATAGAGCAACAACGCACAGCTAGGTCTTTGCTCACGCAAAACAGAAGCCAACGTTTCCTAGCACCTCTTGGTCTTTGCACACACAAAACAAAGGAGATACACGAGTTGGTCATAAAAGATTTCAGAACTAGAACGAAATTGTGTGTATCGGGACGTCACACACGCATTTAAATAGCCATGTTCTAATTCCAAGTGAAGTTCTTTCCTGAGGTCATAGAATAATATTAGTGTTCTACACAGAACCAGTCAAAGAATCTAGCCATCAGGATAAAGCCTACCAACATATCGCTCTAGAGTCAGACCATTTCAATATTGGTCTTACATGAGTCAGCCTTAATCCACATAGTGAAGGTTTATTTCATTTCCCGGGTTGTAGCAAAGGCTTAGCAAAACTATTTTTGTATTTTTCTGATTTTTCAAATGTTTTTGTATTTTTCTGATTTTTCAAATGTTTTTGTATTTTTCTGAGAGACTACATCCCCCTAAATTTTTGCTTAAAATTGAAAATAAACATAATAAACGAAAAACAATTTTAAGAAATAAATTTACTGAAATGTAGAAAATATTTTTGTGTGACCATGTTCAATCCTCGAAATCGACCATTTTTAAAAGTTCTAGCAGAGCGAGAAAACGTGCTTTATCAACCGGTTTTATAAAAATATATGCGACATTGTCGTCAGTATGAATTTGATCATAGTAATAAGTCCCTGGTTGAAAGAGTCACGTATGAAATGAATTTTTATGACAATGTGCTTGGTTTTTGAAAAATATACTGGATTTTTCACTATTTGGATAGCTGCATCATTGTCACAATAAATGGGAGTTTGGGAGAAATTCAAACCGTAATCTACCAGGTAGTGTTGGATCTATATGATCTGAGAGCAGCAGGCTGAAGCGGCTACATACTCGGTTTCTGCAGTCGACAGTGAAACAGTCTGCTGCTTCTTGCATTGCCAGGAGATGAGGCGATCCCCCGGAAACTGGCATCCAGCTGATGTGGACTTCATGTCCCTACCTGTACCTCCAAAGTTGATGTCAAAGAAAGCACATAAGTCAAATGGGAATTCCTTTTGATACAAAAGTCCAAGCCGAGGCCTGCCCTTGAGATATCGAAAGATTCTCTTAACAACATTTAAATGAGAAAGTTTAGGAGCAGCTTGATATAATGCACACTGACACACAACAAACATGATGTCTGGTCTACTAGCTGTCAAGTACATCAACGAGCTAATCATCAACCGGTACAGTGTCTCATCAACAGCTTCCCCTTCCAGATCTTCGGTCATCACTGGTCTTTCTGCCATAGGAGTATTTGCAGGTTTCGCATCTTGAAGTTTGAACTTTGCAATGATGTCGTCAATGTATTTTCCTTGATGAATAAGAATTCCCTTGGAGTCTTGACGAACTTGTAAACCCAAGAAGAAATTCAGCTCTCCCAATGCACTCATTTCAAATTGCTCCTTCATCACTTCCTCGAATTCCTTGCACAGTGCTTCACTAATGGATCCAAAGATGATGCCGTCCACATAGATCTGCACTAAGATTTTATCCTCGACCACCTTTCGAATAAACAGTGTCTGATCAATGTTTCCACGAGTGTATCCATGTGCGAGCAGATGCTCCGTCAGTGTAGCATACCATGCACGAGGAGCTTGGTGCAACCCGTACAGGGATTTGTCAAGCTTATAAACATGACGAGGACATTGTTTGTCAACGAAACCGGGTGGCTGCAACACATATATCTCCTCCTTCACCTTGCCATTGAGAAAACCCATTTTGACATACATTTGATAGACCTTGAACCCCCATGAAAGATGCATATGCCAAAAAAAATCCATATTGCTTCTAATCTGGCCACAGGAGCATATACTTCATCATAGTTGAGGCCCTCAATCTGTCTGAACCCTTGAACAACCAGTCTTGCTTTATTTCGAACAATCACTCCGCTATCGTCTCGCTTGTTTCGATAGACCCATCGATTTCCGAGTGTTTCTTTCCAGCAGGTAAACGAACCAACTTCCACACTTTCAACTTTTCGAACTGGTTCAACTCATCTTGCATCGCGTCTACCCAGCTAGGTTCTTGAAGAGCCATATCAATTGTCTTCGGCTCTATTTGTGAGATGAAGCATGAAAACAGACAATTGTTGATCGTGCCTGTCTGACTTCTGGTCAACACTCCAGCTCCTACATGTCCAATCACATTTTCAATGGGATGATCACGTTGAACACTTGCATGAATGGCGATTTTTGGAGCAATTCCAGTCAGTGGAAAATTGGCCATGTTCTCAACTGCTATTGATTCAGTTTGATCAATAATTGGTTCCCCCTCTGAACCATCAGCAACAAACTCGTCAGGAATGGGACCATCGAACATGTCTTTTTGATCATTAGGCGTGTCCTTGTCATCAGACGAATCCAACGCTTCCCATCCTTCATTGAGAATTTCGGTGTAATTCGGAACCACTTGTATCTCAGGTGTAGATGTTGAAGATGAGGCTGCAGGTGTGCTATCCCCCACAGCTGTAGAATCCCTCTCAAATTCAACATCTCCCTCTTCTTCAGCATTATACGGAACATTGGAGGGTTGAGAAACAGCATTCGACGGACTCGAGTTACCTACATGAACAACATGAGGATCTTCAAGAATATCAAATGATTTAAAAATATGAGCATAGTTATAGAGAGTAAATGGCCCGTTTTCAGCATCAGTCTGATTTCCTCGAGCCATTGTACATCAAAAGACTCAATAATCTGTCTTGTCTTCTTGTTGTACACTCAATATGCGGTTTTGTTTTCATGTGCGTTCTTTTCAGCATATCCGATGAAAATGCATTCATCTCCCGTAGCATCGAACTTTGGTATGGCTTCCAAATGCAGAAGGGTGCATGGGCAACCAAAGGCTCTAAAGTGCCAACATAGGGTTTCTCACCAATCATCACTTCGTGAGGCTTCTTCATGCGTGCTTTGTTTATAATGACTTTGTTTTGAACATAGCACCTAGTGTTGATGGCCTCATCCCAGAAGAAAACAGGGAGCTTAGATTCACCCAACATCGTTCGAACCGCTTCAATCAGAGTTCGATTCCTTCTTTCAGCAACTCCATTTTGGTTCTAGGAGCACTGTATTGTCTAGTGATTCCCTTTTCAGCACAGTTGAAATTCAATTAAGCATTCTTGAATTCGGTTCCATTGTCACTTCGAATTCCTTTCACTTTCTTGAAAGTGTGGTTTTCGATGTTGTTTACCCTTAGCACAAGAAACACATTTTTCAAAAGTGCTAAAATCTTTAACTGGTAGACCCCTTACCAACCCTAGTTTTGTAAGACGGTTCAGATTTTTTAACGTTTGAATTTCATAAACGACGATGCCACATCATAGCATGGTGTTCAGAGATTTTAGTAAACAGACAGGCAATGCTTTCAGTGGGCAGTTTGTTCATGTCGATGACATAAGCGTTACCCTTTTGGTCAGACTTCACTAATATCCATTCATCAGGAATGACCATTCCTGGTTTCAGAATGAGGTAGTGTTTGTCAAAGAAAGTGAGTTGAGTAACCGTTGTCGCATATTTGAGAGGAACTCAGCAAGCTATGCTTCAACTTAGGAACGTAGTTGTCACACCCCAACTGATGGTGGAATCATCG
This sequence comes from Scalesia atractyloides, assembly GCA_947069175.1. Lineage (NCBI taxonomy): Eukaryota > Viridiplantae > Streptophyta > Magnoliopsida > Asterales > Asteraceae > Scalesia > Scalesia atractyloides. The sequence continues at coordinate 58,598,357 of CAMTDV010000009.1, forward strand.
GGGTAGTGGCACTAGGCGAATCAGATTGATCAAGAGAATTTCTATAACAGCCATTTCAAAGATAAAAATCAACATTTAATATCCCATACTATCAAACTCATAAACCTTCAAAATAACCATTACATACCAACAAAATCTCTTAAACACAATCCAATTCGATCTCCCCTAGATTTTATTACAACCGTTCTAAAACAAACTAAATAAAACAAACTAAACTACGCATGCAACATCCAAGGCATCCAAGCTATAAATCCTCAACCTGTTACATACGTTAAAATACAAGTTAATACAATTAAGTAAGGTGAGCATACGAGTTTGAATAATACTAGCATAGTCGATAAAGCGTTTGTGAAACAATCTAATTACATATCATGATACACCAAAACACTTAACATAACATAGGCTCATTTCTCATGCTAACTACCGTGAGAAGGCTTGCGCGTCCATCCTAACTAGACCCCGTCGGGTGTAAGCCACACTATAATACCATACTAGCTCAGGAGGCAAGTTAAAGAAAATAAGTCCTAGTCACATATTTCTAGTATCACGTGTCGAGCATATACAATCAGATTATTCGCATGTGATAAACAGTTTTCATTCGTGATGTGATTTTGTTTATAGGAACGTATGTAACACCCAAAAGTGCGTTTAAAGCGAAAATGGGTCAAGTATACTCACTGTGGGTGCGTTTTAGTTAGCTTAGAGATTCTGAGGAGAGTCGAGAAGAGCGCCGGATCAGCCTGCATACGCGAACGGAAGTGCATCAGTCTCCGAAAAGCTGAAACGGTTAAGTCTTGGTTGGGCAGTAGCCATGTTCGAGCGAATTTGTATGATTTGGATGGGTTTATGGCCAAGTTCGGTCGAACTTGATGAGTTTCCTAAGAAACTTGTCAAGTTCGGGCAAACTTGTAGGAAAAACCTTACTGATTTGGCAAGTTCGGTCGAACTTGTATGGTTTCCTAAGAAACCAGGCAAGTTCGGGCGAACTTGCAAGAAACTTGATGAAGAAACACTCAAGTTCGGTCGAACTTGACCCAAATGGGTACAAGTTCGGTCGAACTTGACCTGATAAGCTCGTGATTCTCGAGCGAACTTGATGTTTTCGGGTCCAAAATCTTGCGTTTTCGCGTCGTTTGCTGAGGAAAATCGAGTGTTCATCCCTCCAACCCTGTCCTACTGAGCAAACTTAGGTCGGAGAGGTCTTTTAGAGCTGTTTTAGCCGTTCTACAAAAGCGTGGGCTAATCCGGGCGAACTCAGGGTTCGTTCGGATTAGTCCGGCTTGTGTAAACCAACATAAACGTCCTTGTACTTCCAGATCTGGGATCTTGAATGATAGATGCTTCGTTTCATATCAGAAAATGAACAAAACATCATCAAAAGTCCGTATCTTGTGTAGAAATCAATGGTTTTCAAAGGTTTTTTCCCATGCTAGAACTTACAAGACGAGATCTTGCGGATCTCGTGTTTGGGAAGCCTCTGCTAACACCAAACGAACTTGTATTGTGTAGATTTAAGTTAAAAACAGAGGTTTGAAGAAAAAGATGAAGATTTTCGTAAAAGAATGGGTTTTTGATGAAAACGAAGGTAGATCCTTGTGCAAAATCGTTGTAAATCTTTGTTGGTTGTTGATAAACGTTGTTACAATGAAATCAGGTCGATTCTTACTTAGAACACGATGGTTTCAGGTTGGGAGAGCTCTGGGCGAACTTGCAGCAAGTTCAAATGAGTGAACAGAGCTTGGTATTTATAGGAGAAGGCAAATATGAGAGCTGATGAGACCAAGTTCGGTCGAACTTGCATGAAATTCATGCAAGTTCGGGCGAACTTGTTAGATTTTCAAGGATGGATGGTTAAGTTCGGCCGAACTTGTACATGTATGTACAAGTTCGAGCGAGCTTGAGGGAAGCAAAGAATTTTTGGTTATCAAGCAAGTTCGGGCGAACTTGTGGTAGGCAAGTTCGGCCGAACTTGGCCTGGTGACCAAGTTTCGTTTGTCGATTTTGCGTTTAGAATTCGTTTGGTCATTCAGTTTACATTAGATAGTTATATTAAGCGTTAAATTAAAGCGTTAAGCGTAATAGTTGATATAATAGTGCGATTTAGCAATTCGAGAGTGCGAGAGTGATGCGATAGTGATTGTAATTATAACCACAAACACACATAACACATAAATAACATAAAACCACATAATTAACTGCGATTTGCGATGCGATGAGATTAGCGATGCGATTTAATAAGCGATTAGATATGATAATAATGTACAACACTATAATTAATTAACATAAACTTTATTATTAACCGAATCTCGGATTACAAAGGATAGATAAACAGAAAATAAAAGAAAAGATAACAACGGATTCCGAGTTGTTACAGTCTCCCTTACTTTATGGAATTTTGTCCCGAAATTAGGCAGTGGTTGTAACAAAGAGATGCGGGTATTTCGTTTTCATATCACTTTCGAGTTCCCAAGTGAACTCGGCGCCGTGTTTGCCCTCTCATCGGACCTTCACGATAGGGATGCGAGAGCGTCGGAGTTTCTTGGTCTCTCGGTCCATGATTTCCATAGGCTTTTCCACGAAATGGAGAGTCTCGTTGATTTGCAGATCTTCGAGAGGGATATGCAGATTTTCTTCGGCTAAGCACTTTTTGAGATTAGACACGTGGAAAGTCGGATGTACATTATTGAGTTCCTCTGGTAATTCGAGATGATAGGCTACTTTACCGATTCTTTCCAGAATCTTAAAGGGACCAACTTAACGAGGCGCTAGCTTCCATTTCTTGCCAAAGCGGACCACTCCCTTCCAAGGCGCAACATTTAGGAGAATGTGATCTCCCACTTCGAACTGCAGGGGCTTGCGGCATTTATCAGCGTAACACTTTTGACGACTCCGAGCTTTCAAGAGATTGTCTCTGATTTGGAGGATCTTGTCCTTCGTTTCTTGAATTAGCTCGGGACCGGTGATTTGTGCTTCTCCGATCTCGTGCCATGCAATAGGCGATCGACATTTTCTTCCATACAGTGCCTCAAAAGGAGCCATTTGAATGCTGGTATGATAACTATTATTGTACGAGAATTCGATTAAAGGTAAATGCGTATCCCGGTTACCACCAAAATCTATGATGCACGCACGAAGCATGTCTTCGAGGGTGCGGATCGTTCGCTCAGTCTGACTGTCGGTTTGAGGTTGAAAAGCGGTACTGAGATTGAGAGTAGTACCGAGAGCGGATTGAAAGGTCTCCCAGAGACGCGAGGTAAAACGACCGTCGCGGTCAGAAATGATGTCACGAGGCGTCCCGTGTCTACATATAACTTCGTCGCTATAGATTCGGGCTAACCGTTCAACCTTAAAGTCTTCTCGTATAGCAATAAAGTGCGCGGATTTGGTGAGACTATCAACGATAACCCAAATGCTATCGTGACCGGATGAAGTACGCGGGAGTTTAGTAACGAAGTCTATAGCTATGCTCTCCCACTTCCATATCGAGATTTCGGGTTGTTCGAGTAAACCAGAGGGCCTTTGATGTTCGGCTTTAACTTTCGAACAAGTTAAGCATTTTGAGACGTACACGGGGATATCCTTTTTCATGCCCGGCCACCAATACTTGGGACGAAGGTCCTGGTACATCTTGTCGGCACCGGGGTGAATGGAATATCGAGATTTATGAGTTCGGTCATTAGCAACTTACGAAGATTATCACGACTGGGAATCCAAATGCGATTGAGATAGTAATAAATACCATCAGATTTAGATACAAGCTGAGTTTCTGCACCACATTTCATTTCCTCTTGAAGGGTATTCTCCTTAAAGCATGCGAATTGAGCGGCACAGATGAGGGTTTCAAGCTTAGCACAAGCTTGAGAGTCACGAATACCATATACATAGCTTCGTCGACTTAGAGCATTGGCGACGACGTTTGCCTTGCCAAGATGGTAGCGTATCTCACAATCGTAGTCGTTGAGAAGTTCAATCCATCGACGTTGTCGCATGTTTAGTTCTTTTTTATTAAAGATATGTTGTAAGCTCTTATGGTCGGTGAAGACCGTACACTTAGTACCCTAAAGGTAGTGTCGCCATATCTTTAATGCAAAAAAACTGCACTGAGTTCGAGATCATGGGTTGTGTAGTTCTTCTCGTGGATCTTTAGTTGTTGAGAGGCATACACGATAACCTTGTCTCGTTCCATGAGAACACAACCAAGACCAAGATTAGAGGCATCACAATAAACAACGAAATCGTCGTTTCCGTCAGGTAAAGCGAGAACGGGAGCATTGCATAGCATACGCTTGAGAGTTTGAAAAGCTTCCTCTTGATTGGAATCCCAAACAAAAGGTTTGTCTTTATGAGTTAAAGCGGTAAGCAGAACGGCGATTTTAGAAAAATCGGCAATGAATCGACAGTAATAACCCGCCAATCCAAGATATGAACGAATTTCGGAAGCATTCTTCGGTGTAATCCAACTTTTGACGGCTTCAATCTTTGTAGGGTCGACGTGAATTCCTTGACTATTAACGATGTGGCCGAGAAATTGGACTTCTTCGAGCCAGAATTCACATTTTGAGAACTTAGCATAAAGGCGATTTTCTTGAAGAAGTTCGAGGACTAAACGGAGATGACGCGCGTGTTCGTCTTTCGACTTCGAAAAGATAAGAATGTCATCGATAAACATAATGACGAAACGATCTAAGAAGGCTTTACACACACGGTTCATCAAATCCATGAAGACCGCGAGTGCATTTGTAAGACCAAAAGGCATGACCACAAATTCGAAATGGCCACAGCGAGTACGAAAGGCGGTTTTCAGAATATCTTCTTCCAACACGCGTAACTGATGATAACCGGAACGAAGATCGATCTTGGAAAAACAAGTACCTTGAAGCTGATCAAGTATGTCGTCAATACGAGGAAGAGGGTAACGGTTCTTTATCGTGAGTTTGTTAAGTTCACGATAATCGATGCACATACGGAACTATCCATCCTTGTTTTTTATGAAAAGGACAGGAGCGCCCCATGGCGAAGTGCTCGGGCGTATGAAGCCTTTATCAAGAAGCTCTTGAAGTTGGCTTGATAGCTCGCGCATTTCGGATGGTGCAAGGCGATAAGGAGCTTTAGCAACGGGAGTAGCGCCTGGAATCACATCGATACGGAATTCAACATCTCGAGTAGGGGGTAAACCGGGTAAATCATCGGGAAAGACTTTGGGAAATTCATAAACAACGGGAACATCTTTATAAGTCTTCTTTTCTTTCTCCGGGTTCACAATATGAGCGAGGAAGGTAACACATCGCTTTTGCAATCATTTGTGTGCTCGAGTACATGACAAAAGCATCAACTTCTTTGAGGGAGTTTCACCGTAAACATGAAGTTGATCAGGGTGAGGGAGAGGAAAACGAATCATTTTATAAAAGCATACAACTTCAGCATGATTTTCACGAAAAAAATCCATGCCTATTACGATATCGAAGCTACCTAATTGCATAGGTATGAGATTGATCGAGAAGACATGGTTGTTGAGATCGAGATTACAACCACGTAAGACGGAATTAACGGTGACGGTTCTTCCGGTGGCGACTTCCACATCGAAAGTCTTTGGGAGTTTAGCGCGCTTACATTTTAAAACTTTTTCGAATTCTAACGATATAAAACAATTATCGGCGCCAGTATCAAATAAACATGAAGCATAAATACCATTAACAAGAAACATACCGTTGACAACATTGTTGTCATTCTGGTCCTGGCGATGGTTGAGATTGAAGGCTCTTCCACGCGCAGCTTGTTGTTGCTGCTGAGGCTGCGGTGGTGGCTGTTGCTGAGGCTGCTGTGGCTCTTGTTTCACGGTGCGGTTTGGGCAAATGTTAGCAAAGTGGTTTAGATCACCACACACGAAGCATACTCGTGCCTTTGGAGCTTGCTGCTGGTTGGCTTGAGGAGGAGCTGGTAAAGCTGGAGCTGCTGGAGCATGAGGAGCTGGCTGGCGAGGACCACTATGGCAGCTGATAGTGAAGTGGCCGTAGATGTTGCAGTTTGTGCAAAAACGGCAATTGCCTCCAACGGCATGATGATATGTGCACTTAGGGCACATAGGGTGAGGACCAAGGTACGCACGCTTTGCTGGCGGTGCGTTTGGTGCTGCTGACTGGAGTGGTTGCGGGTTCGCTGGAGTAGTGAGAGCAAAGTTCTTGCTCGGGTTTCCCCTTTTGCGACCACAGCGACTGTTCTTTGGCTCTCACGGCTGTTCGGTAGTAGGAGCTGCTGATTCGGTGACTGCCTGATTTGCGACCTTGCTGCTTTTAAAGTAACCTGACTGAACTCGTTTATCATTAATCTTGGCGGCTAGCTGGTAGGTCTCCTCGATAGTAGCAGGGCGTGCTGCTTGAACAAAGTCAGCGACGCAATCGGGGAGAGCATTGAGGTATTTCTTGATTGCCTTTTTGGTCGTATCCACTTGACCGGGACAGATGATGCTCAACTATTTGAAGCGAGCAGTGAGACCAGCGTTATCGGGACCATCTTGCTTGATATTCCAAAATTCGTTCTCCAACTTCTGGATCTCGTAGGGAGGACAAAATTCCTTGATCATAATTTCCTTAAGTTCCTCCCAAGTGAGTCCGTAAGCTTCGTCGTTCCCACGCCTGTTGCGCTCGGCTGTCCACCAGTCGAGAGCCCTTGACTGAAACACACCGGTAGCATTGACAGAGTGTAGAGCCTCGTGACATCCGCTCTGGCGGAACGTGACCTCGATAGAGTCAAACCAGTGGAACATGGCACTCGGCCCTTCGGTGCCTGAGAAGGTAAGCGGTCTACATGCTTTGATCTGCTTAAAGCTGAAGTGGGGTTTCGGGGCATCTCCCTTGGAGTCAACTGAAGAGTTGCTGCTAACCGCTTGAATTTCGCTGACAATCTGTGGAATCACCTTAGCCATTTCCTTAGCTACCATAGAGGCGATGCGCTTGTCGGCGTTGCTGCGCTGGAGATTCCTTCGGGTGTGCGATCCCATAGAAGACATCTACACGAAGGATTTAGATTAGACGAGATTCGATTATAATAGAGTTATGTTTAAATATTTATTATAACTATTCATACAAGGCACCAAAAACACATAAGCACGTATCCACATAGACACATAAGCATGTAAGCACATAAGCATGTAAGCACATAGGCACGTAAGCACATAAGCACATATTTGCACGTGTTCACCTTCTAATAATAACAATGCGTAGCGCGATATGAGATGCGAGATATAAGCGAGATATATAAGTGATATATAATAGCGAGATAAGCGAGATAATACCGCGTATGAGGTACCCGTCCTCATAGGCGTAAGCAGGTTAAGCGATTAGTTTGGTTGGTGTATTAATTAGCGTTTTAGATTACGAGAGCTGTGCGAGTTGTGCATACATTTGATGGAGCGTAAATGCGATAAATCGAGAAAACGATGATATGATAAATCATCAAAGCGAGAAATCGAATAAAACGAAAATTCTCAAAATTTTACACTTAATAATAATAAACTCGATGATGCGTAAATCGACGATATAGGCTTAAATCAATTGGGAGTGTCCTGGGTTTTGAGACAGTGACTACCCAAAGTGGTTCGAAGATTCTCCGAGTTGGACACAAGACTTGGCCTAATACACAGATGCGCTTGCCGCACCCCGGTAAACGGCATTTGTCCTTCCAGTTATTTCGTGTTCAAAATCGTCAAAATAATCGGGACTTTGGTGAGATTGAAAATCGAACTACGGAATTAGTTACTAAGATGCGGGTTTCACCCCTAACTTAGCAACTTCATTCCTAGATAGAAATGGAGATTTCGTCGAGGTTTGGATGTCACTCCTAACTCAACGAAGGTATCTCGTGCGAGAGAATGCGCAGAGTGAATGATCTCATCGAGAGTTCTCGGTTTTCACACCTATTCTCGACTTGATCACTCGTTTGGTGTGATGTGAGCGTTTCGAAGCGTGTATTATTGTATTAGCCATAGGAAAGGCATATTTAAGCATTTATGGCAAGTAGTTTAACATTTAAGTCAAAGATAGGTCATTTGGGTACTTAAACATGCTACTAGGTCGAATCATGGAAATTCTACATATTATCCTAAGTTATGGGGCTCTGATACCAATCTGTCACACCCCAACCGATGGCGGAATCATCGGGGTAGTGGCACTAGGCGAATCAGATTGATCAAGAGAATTTCCATAACAGCCATTTCAAAGATAAAAATCAACATTTAATATCCTATACTATCAAACTCATAAACCTTCAAAATAACCATTACATACCAACAAAATCTCTTAAACACAATCCAATTCGATATCCTATATATATTTTATTACAACCGTTCTAAAACAAACTAAATAAAACAAACTAAACTACGCATGCAACATCCAAGGCATCCAAGCTATAAATCCTTAACCTGTTACATGCGTTAAAATACAAGTTAATACAATTAAGTAAAGGTGAGCATAGCATAGTCGATAAAGCGTTTGTGAAACAATCTAATTACATATCATGATACACCAAAACACTTAACATAACATAGGCTCATTTCTCATGCTAACTACCGTGAGAAGGCTTGCGCGTCCATCCTAACTAGACCCCATCGGGTGTAAGCCACACTATAATACCATACTAGCTCAGGAGGCAAGTTAACGAAAATAATTCCTAGTCACATGTTTCTAGTATCACGTGTCGAGCATATACAATCAGATTATTCGCATGTGATAAACAGTTTTCATTCGTGATGTGATTTTGTTTATAGGAACATATGTAACACCCGAAAATGCGTTTAAAACGAAAATGGGTCAAGTATACTCAATGTGGGTGCGTTTTAGTTAGCTTAGAGATTCTGAGGAGAGTCGAGAAGAGCGCCGGATCAGCCTGCATACGCGAACGGAAGTGCATCAGTCTCCGAAAAGCTGAAACGGTTAAGTCTTGGTTGGGCAGTAGCCAATTTCGAGCGAACTTGTATGATTTGGATGGGTTTATGGCCAAGTTCGGTCGAACTTGATGAGTTTCCTAAGAAACTTGTCAAGTTCGGGCTAACTTGTAGGAAAAACCTTACTGATTTGGCAAGTTCGGTCGAACTTGTATGGTTTCCTAAGAAACCAGGCAAGTTCGGGCGAACTTGCAAGAAACTTGGTGAAGAAACACTCAAGTTCGGTCGAACTTGACCCAAATGGGTACAAGTTCGGTCGAACTTGACCTGATAAGCTGGTGATTCTCGAGCGAACTTGATGTTTTCAGGTCCAAAACCTTGCGTTTTCGCGTCGTTTGCTGAGGAAAATCGAGTGTTCATCCCTCCAACCTGTCCTACTGAGCAAACTTTGGTCGGAAAGGTCTTTTAGAGCTGTTTTAGCCGTTTTACAAAAGCGTGGGCTAATCCGGGCGAACTCAGGGTTCGTTCGGAATAGTCCGGCTTGTGTAAACCAACATAAACGTCCTTGTGCTTCCATATCTGGGATCTTGAATGATAGATGCTTCGTTTCATATAAGAAAATGAACAAAACATCATCAAAAGTCCGTATCTTGTGTAGAAATCAATGGTTTTCAAAGGTTTTTCTCTGGTCTAGAACTTACAAGCCGAGATCTTGCAGATCTCGTGTTTAGGAAGCCTCTGCTAACGCCAAACGAACTCGTATTGTGTAGATTTAAGTTAAAAACTGAAGTTTTGAAGAAATAGATGAAGATTTTCGTAAAAGAATGGGGTTTTGATGAAAACGAAGGTAGATCCTTGTGCAAAATCGTTGTAAACCTTTGTTGGTTGTTGATAAACGTTGTTGCAGTGAAATCGGGTCGATTCTTACTTAGAACACGAAGGTTTCGGGTTGGGAGAGCTCTGGGCGAACTTGCAGCAAGTTCAAATGAGTTAACAGAGCTTGGTATTTATAGGAGAAGGCAAAAATGAGAGCTGATGAGACCAAGTTCGGTCGAACTTGCATGAAATTCATGCAAGTTCGGGCGAACTTGTTAGATTTTCAAGGATGGATGGTTAAGTTCGGCCGAACTTATACATGTATGTACAAGTTCGAGCGAGATTGAGGGAAGCAAAGAATTTCTGGTTATCAGGCAAGTTCGGGCAACTTGTGGTAGGCAAGTTCGGCCGAACTTGGCCTGGTGAGCAAGTTTCGTTTGCCAATTTTGCGTTTAGAGTTTGTTTGGTTATTTGGTTTACATTAGATAGTTATATTAAGCGTTAAATTAAAGCATTAAGCGTTATAGTTGATATAATAGTGCGATTTAGCGATTCGAGAGTGCGAGAGCGATGCGATAGCGATTGTAATTATAACCACAAACACACATAACAAATAAAGAACATAAAACCACATAATTAACTGCGATTTGCGATGTTATGAGATTAGCGATGCGATTTAATAAATGATTAGATGAGATAATAATGTACAACAATATAATTAATTAACATAAACTTTATTATTAACCGAATCTCGGATTACAAAGGATAGATAAACAGAAAATAAAAGAAAAGATAACAACTGATTTCCGAGTTGTTGCAGTAATTGACTTCTTTGAAACAGAGATCACCAGTTTGACTGTGCCTCGCTCTGTGATCTTTCCCTTCTCTCCTCCTGTCCCACCCCGACCCGCAGCGGAAAAGGTGATCGGGGCATGATTGGGTTATAATCAAAGCTCATGACATTTATTATAACGTTTCATATTTATTATTACAATTTAAAGGGAAACATACAATCATAATTACATCATGTCCTACACATCATTCTAGACTTCATTATTTTCTTCTAAGGCATTTCCTATGTTTTCCTTGCTTCATCCTGTTCACCTGTATCATGTGTAAAAATGGTTTTTTGGGTCAACAAAAAGTTGGCGAGTGAACCTTGTTAGAAAACATTAGTTATTTATTTCTTGTTGTATTTTATATGGAAAAATTGTGCACTATTCATATATAAACAAACGTAAATAAACATACAATAACAACAATTAGCATACAATAACAAACCATTAGCATACGATATCACACAACAACAAACAATAACATACATTAACAAACCAACAGCATACAATAACATATCAACTTGCATAAATATATAACATGAATGAAACTGTGCGATCAAGGCTCAATCAAACGGAGCCGATCGTATTGCATGTACTGAAAATGATAAATGTCTGTGCGATCAAGGCTCAATCAGACGGAGCCGATCGTATGTTGGCACGCCAGGTTCACGCTCATAATGTAATGGGGAACATGCTCAACGCTCATAATGTAATGGGGAGCGGCGGCCTATGAAATTGCATGTACTGAAAATAATAAATTAAATCTAAACAATAACCACACAAACAGTTTATACAAATTGAATACACATTTATTCATGATATGATGTATGCACAATGATTTAAATATAATAAATAGTAAGACACATGATACACCCCAAAAACGTGATTTAAACGGGGAATTTGTAGAGATTCACTCACAGTGGGTGCGTTCGGTGAATGATGATGATTGCGCACGAGTTTAAAGGATTGATCGACGAGGAATAACTAACCTAATTAATAATGAAAAAGTAAGGTAAATAAATGGATTTTATTAACAACTTTAATAGAATTTTTGGATATTTTTTTGTGAGTTTTAGGCTATTTTCTAACTTAAAAAATGTTATTTTTAAGTATTTTTAATTGATTTTTAAATAAAATAAATAAATAAAAAAAATAAAAAATGTTGACTTTTTGACCGTTGACCTGTTGACCGTTGACCGTTGACTTGTTGACCGGTTTTATTGTGTAAGTGTATGCGCCGGGTGAGGTTCGCGTGCACGCAGCTCTACCAACTGAGCTACGTGTCTAACCCGAAATATTTCTGTTTTTAATTATATTTATATACTAATTAAATTAATCCGAAAATCACTTATTTTAAAAACGATTTAATGTATCGACTCGGTGTTAGCCACAGGTCTCGAACCCGAGACTGTGCTTTAACGTTACACACAGTCCACCGCTGGACTGTGTGTCTAACTTGGTTAATATACAGATTTTTATTATACTTAACATCTAACGGAGTTAACCCGGTTCAGTTTACAAAAATAACATTTTAATTACAGAGGGTGTGTGTATGTATCAAGGATCGAACTCGCGGCGTGTGATATGTATATGCACACAGTCCACCGCTGGACTGTGTGTCTAACCCGTTTATAATACTGATTTTAAATAATCTTATAACATAACTACTTCGTCTTCTTCGTTCAAAACTCAGACAACGGTTATCTAACTGTTACTTGATTAATTCAGTTAATGAACAAGATGAACAATTGAAAAGTATTGAACCGAAGAGTTTGGGGAAAGAAAGTACCGAACAGATCGTCTTCTTCAGAAAATCCGGCGAAGCTCGTCGGCTCTGTTCTGGTGACCTTCGGCTGTTAGAATCAATTAACAGTTTGGAGGGATTAGATGTGAAATTGAACTAATGAGTAATGATTATCAGTATGTTTGAATGATCATACCGGTTAACAGTGAGTTTTCGACAAATCCAGAAGTTTTCCGGAGAAAACAGAAAGTCCAGCAATGTCGTCTGTGGTTGATTCTGAGCGATGGGTTAATGTTAGTAAGGTTCTAACAATTGTTTGAAACAATATAGTCGAGGTATTTCACCGTTTTGAGTTGAGTCTCGGTTTTCCGGCGACTTGCAGAGAATTCCGGCGATGATCAGAAAGCAATTCCGACGACCAGAAAATAGAATAAACACAAAATTAGAAGCTCTGGGAATGAAATTGAATCGCGAGATGAGTGTTTTGTTGAAGTAATTTCAGAATGAAAGTTTT